>JBCNJP010000012.1:7820890-7926202 GCA_039602395.1 Deinandra increscens subsp. villosa | reverse complement strand
TGTGAAATCATCAAAGTCGGTTCCATTCGATGGAATGCTCGACTTTCTTACTTCGTCAGAGCTACATTTTTCTCTAACTGTAAGTCCCACGATTTACGATGAAACTATAACTCAGTTTTGGGCAAATGTTGTAGTAGGTACCCGTAGTGAAGACGGCAAGCAGGTTATGCAAATTGAAAGCAAGGTTCACGGAAGAGACGTGTACATCACTGAAGAGATGATCAGAAATCATTTAAAATTACAAGACGAAGGTGGTATTCTTACTGTTCCCAAAGAAGATTACCAGTTTACCTTAATGGGCATCGGTTATGGAGGAAACCCCAACAGCAAAACTGTGAAGAAATGTCACATTCCACCCGTATGGAGGTTTCTTGCCCATACTCTGCTGGTGTGCCTAACCCCCATGAGATCTCATGAGGAACTTGGTGAAGTCCAAGCAACTTCTCTTCATGTTGTGATCAGGGGAGAATGCTTTAATTTTTCAAAAATGATTTCTGATGGGCTTAGGGAAAATTGTGAAAAACCTTTTAATATGTATCCCAGGTTTTTACAACACATTTTGGATACACAATTCCCTGATGTTCCAAGAGCTGGTACCATCTTTCAGCAAAAGAACCTAACTGAGAAATTTTTTTCTTACTTGCTTTCAAAATTTGCAATTTCCAACTGTCTTGGTGTGGAAAATGACCATCCACTACCCGATCCAAGAGTTATTCCTGCACCTATGGTGCAAGAGCAACCAGTTGAGGCTCATGAACCAACTGAGCAACCTGCTCCAGGTGACAACACTGAAACTACACCATCAGTTGTTGAACCCACACCTGAAATTGGCCCTCTTGAGAAACTACCTGTCAGTATCACCTATATAAGAAAGAGGGTCAGACACTCAAAATCTACCACCAAAACTTCCTCACCTACTTCATCAAAAGTTGTTGAAAGGGAGACAAGGTCTACTCCACCTGTGTCTTCTACACCCACCCAAGCAGAAAACCTTGAGCATGACCCACTGTCTGCTCAACATCAATACCAAGGGTTAAGCCATATTGCTGATGATCTCTCACTTGAGACCTCATCTTCTATTAGATTGGATGCACAACCATCATCCCTCTTGTTTACCTCCATAGACCTAAACCTAGATCTACTTGTGAATGAAGTAGAAACTGATCTAAATCCAAATGACAATCTCTTCTTATCAACCTCACCTCATGGAGATGATTGGTGATAACGGGTGTCGTGACCGCTACACAAATACCTAACTTAAACTGTAGTAGGGCAAGCTAGGGTATCGAACCAAGGGAGTTGGTGGTTATTAGTGACTCTAATTATTTAACCTAGAACACTGTCACTATCCTAAGTTATACTATTAAACTAACTTAACCTAATTAATTAACTAAAGTGCCTCTTGGCTGTTGAATTGATTGGGTTGATATTAAACTAACAAATTATCTTATATGATGACAAAGGTAACCACTTTAGGATTCAGGCTGTTAGGTAACTAGTTTATCACTTCGGGTTTCTATTCTGGAAATTACATAGACATAACCGTATCCAGTTTGATTAACCTAATTACTAATTACCACGTACTTGCTAGAGATAGTCCTAGAGCTATGCTTAGAAAGGTAGTCCGGGAGCGGGGGGCGCATACGATAATAACAAGCAAAAGATTAAAACAAACAAACACTAAGATTAATTGAGTGTCACAATCTCAGATCTCACCCATAACATAAAAACCCTAGTTCAAAACAGCACTAACTAACCCTTCACCCAAAGTAGTCACGAAACGATTAGCCGACAATCATTATGCTAAAAAAAACATGATCAAAATATAAAAAGAACTAAGAAAATTGTTCCTCGCTGACTTCGTGCGTCAAAACCAAGGCAGTGGAATGGTTGTCGTCCGTCTTTTCTTTGTGCCAATTCTTCGTGCGTAGCAGCAGCAAGCTGCCGTCAGGGTCCCTGATCCCTTCTTCTAACTTCCTTTTAAATTGATGTTACATTTGTTTTGTGGGCCCCAGCTCGTTTCATTTACTTCTAACGAATTCTGCCAAAGGGCCTAAGGCCCATTTACAATTTTGGTGCACTTCCTGGCTTCCTACATTACGAAATTACAAATTCATTCACTTTATGATTTTATTATTTTATCCAATACTCTTTATTTTAAAACAAATAATTATTATAAGGAAAGAAAATAGTTATTCAGCTTGATCTGTTAACGCTTACAACTCGGGCTCAACTTAATCATATCAATTACACTCATTTTCTTTCCAACACACTAATTGCAACAACCGATTAAAATAATATACTTTAGACTCAACTCGGTGTGATTAGGGGATGATTATTACTAAATAAAATGAACTTTTAAGCCACTCATCACATCCCCACACTTATCGTTTTCCGTCTCGGAAAAACTGCCATGGAATCATAATTGGGAAATCAATTACAAAATCACAATTTAACTTTTGACTTATCCACCAATCAATTCCACAAACCATTATGTAATCACATATGCTAACTGTAATTGTCAGTATTTCGGTCCGACTAAACCCAACCACCGACCTTTTGTAGCCCCCAAGGTGTTTATAATTTACCGAATAGAGTTATCAGTCTGCCTATGTGTCCCACATTCAGAAAGTTCAAGTTCAATCTACTCCCGTCTCATATTCGGTCAAAGTAAAGGGTAATTACAGATAAGATATTTATATTTCCCCACCCTAGTTAAACCAGATACTCATATATCCCAAGAATGGTGGATCTAATGGATGAATGAAATTGTGAGCATTTATTTGTCTACCATTGTTTTCTTTCTTTTTTTTTTTTTTCTCTTTCTTTTTTTTTTTAATCAATAATTGGTCCATTTTAACTATTATTACCAACGGACATCATCAGAGGCATTCTCTCACAAGGTCTTACCCCCGAGATCATACGTGAGTATTTTGCCCGCGAGATCCGGAACATCATCAGAGGCACTTACCACGGGATACTATCCTTAGTTCGTACATGAGTATTTTGTCCCTTCACTCTAAAATTATTAACCAATTTATTACCTAATATGCTCAACGATGGAAAGATGGGGCGCCATTATTTCTCGGATTTGCTTTCGCAAAAAGATCATAACGTGCCAGGTTATTCTAAGGACATATAAGTTTCTAATTTAAAGTGGTCTTTTTCCTCCTAATCATCAGTTTCAATCTTCCTATCACACCTAAAATGGGAACCCACTAACAGACTGATTTAATTACATATTTATACAACAATAAACACAATGGGCATTTTAAGCTATTCCTAGGTCAGTTGGGCCTACCGACACATCACAGATTAGTCATGTTTTCCATTCTCTCCTTTTCTATCACTTTTTCCTTTTCTTTCTCTATTTTTATTTTTGAAAATCTGATTCCCAATTGTACTATCATTTTCCGTGTTTTGCAAGTAATTCCAAAGACATTTTTCAATTTTTTCTTTTAAAACACTACAAATAAACTAACTAAAAATGAAAAATCTTTTTTGGATTTTTTTTATATGTTTTTTATTTATTTTTTTTTTCAAAATAACACAAAACTACCTAAAAATGTAAAAACTGACGTCCTGTCCCCCTCCCCACACTTAAGATCAACATTGTCCTCAATGTGATAGAAGAACACGCACAAAACTAATATACAGACACGGACGATAACAGAAACATAAAAATTAAATAATAAAAAATAAAACAAAAGTTGGAACAGACTTCCCTGATATTTTCATGAAAGCTCCTCTAAAGTCGTGTCAACGCAAACTGCATTCCGAAAAGTGCCGTGGCCCGGATCGTGTCGCGAGGCTTTGCGATGATAAGCTTCGCGGCACGCTCCCTAAATTGGGTATCCTTAATCGAAGACGACGCGCGTCGTGGCGCGAGGAGAAATCCTCAACCCTCGCGCCACGATGTGATCTACAGTAGCAGGAAACGCGAAAAATTGCTTGTATGCTTGACCACTTCGTGCGTTTTCTCTTTTACACCACCCCCCCCGACACCTTGGAGTGTCTCTGTTCTGCTGCCACCGTCTTCGTCATTCCTCACGAGCTCCTGAAATTGCAACAATTAAAAGAAAACAAAGAAACAAAGAAAACAAAGAAAAATAATAAAACGAAACGCAAAACTCGGGTTGCCTCCCGTTTAGCGCTAAGTTTAACGTCTTCAGCCAGACGGTACTACTCTTCATTATGGAGGCTGGAACACATGCTTAGCTTCACGCTTAACCACGGTGCAAGGATTTTGAATACACTTCCCTTTCTTATTACGAATCTCTTCACCTTCATCAAGTTCCACCTTCATCGACCCTCGACCATCCAAGCTAGTTTGGTCATGCTTCACATTACCCTTTGTCTGTTCGGTGGACTTGGATACCTTCTCCTTTTCTTTGCGACCACGCCTTACCTCCTTCTGTTCAACCGATGTAATCACACTTACCGGGTCACCAGTATCCCCACACTTGGAATTAACCACTTCCTTTTCTTCACTCCTGTCAAACACAACACCACCTTTCGTTGTATCCTCCTCGTTACCACAAGGAGGACACTCATTAGTAGCAAAGAGTTTTGGAATAGATTTAATAACCGAATAATTAAAAATAGAATTAAATAAATTTAAATGCAATAAACGGTTACCAAATTTCATGGTGCATGTGTTGGTTTTACAATCGATTTGCGTATTTGCAGTCGCGAGGAATGGTCGCCCCAAAATCACTTTCGGTTGGTGTCCCGTTTCTTCGTAATCGACAACTAGAAAATCCTCGGGAAAATAGAAATCACCAACTTTAACCGCTAGACCCGTCAACATACCCCTAGGCCTCTTTGTCGACCCATCCGCAAACACCACTTTTGTTTTCACTTCCTGCAAGTCTCCTAACTCATACGCATCAACAACACTGCTGGGTAAAACACTGACCGATGCGCCAAAATCCAACAACGCCTTGTTGGTTTTAAAGTCTCCAATTTGCACTGGAATGTATGGCGTTTTCAATTCCTCAAACTCCTCCTCACTTTCGGATTCTTCACCATCCTCCACTGTATTTATTGCACTAATCGGTACCCCTCGAACATTTTTAGTACCCGAGGTGGAGGCTTGATGTCGTGGGTTGATATCAGTGTCACTCGGCAGCTTACCATGATCTCGTTTTGATGACTCGGCTGCCAATTGGCCCACTTGCTTGGCCAAAGCTTCATGATTTTTGTCTTGAATCTCGAACCTCCTCTCAAACGCCTTCTGACCCTCTATGAGCGAGTTCATCTTGTCCATCATGGCTGCGAATTGAGTGTTGGTTACGAATTGAGCTTGCATTCCCTCGTCTTGTTTCGGTTGGGGTTGCTGATAATTGCGTTGTTGCTGATTCCCACCTTGATTGTAATTATTCCGTTGGTAGCCTCCTGAGTTGTTTCCTTGACGATTCTGGGACTGCTGGTATTGCTGTCCGCCACCCTGCACATAAGAACCTTGAAAGTCAGGATTCAATTGATTGTTCGCATTACCATACCTGAAGTTTGGATGATTTCGCATGTTCGGATGATATGTGTTGGAGTTGAAATCGAATGGCTTCCCTTGAACATAGCTCACATCCTCCTGCCCGCTACCCAAAGTAGGACACTGATTCGCATAGTGTCCCAACTCGCCGCATGTTGCGCAAACTACAAATGATGATGCTGCCTTCGCTTCTTCACTGCCACCACCGACCTTAAGTTGTGTTAATTGTTTCTCCAACAATGCACACTTCTTCTCCAAGCTCTCATACTTCTCTTCCACACCGTAATCCACTGCTTTTAGTGCTGCTTTTGGTCTTCTAGCGGATTGGGCATGTCTCCTTGACGTTGTAGACAAACGCTCCAAATGAGCCCAATCATCCGCTTCAGGATTTGTGAGAAACGTTCCATTGCTTATCGAAAGCAAATCCCGAGCATCATCCTGCAACAAACCATCATAAAAACAATGAATTAGATCCCACATTTCAAAACCATGATGAGGACATTTTCGTAAAAGTTCTTTAAATCTAGTAAAAGCTTCATGAAAAGGCTCCCCTGATGATTGTTGAAAGCCTCTGATGGCTGCTCGGCCCTCACTGGTCTTGCTCATTGGATAGTACTCATCCAAGAACGCTTCTTGCAACTCTGCCCATGTGTGGATGCTTGCGGCGGGTAGACTATCAAACCACCGGCGGGCTCGATCCTTGAGTGTAAAGGAGAACATCATCAGTTTAACATCGTCAGTTGTGAAACCTGTTGCGCCGATTGTGCTGCAAGTAGATTCAAACGATTTTATGTGAAGGTAAGGCTCCTCCGTCCTCTTCCCATAAAACTCCGGCAAAAACCCCAAGTATTGAGGTTTCACTTCAAATGCCCTATTGTTCTGAGAGACCGGGGTTACAACTGCTGACGAACTTGGCATAATAATCGGCTTGAAATGGCTCTCAACTCCTTGAGCTCGGGCGGGTGTCACTATCCTCGGTACGCCTCCTTCCATGTGAACTTGATTCCTCCCTTGATTATTAGGGACATAAGGTACACCCCTTGGAGGTTGATTCTGACGCACTGGTTGAGGGTGAACCGGAGGTTGTTGTCGTCGTGGGTTAGCTAACACCTCCAGTTGACCTCTAACTGGGTACCCATTGTCTTCATCAGGCTCGTACCACTCTTGGTCCCATTGTCCGTCCTGTTGCTGCCAATCTTGCTGTCCTCCATTGTCTGCGGCTCCATACCCGTACCTTTGCTGATCGAACATCGGGTTTTGCCAAACATTGGCCTGGTTGGCAGGGTAGAATTGTTGAGGGGGTGGTTGCTGTGGTGCACGGCGAAATAGGGGTGGTTGTTGTGGTGGTTGCTGTGGTGGTGGAATCGGAGGTGGACCTCTGTAACGGAAGTTGTCTGCGTCATGATGTGACGACCGAGCTGAGTGGTGTGAGTTTGGTCGCCCATCGGGCGGGTCATCAAGGTTTGGATATGGTTGTCTCTGAAAGGCTGGATCATTTTGTGGGTTTTGTGGCTGAACTTGCGGGTCTTGTGGTTGGTTTTGGAGATTGGGGTCAATTTGGGGTGGGATTACTGGTTGTTGTTGGTTTTGTGGCTGGTTCTCCATGTTTCTCCTGCTTCTTTGCTCTGCTCGGTTCTGCCGAGCCGTACGTTCAATTTCTGGATTGTAGATTAACGGTGATTGCTTTTGTGAATGCCTAGTATGCATAAAACTTGCACAAACCTGCAAAACAGCCAAAACAAAGCAAACGGGTCACGTAGCACTGCTCTAGAGGTTGCAAGGAACACGTTAGAAGCAACGAAACACAAAGTTGGGGGGCCAAAAATTGGAAAAACTTTCTGTCCAAATGGATCCTATCGTGCCGCGAGGGTCTTGAGGTCAGGGCTCGCGACACGATGCCAGAATAACTTCTGAAAATTTAATTAAATTTTTTTTTTTTAAAACAGAATAAAATGCAGGGAATGAAAATAAAACACTATTTTTGGATTTTTAGAATTTTTAGAAAAAAATTTAAAAACAATTAAATCAACTAACAAACAAGCGCACGATTCCCCGGCAACGGCGCCAATTTGATAACGGGTGTCGTGACCGCTACACAAATACCTAACTTAAACTGTAGATAGGGCAAGCTAGGGTATCGAACCAAGGGAGTTGGTGGTTATTAGTGACTCTAATTATTTAACCTAGAACACTGTCACTATCCTAAGTTATACTATTAAACTAACTTAACCTAATTAATTAACTAAAGTGCCTCTTGGCTGTTGAATTGATTGGGTTGATATTAAACTAACAAATTATCTTATATGATGACAAAGGTAACCACTTTAGGATTCAGGCTATTAGGTAACTAGTTTATCACTTCGGGTTTCTATTCTGGAAATTACATAGACATAACCGTATCCAGTTTGATTAACCTAATTACTAATTACCACGTACTTGCTAGAGATAGTCCTAGAGCTATGCTTAGAAAGGTAGTCCGGGAGCGGGGGGCGCATACGATAATAACAAGCAAAAGATTAAAACAAACAAACACTAAGATTAATTGAGTGTCACAATCTCAGATCTCACCCATAACATAAAAACCCTAGTTCAAAACAGCACTAACTAACCCTTCACCCAAAGTAGTCACGAAACGATTAGCCGACAATCATTATGCTAAAAAAAACATGATCAAAATATAAAAAGAACTAAGAAAATTGTTCCTCGCTGACTTCGTGCGTCAAAACCAAGGCAGTGGAATGGTTGCCGTCCGTCTTTTCTTTGTGCCAATTCTTCGTGCGTAGCAGCAGCAAGCTGCCGTCAGGGTCCCTGATCCCTTCTTCTAACTTCCTTTTAAATTGATGTTACATTTGTTTTGTGGGCCCCAGCTCGTTTCATTTACTTCTAACGAATTCTGCCAAAGGGCCTAAGGCCCATTTACAATTTTGGTGCACTTCCTGGCTTCCTACATTACGAAATTACAAATTCATTCACTTTATGATTTTATTATTTTATCCAATACTCTTTATTTTAAAACAAATAATTATTATAAGGAAAGAAAATAGTTATTCAGCTTGATCTGTTAACGCTTACAACTCGGGCTCAACTTAATCATATCAATTACACTCATTTTCTTTCCAACACACTAATTGCAACAACCGATTAAAATAATATACTTTAGACTCAACTCGGTGTGATTAGGGGATGATTATTACTAAATAAAATGAACTTTTAAGCCACTCATCAATTGGATGGATATTGATCATGTTTCTCCTAACCCCCATTCACCCCCTAAGGAGTTGAACATCAGGAGTGATAAAGATGTTCATATAGAAAGGGTTGCTACTACAATTGGTTCCCCACTGGAACAATTGGACAATAGTAACATACTTAAGACCCAATCTATGCAACCAGCAGCCAGGTTGAACCAAAGGAACCAGAAATGGAACCTGAGGCAACAACTGTGCTTGCAAGGAATCCCATGAGCCAAGACAACCAGGGTGTTGAGCTTGATCAAGCTAGGCTTGATGGCTCTTCTTCGCCCAAGGTGATGAGAGGTTGATTGGGAGCGGTTAAATGTGATTAATTCCATGATTTTATGTGTTTTAGCATATGGAATATGGGTACTTTGAGTTTGTGATTGATTTCAGGTCCCGTATGCATAAAGGAAGCATTTTGGATGTTTTTCGGGAGCTAAATGGATGTTCGGAGTTTAGGATTGAAGCTCGGAGTGAAGATTGGGAGCAATTGGGAAAAGACCAAGTCAGGGCGCCCCCTGAGGCCATCAGGGCGCCCAGGGCGCCCTCCACTGTGTACAGGAGCGCAAATCAGCAGCTAAGCTCTAGATTTTTCAGGCAGAGCGCACTGTGCGCCCTATAGGGCGCACTGGGCGCCCTCCTCGACGCAATTCCGGATTTTTTCCTTTTTTGTTGGTATTTAAGCCATACTTTTAGGTTTTCGAAAAGACTTTTGATTCCAGCCGTTTTTGGGGTTTTAGAAGGCGATTTTGGCACTCAGAACACTTCCGGATTAACAGGTTTTCATGTTTCAATTGTTTGTTTCAATCATAGATTTTGTTTGGATCATGAACATGAGTAGCTAAACCACCCGTGATTCTCTCCGGGTGTAGAGTTGTTGATTTATGGATTGTTTCTTGATTGTTTAACATTCTAGGATTGTTTTAGTTGGTAATTCAAGTCTGGTTTTCTCCTTGTAAAGAATTCACACGTCACAGCCTTTAACTGTGAATGGATTTGTTGATGTGCACGTTCTGACCAATTAAGTTAGTCCTCACATTTTCACAAGATTAAACCTTCGCACAGTCCCTCTTAAGGACTTCCTAGTAATCAATCAAGTGCAATCTAGATTTCATAAGCTTGAACCCGGAGAGGATCATCTTTCCTCCATAAGTTTACAAACCTAATTTCAATTCAAATTTACATTCTTCAGCATTTGCTAGCTTTAGTCTTTTCACGATTTAAACCAAACCAAATAATCAACTTTTTCACTTCGTAGTTTTTAATCTAGTTAGTAATACAATCAGTTGGACAACATCACCAACCACAAA
The DNA here is from genome assembly GCA_039602395.1 of Deinandra increscens subsp. villosa. Classification (NCBI taxonomy): domain Eukaryota; kingdom Viridiplantae; phylum Streptophyta; class Magnoliopsida; order Asterales; family Asteraceae; genus Deinandra; species Deinandra increscens. The sequence continues at coordinate 7,916,165 of JBCNJP010000012.1, read as the reverse complement.
CTCTTCGTGGTTCGACACCCTGCTTACCCTATCTAATAAGGTAAAAAGGATCACAATTCTTCTATCTTTGATCGGTACCTTCGACGCCGATCACAATGATACTGAGAAATCAGTTGAGGGCAGTGCTTTACTTAAGGAATTGACGGCCAACCAAACTGAATTGCAGAAACAGATGCAATCCCTGCTACACACAATTCAACAGCAGGACACCTTGATTGAAATGCTTAAGCTGGAAAAGGCTAGTGCATCAAACCCAACTGGTGAAGCTGTTGCTACCAAAAAGGGGGAGAAAATTAACTCTTTAACTTCTTTTCAGAAAATTCCCGCTAAATCCAAGCCAACTGAAGACTCTGCTAGCTCTGGTGACATTGACTTCGATCCCAATGAGAGGTTACCTGAGAAGATGAAGATGAAGCTATTCAAAGTCTGTGGAATTAAGCCCTTCAAACCAATAGAAGGTTTGCTTAATGTTCACATGGATCAGCTAATGCAGGTAGCACCTGAAGAATGCAAGGTCAATCATATGGAGCTCCTGAGATTTATGATGGCTGCTTCAGGTGCTCACCCTCAAAACATTGGAGAAGTCAGAAACTTCTTATCTGATGTCTACTTGGCAAAAGAGCAAGAGTATCTTCAAACGGGTGTAGAACAGTTTGAGGCTGAAGGAGGAGAAAGGAGTGAAGAACTTGAAAATGAACCAGTGGAAGATGTGACTCGACAAGAAGACTTATTCGATATAGAGGTGACTGAAGCTTTGCTGCACCTAAAGAGTCCTACAGCTTCTTCAGCAAAGGTTGTAAGTGAGGAAATTCCAAAGGAAGATGTTTCGGAGGAATTTGCCTCTACCACTGAAATTCCGAAGGAAGTTACTCCGGAGGAGCCAATCATTACTGATGAAACTCCAAAGGATGTTACTCTGGAAGAATCAACCTTAGCTAAGGAGATTCTGAAGGAAGTTACTCCGGAAGAACTTCTCACAACTGAGAATGTTCCAAAGGATGTTACTTCGGAAGTTGTTACCAAGGAATTGCCTAAGACTATTTCGGAACAAATTGCTCCGGAAGTCAGTCCTAAGGTAGTTACTTCGGAACTTGGCACTAAGACTATTCCTGAGCAAGTTACCTCGGAAGCCAGTCTAAATGCTACAACTTCACTTCATGAGTCTCCAAAGCCTGCTGATGGTGATTCTCTTGATGAGAGAACCATATCTGGTTTCACTGATATGGAAGATGATAATCAGAGCACAGGTGGTCAAAATGAAGATATGGACCCTGTCACAAAGGCTCTGATTGATCAATTGGAAAAGGAGAATGTTGAAATGCAGAAGAAGTTCCAATAACAGAAGGAGGCTGCTGTGTTTGAAGAACAGAAACGACTACTCATAGAAGGAGGTATTTATGAGTATGTCATCAACAACACAGACCTGATGTTCTTTATCAATGGAGCTAGGCTGAGATCAGACCAGTACATAAAAGAAAGAATTGCTAAAGCTAAAGAGTAAGGTCTTTCAAACAAAGTTGAGAAGTACAGAAGGGTCTTAGGGAATGAGTACAGGAGAATTCAAATGAAGAAGAATGAAGAAAACAAAATTTTCCTTGCTCAATTTAGTGTAATGCTCAGAAGCAAGGAGTGCTTTACTGATGCGTGGATTGATGAAATGAAGGGTGATGACTCGGTGAATTGGATGTACATGATTCTCACTATTCGAGCTGATCAAGCCAGGAAGACAAATGTAAAGAGGTATGTTGATTGCAATTTTGAGCAGGAGAAGGCACAAGAGAAGCAAGGTACCAGATATCAAACATTATCTGAGGAAGATGACCTGCTGATTCATAAATGGTACTTCAAAGAGATTGCTTTAGAGAATCCAAAAAGAATCAACTCTTGCAAGTTGCCTAGGCTGAGACAAGACTATGATGTCATCAGAAAGAGTCAGATTGAAAAAGAAAGAACTACTGGTGAGAAAAGGCCACCAGGCATGTATACTCTTTTTGACTCTCTACATCCTGAAGGTCTCAGCTTCCTCAAAGACAAAAAGAGGAAAGCTCCTGTCTCAACTGCTCAACAGAAGAAACCTAGGATCAGCATTGTCAAGCAAATGTTTGACACTGTCTCTGATCCTCACCTCTCATCATCTCAACCCTTCACCACAACATCACAACCCACTGCTCACACATTTCAAACTCCGAGCCAACCAACTCCATCTCCACCATCTTCTCCACCTCCTAAAAATCCAAAGCCTACACAACCTGAACCTGAATCCTCATCCCAGCAACCTTCATCCATACCACCCATTCCTCTTTCCTTTTCTGGAAGAAAGAAGTCCATGGCTGCTAGAAATCGTTTAGCCAAAAGGAAGAAGATAGTAGTAAGTGAATTTGAAAAAGAGTCTGAGCCTTCAGATCCTCCAAACACAAAAGTTGAAGTCACTCATCCCTGTATGCTAAGGATTGAATTACATCAGAGTGAAAACATGTACTACTTCTTCATGAGCAATGGTGAAGTAAGGAAGAAACCAAACTTGAGGATGGATGACTGGGATAAGTTGCATCAGATGGACATCATGGCCATAATGGGAACTCCCAACTACAAGGTGTGGTAGAGCTCAAGTAGAAGCATCAAGAAGATTCAGACAGAAGAACAGTTTTTTGTAGCAACATCTTAGGGGGAGACTGTTAGGAATGTTCAGTTTGGCTGAAATTCTCTAAGTCAGAGTTCCGAAGGAAGTTAGTCCGGAACTTCCTTCACACTAAGTAGTTCCTCCGGAACTCTTCCTAGTGTTACTCCGGAACTTTGACTTATCCCTTTGTTGTAAGTTCCTATGCATAAAGTTGTCAGAAAGCAGTTTTACTTTACACCATGTTGTACACTGTTCATCGATAGGTCTGCTCAACTGTTCACAAAAGCATGCTTGTAATACAACAACTCTGGAGTAGATTTGATTTGTTTATTTAGCCTAGTAGCTAAAAGGAAATAAAAGAATATCTTTTATTTCCTCCTTGCACTATATATATTAGTTATAATTTGTTTCTAGTTGATCGACTCTCTCTTGTTCATCAGCTGTAACTCTTTGTAAACATTATGAAGTAATAATATAGTAGTGCTTGGAATTGATATCTCGTGTTCATCTACCTTACTTCTTATTTACTAGTTACTGTTTCGATCAAACCATTTCAAACATTAACACAAACAAGTCTGATTCTGCCTTTCTTGTTTGATACCTTTAAGTAACTTGTTTGGTTAGTTGATCCTAACCACGATCCTACAATAGAGAATAGGAAGAAGAATTTGTTTATTTGTTTCATGATCTTTAGTCTTTACAACAATAGTCCCTCCCCTTATATAAATTTGTCATAAGATACTAACAAATTCTTAACACACATGCATCTACTACTCATTATCAACTAACCTCTTATTAAGTACATATCAATAAACTTAGAAATAAAGCACGCAGTGAACGCCAAAGTTGAACAAAAAATATACATTATATATACGTGTTGTTCAAGAAGAATAGTAGGTGAGAGAACTTTATTTTTTATTTTTAAGGCTATGTATAGTGCGCATTATATAGACGTTATCATGCCTCATAATGTCCCATAACGCTCCATAGGCATTAAACAGGGGTGCTATGTACCAGACTTTGCCAAAGGGCGGTATAAATTTCACACCTTTCCCCTCTCTTTCTCATTAGTTCCTTTTTTTTTCTTTTTTTATTGAGTTGAGCATTTTTTTCTTTACACGATATATATAATTTGGGTAATAATTAGAGGGGCGTTATCAGGGATTATAAGTACATACGATTTCAACCATAAAACTCCCTGATGAGATGGACGCCACGTATTGAAAAACACCCGTTAAAAGGCGTTATGACTACACACACCCTAATCATAAAAACATTAGTTGTGCCTTTTAAGGTTCTTTTTTTTAACAAAAGTTTTGTACTTTTGTAATTTTGTCTTTTTGTTTCGTAAGTGATGACGGTTGCCAGTGGAATAAATCCATGGATCATTACAACGCAAGAATTGTTAAATAATAAGAAATTAAATAAAGAGTAAATTACGGCTATAGTCCCTGTGGTTTGCACGTTTTATGGCTATAGTTCCTAGGCTTCAATTTTTACGCCTATAGTCCTCAAGGTTTATAGGCTCGTTACGGATTTCGTCCCTGGGGCTAACGAACGTTAAAAAAATATGTTAAGTGGATATGAATTGACATTTATACCCTTGCTTTAAAATAATTAAAAATATAACAAGAAAAATTAATATAAGGTGACGTCACTCTATTCTTCTTCTTGAAACTTCCGGCGAGAGAACAACCTCCGGCAACCATGGGAGATCAAGCTCAGATCACCATAAACAGCCACAAAAACGTAAGCCGTAATTTATCATCATCATCGTCATCATCCGCAGCCAGATCTATCTAGGTCACCCCATCTCCAGCGACCACCGCAACGGACGTTCATCACCATCACCTACTCCCGAGCAATTTCCCCTCCTACTCTGGTGCCGATGAGATAATAGTGTACCCAACTGGTCTCCGGCCAACTGGTCTATTTCTGGTGACGACAGAAGCGGCGGAGCCGCTATTCTGCTCGGATTAAGGAAGCGGCGGTAGCCTCGAGCTCACCTCTTCGTGATGGTTTCACCGGTGGATCTTATGCAGCCGTGAACCCCATCTATTTTCGAAAAGAAATTCCGATTTTGGTATGTTTAGCTTGAATATTTGGATGGGTAAAACCTTGTGAAATCCCGATTGGTAATGATATTAATTGTTCTTGATATAGATGATGTTTGAGATGGGTAAGTAAAGTTTGAAGATGAGATGGACGAGGACCCGCTTCTGGAGAGCGAGGCTCGGAAGCCAAAACTGTGGCTGGAGAAGTAGCCTAGGATCCGGTGGTGGGAGTTGAATTGATAGGAGAGATGTTGGACAAAGTTGGAAACGTGGAGCAGGAGGAAGAAGACGATGAGGAAGTATCTGAGGTATGAGATGAGTCGGTCAAAGTGTAAGGAGCGACGAGAAAAGGTAGAGTATGAGAGGTGGAAGATTTACGAGGGGGTGGGGAAGCGGGTGACGGAGGAGGATCAGAGAACGGCTTTGAGGCGGAGACATTTTGGAGAAAGACATCAACCATAGGAAGAGCCTCCAAGGAGGTGGCGTCACTAGTGTACCGGAAGATGTTTTTAATGAATTCAACGTCTCTTGAGTGGTAGAGACTATGCCCAATAAGGTGGCATGGCTCTATCCCGGGTGATGGTTATTGCCTGGTTGTCTACCATTGTCACCTCGAGTGTCTTACCGACGCATTTAAGTTTGGCCTTATAGGAGGTCAACCAGTCCATACCTAGGACTATGTCAAAGCTACCTAAAGTCATCAAAAGTAACTCTAGGTTGAACATGCTTGTCAAACCTAATTTGGCTGTCGTTAACAATATCAGTTATCTTATCTGCTTGACCGTTAGATGTCTCTACCTCATAGGGCCTATCTAGTTTATTCATGTTGCATCAAAAATTAGATACACATTTTGCAGACATAAACTTCTATTGGAACCAGAGGTAAAATAGGCCACTAAGGGGTTGTTTGGCAAACTTTGCGCCATTAAGTGCTGAACAGTAAACAGTCTTAATGGATAAGGGACTCTGAGCCAGTAAGTGTTGAGCCAGTAGTACTGTTTGGTTGGACCTCTAAATGACAAGGGTAAATAACTAATTTTACCCTCTACACTGTTTTGTACTAAATAAATTATATATGTTTTGTTAGAGCTCTGAATAACTGTACAAGATTTCCATCTCTGAAAACATCTATGTCGTGAATGAAATTCATCATTGCATTTAGGAACTCATGAAAACATCTATAAATAGTTTCTATCGAGTGTTGAAACCTTCGTTTAACCACTCGAAAACGATTACCAACCAAGCTAAACAACTAGATGAACTAATTAACCATTTGATGATCTACTTGAAAGATCTCATTCAAGTTTATATAGCAGACTACCAACCAAGATAAAAAAAATTGATGATATAATTAACAATTGCCATGCAAGAAAAAGTGACATAAGTTTGGACTTTTGATCCCGGCCCCTGCCAGAACCTCAAATTACTCAACCTAACACAGATCGTTTGTTGATTCTTTAAGTTTCTTCTATTTAAAAAAATATAAATTTTTCATATGATATTGTTTTTTATAAAATTACAATATAAATTGAGCATTTTTTTTTAATTTAAGTATAGAATTGATATATAAACAAAACTAAAATACTTTTTATTTAAAGAATTATACTAGATTGTAAAAACTGTACTAGTTTAAAAAAGGCTGTGGCTATAGAAACCCACCCCTTTACTAAAAACACCCCATCCCCACGACCGCACTACGTCAAAAAGTGGCTTTGGCCACGGTTTTTTTTACGCATAGCCACTGTTTTGTAAAAAACGTGGCCAAAGGTAAGAAATACTAGTTTTAGCCACACATATTTTGTACCCGTGGCCAAATATATAGCCTTTGGACCCTTTTAGCCACGTTTTTTTGTTTATGTGACAACAACAATCAGGTGAAGTGGCTTTAGCCACTATTTTACAAAAACATGTGGCACTTATTTGTCACGCTTAAAAAAGAGTGGCGAAATGAACCAAACGGCCACGGAATTTTTATGATTTTTTATTCGTGTGACCAAAAAGGAATGTATGGCCACACTTAAATAATGTTGTGTGACGGAAGAGTAGATTTTATTACTTAGTAAATTAAAAGAAAACAAAACTATTAAGTATATATTATGCGTGGCTAAATGTGAGCAATGGCCACGCTTTTTACTTAGTTATGTGGCTAAAAGCTAGTACATATGGCCACTGTAATTAGGTTTTGTGACTAAATAGTAGGTTGTGAGTGACAAAAATCTATTACCTATGGCCACATATATTAACCGTGACTAAATGGTAGGTTGTGAGTGTTAAAAATCAATATTATGGTCACGATAAAATATTAAACGCATGGCGAAAAAGAGACGATTTGTTTCCCTCTAAAACAACGCGCTTTTTTTCAATTTTACCAATTCGAGCGGGTTAAAATCTGCTACCCTATATATCATCATCATTGTTATTTTCCTTTACCGCCATCCCTTTCTTGATCTCAAATTCTCTACACCAATTCGTTTACACCAATTCTGGTATCAAATGGCCGATAATCGACACTCCCTTAATTACTGGTATGTGAAGAATAACCGTATTTTTTTGGTTCACAGTAACAGGAGAAGAAGATCCTTCAAGTCCCACAAATCTGTGATGAAACACAACGATGACAACATCCTGAGGCAACTCCATGCGCAGAAGATTCCTGATTGTTTTGCCTACTTTGTTGAGGCAACGAAATTATTCCGTGTCCTTGATACAAAATTCAATGAATGTGAATCCGAAGAAGATGAAGAAGATGAAGAAGATGAAGAAGATGAATAAGATGAAGAAGATGAATAAGATGATGATGATGATCATGATGATGACGATGCAAGTTCAGGATCATACATATTCGAAGATTGCAGTCATCCGGATTATTAATCAATGGATATGATGTTTATGTTTAATTATGAACAAATTAAGAACAATATTATATATGTTTACTTAGTTATGATATTAGTAGTTATAATTGAATATATGATGGTTATAATATATGTTTATCATGTTTGATTATCTTGTGATATGGCCACTCATATTAAACATTGGTTGCGTGACAAATTATGACAAATGGTCACGGTATATTGATTTTAGGTGGCTGAAAGAATACCAACAGTGGACGGCGCTTGTAATCATTACTATTTCTTTTACTTTTTCATTTACTTTATCTTTCAAATCTCCATCTACCACGCCCCTCGAGTATTGATATATACTTAATTATCTCTGTATCAGTTTTCATCATCATCTCCACCATGACCCTTTTCTCCCAGTCTTTCTCTCTGTTTTTCGTCCATCATCGCCATCAAAAAAATGTGGAATTGGCGTCATCCGTATGTGGAAGATGGTAAGTTATCATCTTCACCACTGAAATTCGATTGAAATTTTCGTCTCAGATTTGGTAATTTTTTCTTGTGCAGGGAAAGATTGCACTCTGTATCTCCTGCGAGCAGATTTTAAGTTATTGTGGAAACCATGGAGACGAGGAGTCTCTAATGGTTCATACAAATGCTTTACTGTGAGTAGATTTTAAGTTATTGTGTAATTTTATAACAGTCAGCAGTAAGGGCACATGTTGAGGTTTGCAGCACTTGTATTCTTCAGGTGCTTCTCTCCCTTTTGGCCCCACGAGCCTGATTTTTCTTCGGCCACTTCTTCTCCCTTTTGGCCCCATGAACCCGATTTATCTTCAGCCACTTCTTCACCATTTTCAGTTGATCATAAGCAAGTGCATGTGAGAAAGCAAAGAGGGACTTGTTCTCTCTTTTCACTTGATCAGAAGCAAGTGCATGTGAGCAGCAAAGAGGGATTTTTCTTCAGACGCTTCTTCTCCCTTTTAAGTTAGTAGTTTTTCAGTTGTAATTTTATAGATCAATGTATTAATGGAATCATACCCTTTGGATTATGTATGTAATTGTGTTTGTTAAAGCAGCAGTTGATTTTGTTTGTTTATTTTTGACTTTTATTGACTCTGGTTTGGTCAAAGAGAGGAGACCTGCAGGCACAATAAAAAAAAGAAACACTTGACTCAAAATTAAGATCCATAATATTCCAGAATACATAAAGAAAAAAAACCAAATATTGTTGATACTGTCAATTGCTAAGATTCAAAAACATTACAATGATCAATTAATCGTTTTTACGTAATATCATTCCAGTACAGTCAGATCTATGGTAAACATTGTCACATGTATCTATGGGTGGCAATACATTATTGTTGTGAGGAAAAACTATCATACTAGATTCTTCATTGGCATCGTCTTCATAATAATCTCTGTAATTTCTGGGAGGTGTCATAAAGACAATATGCAGTTTTTTATCCAGCTGGTCTTTGACGTAAAACAACTGTCGTGCTTGTGACGCGAAAATGAACGGGTCCTCCTTGTGACCTAGTCTTTTAAGGTTGACCAAAGTGTAACCAAGACTATCTTTTTTGACCCCATGTGTATTCTCAACCCAGTCGCACATAAATAGAGGGATTCTTTTAATATGGTATACTAGTAGCCATATCTCTTTTAAAACCCCATAGTAAGGTTTTTGTCCATAGGTTAATACCTCGGTTAGAGATGTGCATGTCATTTCTACACCAACCCCGCTGTTCTGGTAAACCCTACCGTCTCGAGATTTTATACGAAATGAATAGCCATTGATGTCATATACTTCATATTTCCTCACGCTTTTGTGCGGACCATGTGAAATCCACCTAACGGTCTCTGATATAGTTTCTGGGGACTCCGCTATCTCTTTTTCAACCTGAAATTCATAGTAGGTTCATCAGGAGAGTTCATTAGGAATAGGAATGTTATAGTTCCTCCAAAAATAAAATAAAGTTGTTCCGGACAACTCAGGTCAGTTGTTCCGGAAAGTTACAGTTCATCCGGAATTAAAACTATAAGAAAATAGTTTTGATTCACCAGGAAGGTTATAGTTCATCCGGATAGAAAATAGATTTGTTGCGGACAACTCAGGTCAGTTGTTCCGGAAAGTTACAGTTCATCCGGAATTAAAACTAAAAGAAAATAGTTTCAGTTCACCAGGAAGGTTATAGTTCATCCGGATAGAAAATAGAGTTGTTGCGGACAACTCAGGTCAGTTGTTCCGGAAAGTTACAGTTCATCCGGAATTAAAACTATAAGAAAATAGTTTCAGTTCACCAGGAAGGTTATAGTTCATCCGGATAGAAAATAGAGTTCTTCCGGACAACTCAGGTCAGTTGTTCCAGATGGTTACAGTTCATCCGGAATTAAAACAATAAGCAAATTTAGCTGACCTTGTTGCGTAACCATTTACCAAATGTTGTGCTCTGCTTCTTAGTCAGCTCATTTAGTCTACTACCAGGATGTTCTTTTTCCAAAAATTTCATGTGTTCTCTGCAATTACATGAATTGAAGTTATCTATAAAGGTTTATAAATAATTGAACAGTTCAAAAAAGGTTAATAATCTAAATTACTTACTCGATATAATGCTCAATTTCAGGCGTATTTAGCAACACATATAAATGCGCTTTCGATAGGAGCTCTGGAGAGACTTCAACTGATCTACCAGCTGACCCAGGACTTCCATCAGCACTGCTATGCTTTTTAGTTGGAACACCAATAGTTGTGATGTTTTTTTGGTATTCGCTGAGAATCTCAATCGTTTCTTCTACAATGTTCTCCTCAGCAATGCACCCTTCTGGAGAAGTTTTGTTTCTCACGTGGCCCTTAATTACCTTCATACACCTTTCAAATGGATACATCCATCGAAAGCATATTGGGCCACATAATTTTACCTCCCTAGTAAGGTGCACCGTCAAATGAAGCATAACATCAAAAAATGATGGCGGGAAATATTTCTCAAGCAGGCATAGTGTGACACAAAGATCTGCTTGCAATTTATCTAGTTCTTCGACGTTGATCTCTTTGCTGCATATTGGTTTGAAAAAAAAACAGAGCCTGATAATAGCATATCTTGTCGGTTGAGGCATGACTGACCGAATTGCAATTGGCAGAAAATGTTGCATCAACATATGATAGTCATGTGACTTGAGCCCCACAAGTTTCTTGTCCTTTAGACTAACCAAACTAGAAAAGTTAGAACAATAGCTTTGTGGAACCTTCAAGTTATACAACATGTAACAAAACATTTCCTTTTCATCTTTTTGTAACGTGTAACACGCTGCAGGAAGTACTATGTTGTTCTTGTTCTTTTTAGGCTGCAACTCTGGTCTTAACCCCAAAAAGTTCAGATCCTTTCTAGCATTCAGTCCATCCTTTGTCTTTCCTGGAAGGTTGAGCAGAGTTCCAACAAGACTCTCAGCCACATTCTTTTCAATATGCATGAAATCAATGCAATGTTGGACACTATTATGCCTCCAATATCTAAGTCTTCGAAACCATATATTGAATTTCTTCCAATATGGTGGCTTCTCTTTGTTCTTTCTTTTTCTCTTATCAATCTTTCCTCCTCTTCCGGTTGAGGTCCCAGGGATTTCTGAATCAGTACACCTTAATCCCTTTCCCCATTTGTTATTGATATGTTGAACTTCGTTGTATATCTGTTCCCCGGTCATAGATACTGCAGCACCTTTCAACTCTTGTTTACCATCGAAGGCCTCTGTTTGCTTTCGGAAGGGATGCATATATGGTAGATATCTTCTGTGACCAGCATAACACTGCTTGGCTGAGAAAGGAAGCCTAATGCATTTAGTTTTTTCCCGACATACCACACAACCATGGAATCCACTGTACGGGCAACCACAAAGTGTACCAAGTGCAGGGTAATCATTAATCGTCCATAAAACAACTGCACGCATAGTAAACTGTTCTTGCGCATACGTATCATATGTTTCCACAGCTGCCTCAAATAACAGCTCTAAGTCATCAATTAATGGTTCCAAAAACACATCAATATCGTTTCCAGGCGCTCCCGATATTAATAACGAAAGCATGATGAACTTTCTTTTCAGACACAACCATGGTGGAAGGTTGTAAATGACCAAGTCGACAATGATGCCCAACTTGACAATGATGCCCATGTCGACAATGCTCCCAAAGCAAACAAGAGGGGGTTGACGCGGTTGGTAAAGTGGCGTGCCAAATTTGAGAAAAATGGTGGGGAAAATGGCCACTAACATTTGATGCGCTGGGAAGGGTTGGCGGGGTGCATAGACCAAATTATCGAGTTTTTTCGGAGACATTGCAAGGTCAGAGGTTGGATTGAGGTATCTACAATGGAAAAAGGTGCCAAAAGAGGACAAGAACAAGATGTGGGCAGGGATTCAGGTTATGAAACAGATTAAACATTTTCTCATATTAAGTTTGTTAAGTTATTGAATTCCATATATGTGACTAAAAAATCCTGTTGTCATTTGTTATTTTTTCAGCAATTATTAAAATTGATGACTGTCGAAGGGGTCATATAATGGTACGGCTTGGTGGGTTGCTAAGGAGTTTTAGAAGAAAGATGTTCGAGAAACACATTCGTCCCAACCTAGCAAAACCCACCGTGCTTGAGAAAGTTCCAAAGATGTATCACACTATTGTGAAAAAAGAAGACTGGGAAATATTTGTAGCATATACAAAATCTGACGAATTCAAGGTTTTTATTCAATTCAAACTGCAGATTTCATTAATTAGGCTAAGTGTTAATTAATGAGATTATAATTATATATCCTACTGTTCTGTTGGAAAGGTTGTGTCAAAGAGTGCAAAAGAGGTTCGAGCACAGTATGTTTATGATCATACAATGGGACGGGGAGGATACTAATAGAATTCAAATGCTTGATTCATTCTCATTAATTCACACATATATATAGTTACAACATTTACATCTAATATCCTTCTAAATTGGATATTTACAAAGTGTAACTAAACCTAGTCTAATACACCCCCTCAGTCTAAGGAGGAGGAGGACGAATGCTTAGACTGTTACGGAAATCATCGAAGAGAACCCTAGGTAGACCTTTGGTGAAGATGTCAGCAAACTGATAGCGAGATGGAACATGTTGAATGCGAACTTCCCCTTTTTGTACCTTTTCTCGAACAAAGTGAAGATCAACCTCTATGTGTTTCGTTCTCTGATGTTGAATGGGATTTTGAGACATGAAGATGGCACTCACATTGTCGCAATAAACAATGGACGTGCGACGTGGGAGGTGGCCGAGTTCAAGAAGAAGGTTCCGGAGCCAGCATAACTCGGCGACCACATGAGCAACCCCACGATATTCGGCTTCAGCACTTGATCTAGATAAAGTAGACTGACGTTTGGACGACCAAGAGATCAAGTTGTCACCCAAGTAGACACAGTAGCCGGACGTGGAACGTCGCGTGTCAGGGCATCCAGCCCAATCAGCATCGGTGTAAGAAATAAGTGTCGAAGCAGAGTGACGATGCATGTGAAGACCCATATCAATAGTACCTTTGACGTACCTCAAAATACGCTTTAAGGCGTTGAGATGACCTTCTCTCGGATCGTGCATGTGCATGCATACCTGTTGAACAGCATAAGAGATATCCGGCCGTGTGAAAGTCGGATACTGAAGTGCGCCGGCAAGACTGCGGAACTGAGTGGCGTCTTCGACGGGTGGGCCGGCGTCGGCCCCCAATTTGGCGGCGGAATCTACCGGAGTGTGAGAGGCATTGCATGATTGCATGGAAGCTCGGGAAAGTATATCACTGGCATATTGGGCTTGAGAGAGGAACAACCCATCCGTGTGTCTCGAGACTTTGACCCCGAGGAAGAATGATAAGGGACCAAGATCTTTCATTGCAAATTCACTAGAAAGATGAGACATTACGTGTTGTTTGAGTTGTGCCGAGGAGGTGACGAGGATGATATCATCCACATACAGAAGTATGAAGGCGGTGTCACGGCCTCGGCGATAGATAAATAGAGAATGGTCACAATTGCTGTGATGAAACCCGATGGTGGTGACAAAATCCGTAAATCGCTGGTACCACGCACGAGGGGCCTGTTTGAGGCCATAAAGCGACTTCTTCAACCTGCAAACATGGTTAAGGAAAGAAGGATGACGAAACCCCATCGGTTGGTGCATAAACACCGTCTCTGCTAAATGCCCATGAAGAAAGGCATTTTTAACATCCAACTGACTGATATCCCAGTTCTGAGTTAAGGCAATGCTCAGAACAGTCCTAATGGTTGCTGGCTTAACCACCGGACTACATGTCTCGTGACAATCGATCTCGACCTGTTGCGACCTGCCATCACAAACTAACCGCGCTTTGTAGCGCTCCAAAGAACCGTCAGATTTAAACTTATGTTTGAATAACCAAATACACCGAACTATGTTCATGTCAGAAGTGCGAGGTACTAACTCCCACGTCTTATTATCTATAAGAGCAGTAAATTCCTCTGTCATGGCATGGTACCATGTAGGGTTGGCTAAGGCTTCGGTGGGTGATTTGGGTATCGGGTCAATGGAGGTGGAGGCATGAAGATTGAGTGGTTGTTTTGGTTTAAAGATGCCGGACATACTCCGGGTGTGTATGGTGCGAGGTGGTGGAGGTGGTGGAGGTGGCGTCGGTGGCGTCACAGTGGTCGAGGAGCGTCTGGCACTGGGGGCAGTAGATGGTGCTGGGGAATTAGTGTGAGACATGTGGGGTGAGGGAACCGGCGACTGGGGCGTTTGTGTTTGAGATTGGGCTGGGGCAGCAAGAGGAGTGGGCTGCTGTTGGGCCAGAGGAGTGTTGGGAGAAGGGGAAGTGGGCTCAGCCGGTTGAGGAGTGGGCTGAGTCGGTGGGTTATTTACGGGGGGGGGGGGGGGATGGGAGTAGAAGATGGATCAGCCCAGGAAGGGTGTGGGTCACAATCCAGAAAATCGTAGGAGGCAGATAGGGAACTTATAGAGGAAAAGGGGAAAGTTTTCTCGTCAAAAATCACATGACGTGAGATGATGATTTTGTGAGAGGCAAGATCATAGCATTTGTATCCTCGATGGTTGGCGGGATATCCGAGAAAGACACAAGGAAGAGAGCGTTGTTGAAGTTTGTTGATGGTGGAAGGAGGAATGAGAGGGTAACAAAGGCACCCGAAAGTGCGAAGATCGTCATAGAGAGGATCACGATGGTAAAGAAGAGAAGTGGGAGTGAGATGATTTTTTTAATTTTGAAGGAAGGATGTTGAGTATGTAGGTAGCCATTTGGAGGGCATGATGCCAAAATGATGTTGGAACGGATGAATGTGAAAGAAGGGTGCGTATAATATTATTGATTGAACGTATTTTTCTTTCAGATTTTCCATTTTGGGAGGATGTATGTGGACACGAAAAACGAAACTGCATTCCTGTTTTGTGCAAAAGTCATGGAAGGCTTTGTTGCTATACTCGGTTCCGTTATCGCATTGAAATGTTTTTATTGGTTTAGAAAATTGGGTAAGAATAAGATTGTGAAAATTTTTAAAGATTGTGAAGACGGATGATTTTCTAGCAATAGGATAAGTCCACAAAAAATTAGAATAATCATCTAGAAATAATATATAGTATTTATGACCTCCCGAGCTTAGAACCGGGGAGGTCCACAAGTCGCTATGAACAATATCAAAAGGTAAAGATGCAGAAAAGGTAGAATCAATAAATGGCAACTTGATTTGTTTTCCCAATACACAGGATTGACAAAAATCCGAAACAGAAATATTGTTCACATGTATTTTATTGCGACTATTTAAAAAACGTAAGATAGATGATCCCGGGTGTCCCAAGCGAGAGTGCCAGAGATCCTGGGAGAAAGCTGCAAATGCGGAAGGTGGCAATGAGGTGGGAAGCTGGTAGAGTGGTCCATCACTGTTAGAACGGAGGATAGGTCTCTGCGTTCGGTAGTCCTTCACAAGAAAACCAAAACGATCAAATTCAATTGAGATATCATTATCAGTGGTGAGACGTCTAACAGAGCAAAGATTAGTAATAAGAGAAGGGGAAACAAGAATATTTTTAAGTTTTAAAGGTGGGTTTGGTGGTGAAAGTGTGGTACAACCGGTTCCGTGAACGGGAAGCTTGGAACCATTGCCAACAACAATAGAATTCAACCTGTTATTATGGACATAAGAGGAGAGTTTACCTGCCGTGTGAGCCATGTGAGTGGACGCCCCGGAGTCGAGAACCCATGCATCGTTTTGAGGAATCTGAGTCGTGTACATGGCTTGCTCGGGAGCGGGAACATAGTAGGTGTTCGCAGCAACATAGGCTTGTGGCGGTGGTCCGAGAATACCCGGAGCAGTGGAGGGAATCGGTCCAACTCGTGGTGGTGTTAAGGCACGATAAACCGGAGCGGTCGGGTAGGGGCATGGCGGAGCTTGCCACTGCCAAGTGGGAGCGGGCTGCTGGGGTTGTTGCTGCCAGCCGTAAGTAACATATGGGGGAGGGAGGGGCTGCCCAGAAGCATGTGAGGCGGATCCGCGATCCCGATTATCACGGCGATGGTTATCCCTTTTTCCATTTTGTTGCTTACGACCCCGTTGTCGGTTCTGATCCGAGTGTCCTTGCCCGTAGGTAGGAGGCTGCTGTGGCGGAGCATAATGAACCGGCTGCTGCGCTGCATGTAGAGCCGTGGATGATGAGGCAGCTTGACGAGCCTTCCGACTCTCCTCGAGGAGTAACCTAGAGCGGGCATCATGAAAGTCGGGTAGCGGATTAGATTGTTGTAGGAGCATGGCTACACCATCGTAGCTATCATTCAAACCCGAAATCAGTTGCAAAACCATTCTCTGATTCGATACAGCCGCATTAACATTGGCTAGTTGGTCTGCGATTTCCTTGATTTCTTGACAATAAGCCGACATATCCGCAAAGTTATCAAGCTTGGTACTCATGAACTGATGTTCAAGACTCAACGCACGAGAGTTCTCGTTATTCTTGAAGAGATCCATGAGTTTCTTCCACGCGGAACAAGCGGTGGTGTCCTCCGTCATGATGGTTTGAACAAGGTTGATGGAGATCGTCCCGTAGATCCATTGGAGAACCGTTGCGTCAACACGTTTCCAGAGATCAAGATCTACGGGAGGGGGTTGTTTGTCTTTCTCGGTGGCGACAGGGGTTGGAGGTTCCGATGATTCGAGATGGTCATAGCAACTGTGGGCCTTGCAATGGATTTTGAAAAGCTCCCTCCACGTAACAAACTTGCTGGTTTTTGGTTCAAGGGTTAAAGGAAGGAAGCTCTTAATGTTTGTTACAGTTAAGGCAGGGTGAATGGTCGACATTCTTGAAGGAGAAAAGCAACAGAGGGTTGGGGATGGGAATGGGGTGACGGCAGATTAGGGTTAGAGGGAGGAGAGGGTAGCGAAATTTTTGGAGAGGAGGGAGAGAATGGATCGCTAATTGCTCGATACCATAATAGAATTCAAATGCTTGATTCATTCTCATTAATTCACACATATATATAGTTACAACATGTACATCTAATATCCTTCTAAATTGGATATTTACAAAGTGTAACTAAACCTAGTCTAATAGATATGTCTATCTGAGAGAAAAACTTGTAATAAGCTAAGTGTGTTACACCTAGTCATGATTAAGAACGTGCAATGTATGTTCAAGTCTGATATATATTATTATTATAATACAAGGTACAAAACAAAGAAATTGCAGCTTATGATTGCCCCTCTCGATCGTTTATGTGGAGGAAAAGAAGGGTAAATAAAGAGGGGGAATTCAAAACGCCTGTGGTGAAGGGCGTAGCAGATGATATAGTAAGTTTAATTGCTATATATATACCTAATTATTCATATGTTAAAAACTAACAGCACCTCACTACATTAACTAAATTAATTACTGCAGGACGAGAATGAAACAAAAATAAATAAGGGATCCGTGACCGTAGAACCGGGAACGGATGCCCTGACATTGATCCTTGGCAAGGAAAGGGGTGGATACCTAAAAGATATTGGGTATGGAGTGACTTCCCGTGGATATTGGCAGGGTGCTCTAAAAGGGCGATCAAAAGAACGGATCGAGAAACTTGAGACGGAACTCAAAAATGAAAAACAGCTACGTGAGAAAAAGGATCAAGAGGTTGAGCACCTCAATGATAAGCTTAAAGCATAGGATGAAAGAATTAACATGCTTACGGCGTTTATGAACCGCATGATTGAAGAAAAACAAGTTGATAAAGCGATAAATTCTGTAAGGGACAAATTATATATATACCTACAATTAATTATATTATATACTTTACTTTTTATCAATTAATTATTATAAATCATTAAATCATTTCGTAGGTAAAGTCCGCGAAGGCGCCTCTTCCTACAACTGTAAGATCTAAAAAGAGTTGTAATCAGCATTCCAATATAAATACATCGGTAATTAAATATTATTGCTGATATGATCAATCTCCCTTGAGCACATATTTATTAATTAATTAACTAATTGAATTAATTGTACGTAGGATATGATCAATTCCGCGCATAATACATCACGGAAACAATCTACTCCATCAAACTCATCTAAAAGGTCGGCCAATAAGGTACGGATTTGAAACAGTTCTGAATTTGAGTTGATCTGGAAGATTCTAGTTCATCTGGATGAACATGCGTCTCTAGTTATAGTTCATCCGGATAGTTAGAGTTCATCCGGATAGTTAAAGTTCCTCAGGATAGGTAAGGTTCATCAGGATAGTAAAAAGTACATCAGGATAGTTAGAGTTCATCATGATAGTTAGAGTTGATCTGGAAGTTCCTAGTTCATCTGGATGAACATGCGTCTCTAGTTATAGTTCATCCGGATAGTTAAAGTTCACCAGTATAGGTAAAGTTCATCAGGATAGTTAAAGTTCATCAGGATAGTTAGAGTTGTTCCGGAATATAATTAATAATTAACTGTTTCGGCTATGATAAGTTTGTACTTCATCCGAATGGTTATCTGGATAGTTAACTAATGTTTAGCCGGTTATGATCGATATGATTTTATTAATTAATTGAATTGTAGGTCTCTTCTGCGACTCTATCACAACACACTCCTCCATCTACAACAGCGTCGCAAAAGGAAAGGGTAACTATTTTAATTTACACAGTTGTGTACTTCCCTTATAACTAATTGCTATATGATCATTTAATTAAATGCTGATGCTGTCTTTAGGGGAGAAAGAGAAAAATGACAGAAGCAGCAGCTGCTGCAACCAGTACTGCTGAGGAATCAGAGCAGGAAGTGGTATATATATGTAATCAATTTAGAAATTTGACAAGTCGCTTTGACGTTATTGTTAATTAATATATATGTTACTAATCAGTTAATTACATGGTGTCAATTTAGGAAAAGAATAAGAGACATGCAAAACCAGTAAAACCCGCAGCTCGTAAAGTACCTAAGAGTGATCGGTTGGAAAAATCAAATAATTATGATGCCATTGCAGCTCCTATCGATCAACCAGTAATCCAAGAGGTATATAGATTAGTATATACCACAATTTTTTTATTCTATTTTTGACTTTAATTAATTAATTGTTTATATATATGCTATAATTATTATTATTATTATTATTATTATTATTATTATTATTATTATTATTATTATTATTATTATTATTATTATTATTATTATTATTATTATTATGTCACTTCTGATCAGGGGAGCCAAACTGCGACGTTGCACATGGAGGGGGATCCAATGAACGTCGTGGGAATGGCAAGATTATATCCAAAAGAAAAAGATGAGAAGATTCATGGAAGTCCATTACCTCCTGGTTGCCGTAGAATTACAGCTTATCAGGTCAATAAGGGTGCAATATTTTTACCATTCCCATTAGATGATAAAACAATGCTTTCGGAGGTTGAAAATAAATATATTATTGCATGGCCGATGAACCGAATGATCCTTCATTCTAATAACAAGTCAGATAGATCACAGCCGGTTGATCATTCTACGGTTCAAAAAGTACTGGAACAACCACAGGTAATTACTACATTAATTAATCGTATCCGCTAATTAATTAACTTTATATATATATTATATATATCTGATCGGTTTTATTTGTCATGTTTCCAGGTAAATAATGATCGGAAAAAGATGTCGAAAGTGTACGTAACACCAAACCAGCTGAATCAAAACCTGATAAACAGAAAACTCAGTACACGGATCCAGCAGAAGCAGCTGATCAGCACGGAAAAGAAATTATAATTAAATATTATAGAAATTAAACTTTGATTAAGTGTCTATGTTATCTTTTTGAACAGCATCATGATTAGTGTATGTACATTAATTTTTAATTATAATATATGATTTTTAAGATTTCTCTATATTAATTAATTAATATATAATTAATTGTAATTAAGAAAATATATGTGACTATATATATAATACCAAATGCCACACTTTTTATATTTTAACGTGGCCGTTGCCACCATTTGGCCATGCGTATTGGGACAAATTATCTGATTTCAACTACCTTTAGGCCACTTTTTTTTTTCCAAATATATGTGGCTTAAACACAATTATACGTAACCAT
This sequence comes from Deinandra increscens subsp. villosa, assembly GCA_039602395.1. Taxonomy (NCBI): domain Eukaryota; kingdom Viridiplantae; phylum Streptophyta; class Magnoliopsida; order Asterales; family Asteraceae; genus Deinandra; species Deinandra increscens. The sequence continues at coordinate 7,896,077 of JBCNJP010000012.1, read as the reverse complement.
ATAATACCAAAGGCCACGTTTTTTATATTTTAATGTGGCCGTTGCCACCCTTTGGCCACCCGTATTGTGACAAAATGTAGGATTTCAGCAACCCATTTGGCCACGTTTTTTTACAACATATGTGGCTAAAACACAAATATACGTGACCATATAATACCAAAGGCCACGCTATTTATATTTTAACGTGGCCGTTGCCACCCTTCGGCCACGCGTATTCGGACAAATGTATGATTTAAACTACCCTTTGGCCACTTTTTTTTTTTAAATATATGTGGCTAAAACACAAATATACGTGACCATATAATGCCAAACGCCACACTTTTTATATTTTAACGTGGCCGTTGCCACCATTTGGCCACGCGTATTGGGACAAAGTATCTGATTTCAACTACCCTTTGGCCACTTTTTTCTTTCCAAATATATGTGGCTAAAACACAAATATACGTGACCATATAATACCAAAGGCCACGCTTTTTATATTTTAATGTGGCCGTTGCCACCCTTTGGCCACGCGTATTGGGACAAAATGTATGATTTCAGCAACTCATTTGGCCACGTTTTTTCATATCATATGTGGCTAAAAGACAAATATACGTGACCATATAATACCAAAGGCCACGCTATTCATATTTTAACGTGCCGGTTGCCACCCTTTGGCCACGCGTATTGGGACAAAAATTATAATTTCAGCAACCCATCTGGCCACGTGTTTTTATAACATATGTGGCTAAAACACAAATATACGTGACCATATAATACCAAAGGCCACGTTAAACAAACACATGTGGACGTTGGGACCCTTTGGCCACGCTTTTTGGAAGAATTGTTTGATTACAACAACAACTATTGGTACCCTTTAGCCACGCTTCTAGGTGGCTTCAGCCACTGATATTGTAACGTGGCCGTAGGATACATAAGGTGACGGGACCTTTGGTGTCAATTGGAATGGAAAAAAAACGTGACCAAACACCTTTGGTCACGGTTTTTTTTTTGTGGCCAAAGGTGAATTTTGACGTAGTGCCGCTTAATGTGAAACGAGATCCCAAAATGATCGTTTCTAACAAAACGACCTCAATACGGTTGTGGAAAGGGGGGGGGGGGCTGAATTCTAAAGATGTCATCTTCGCGACACGTCACCTCATTTTGCCTGAAACGACCGTTTAGGGTAAAACGACCGTAGGAATTGGGTTTCTCTAGTAAACTCACTGAGTTTCTCTATAACCACTCTTAAAAAAAATATAGTGATTTATAAAAATTATATTGTTTTATGTCAAAACAGTATGATTTGTACTGCTTTCCAATATACATGTTGTTTTGCATTAAAATAACTATTTCAATGTTGTTTTGTATTAAAACAACAAATTTTGTGCATTTTTTTTAAGTGAAACAACACATTTAATACCAATGATCCCTTGTCCTAGTGGTTAAAGGGGAGGTGGTAAGGCTTTGTCTTACTTGGAGGTCATGGGTTCAATCCCTGACAATGATGTTTCAGATGTAATTTAAGAGTAGATTATAGAGGGTGTGTGTGTTATAGATTATAGAGGGTGTGTGTATTAGCCGTTCGAAAAAAGAAAAAAAGAAAAAAAAGAAACAACACATTTAATTGTGATGTTTGCATTAAAATGCATTGTTTTACGATAAAAACATGGTTTATACAGTTTTGTTTTAAGACTTAAATGTCCTTTATTCTTATTTCTTATTGTGTCACATGTCAAAGTTTTAATGGTTCATATTCCTTTTAGGCAAAAATTAATTTCTAATTTAGTCCATCAACATGTAATTTATTGATGACTTCATCGATCGAGGATATTGGGAAAAGGTCTTGCGGTCCTAGTGTTAATTGAGGACTTAATAAACGACACAAAATCGTACGAAAGATGAGAAATAGGTACTAGTTGTATGAATCGAAAGTTGTTGTAACATATAACCAAGAGTTCACTTTCTATTTTTGAAATTGAGGATATATAAGAGTATGGTTTAACCGTCACTTAGGTTCTAGGGCAAAAAAATTTCGATAGAGACCAAGGTTCAAATATTGATAATGGTAAAAATTGATGAAAATAAAAATATTTCTGTTAAAAAAAAGAGTATGGTTTAACCGGATATGATGAGTGACAGCCCTAGTGGATGGTGGGTGAGGATTGCATATGAAGGGCACAAATAGGAATGGCAATGGGGCGGGTTTGGGACGGGTTTGAGTAATCCCAACCCCATACCCAGTTATAAAAGTGTGTCTCATACCCGGTCCAAAATCCGTCGGGTTTCTAGCGGGTATTTACCCATCGGGTATCGGGTATACCCGCGGGTTTCGGGCATGCCTGACGGGTGTATATCAGCTAACTATTAATTTTTATTTATCACAATCATAATAAAATACATCAAGTAACTAAACATATATAAATTTAATAATATGTAAACTAATGTTTTTAACTACTAACTTAGTATTATAGCTGAAAATAAAAAATAAATAAATAAAATCATACAATGTATACTTCAAATAAACAAAGTTAATAACGAAAAGAGAGAATTGCATATATCCCCCTATTTTCAACCATAATTGTATATTTACCCAATCTAAAAAATCAATTGCATATTTAACCATATTTAATGAACTTTAACAAAGTGACAATTATACCCCTGATAATATTCGATGGATAAAATTTTAATTCCCAGCTCTTATCTCCTTCCTCGCAAATCTTAGACTTCTGGATAAAACATTAAAAGCAACGAGATTTATTTCTAGTGCTAATAATCATATACAAAAGTTCAGATGATGGAGGTTAACCACCACCTCGCAAAATGGTAATAAATTTTATAATCTAATGGAGGTTAACCACCATTGCAGCCGGAAGCCGTTACTCGATTTGAGCCGGCGTATCTTTGATTACCTAGTGGTCGGTAAGAGTCTGCTTTACCAATTTAGATGATTGCCCTTCCTAACCGCAAGAACGCCAACGATTTTCAGGCCAGGCCCCCCTTTATTTAGCCTCCGTATCTCGTATTATGAAACCTCGCAGAGAATAACGGCAGATCTTGCACAAAAGAATATTTACCTTCGAAGGATTTTGTAGCAAGATGTTTGGATCAGAAGGATTGACACCCAAATCAGGGGTTTGGTGGAATTGATGGTGGTTTTAGACCATAAAAAGGTGGATTTAGTTTAACCTACCAAAGAAATTGGAAGAAACGGCGGAAATAAAAGGGAGTGATTAGAGAAAATTGTAGAGATATACAGTTAGAGTGAGAGAATTAATGGTGATCAATGAGAAAGAATTGATTTGGGAAACAATCTTTCATGTATCACGAAACCATCGATCCTTCCTCTAAACAGTAGCCGAAATCGTCCTCCCCTACCCTATTTTCTTCTTTGATATCTGCTACCCATGGATTCTTCAAAGCTTCACCCAGTGGTGACCATCTCCAACATAAAATCAATCATCTCGATCACCGTTGGAGAGAGTTTGGGTACATAAGGGCATATTAGTAAACCTATAATTTACTATTAGTAAAATAAATAAAAATGGGTAAATATGCAATATCTTTTAATAGGCAAGGGGAAATATGCAATAAAATTTGTAGGTTGGGTAAATATGCAATTGATTAGTTTTATAGGGGGTATATGAAATTGCCCCTATAATCAAATCCCATACCCACGAAAAAATTCAAAAGTAATCCATACCCGCTCCTATACCCGATTAGCCGACCCCGTACCCGCCCCATGCGTGTCACGTTTCGGGTTTTCCCGTCGGATTCGGGTTTTATTGCCATCCCGAGACACAAATAGGCTTATCTATCTTCAGGCTCCAGCTCATTCACAACAAATACAAACAAAAATAAACATAACAATCGATCATTAATTAACAAAAATTTAGAGGAATCATGCAGTAGTTAGAAACAAATAACTAAAAACTATAGAATAAGACATAGTTGAAGATAGAAAATCCATTGACTAGTCAATGTATGTGTTCTCCAAGAAAAATAGTAGGTGAGAGAAATAAGAAAATTAAAGTGTTAATTTTTAATTATAAAAAACAGCAGTTTTGCCTTTTATGGTTCCTTTCGGGCAAAAATTTTGTACTTTTCTTTCGGAAGGGATGACGCAAGAATTGTTAAATAATTAGGAATTAAATAAATTATTTTGAGCTTTTCTTATGGAGTGTTCCATGAATTATCACAATTCCTATAATATAAATATAGTTTTATTTGAAATTGAAGGTGTTATTATATTGCAACTTGCTTTATATAGTCTACAAGTTCATTGTCACGTTTATTATTTATGTTTATCAATTTCAATAAAAGCTACACAGTGGTTAACATTATTGATTTAATGCTAAATTTAACCTTTGTAAGAATCCAATCATGAAGAGGATATGATGCCGACTTTGAACGTTTGAATCCCTCAAAGATGAGAGTAAAAACAAGAAGAAATGTATGGTAAATTATATAAAAGTGACAGAAGGTAAAACTAAAAGGTATACGATGACTATCATATATATGATATAGATTGTTAATGATTTTAGTATTGGGCTATTTTGGTGTAATTAGATACTTAAAATCAAAGAAGAAAGTATATACCTTGTAAAGGTAGGGTTTAAGAGCCAAAGTCTCTGTTGGTGATCAAGCTGGTCTGCCAACGCAGAAATAAAAAGAGCAAATAACCCTAACTGCCCTTTTTTGGATAATAAAAGAAAGAAACCGTCGGGAAGCGAGGTTGGCTCCCATAGCGACGCGTGACTGAAGTGACAAGCGGTTAATGCTCAACCACAAAGCATGCTTACAACTGTAGAAATGGTAAAACCGTAAAGAGTAACTGAGCTGTCAGAAGGCCCAGGAAGATGCAGATAAAAGATGGATTCGAATAAAAAAAGCACGTGTGGATAGTCTCTTGGATTCTTCATCTTAGTCCTCGAAAAGCAAGAGACTAGGGGGGACTTGATGGGATATACCCCTGAATGGCCTCAGAAATGTTTAAATACCCTAAGCACATCAAAGTAGGGGTTTAACCATGAAGCCACTTAGGCGGAAGGATCCTGTGTGAGAGACAAAAGGAACAACAACAAGAGTGTAGGGTATCTAGCCGACATGAAGTACTGTGGCGGCATTGGGACGAGGCAACCAACGATGGGATTGGCATCTAGTACAAGCCAGCTGTACGGAAGCCTCCCCAGTCACAATAAGCTCCCGGGCATGATAACCAGCGCTATCAAATGACGAATGACCAACGTCTTGAGCATTAAATGTTCATGTGCGTCCACGACTATATAAGAAGGCTTAAGGTAAATGGTAAACTCAAGTCACTCATCCTCTCATACTTACCACTCTCCAAGGTCCGTCTCTTACTCTCACGCCGGAACGTCATCACTGAAGACCCCCTTCAGGATCCTTCGTGTCAAGGCTAACGGTGTTCTTAGTTTTATATGACCGATCACCGTCATCAAACATTGAACAAGTTACCAGAAGATATACTACCCTAGGAATACGAGATTATGGGACGCAACAATATAGTTGAACAAAGAAAATCCATTAAGTAGTCAATGTATGTGTTCTCCAAGAAAAATAGTGGGTGAGATAAATAAGAAAATTAAGGTTTCAATTTTCAGTTATAAAAAACAGCAGTTTTGCTTTTTATGTTTTTATTACAACAATTTTGTACTTTTCTTTCGGAAGGGATGACGCAAGAACTGTTGAATATTAGGAATTAAATAAATTGTTCTTACCTTTTCTTATGGAATTAAATAAATTGTTAAATAATTAGGAATTAAACAACTCTTCTTTAGGTAAAACTAAAAGGTATACGATGATTGTTAATTATTTTAGAATGAGGCTATTTTGGTGTAATTAGATTCTTAAGAGCAAAGAAGAAGAAAGTATATACCTTATAAAGGTAGGGTTCAAGAGTCAAAGTCTCTATTGGTGATCGAGTTGATCTATTAACGATAGGGTTCAAGAGTCAAAGTCTCTATTGGTGATCAAGTTGATCTATAAACGCAAAAATATTATATTCTAACAATTCATTAGTTGACTAAAAGTTGCTCAAATTGCCAAAGTCTCTATTGGTTATCGAGTTGGTCTATCAACATAAAAATATTTTATTTTAACAATTCATTAGTTCACTAAAAGCTGTTCAAATTTTCTTGATTAATAGAAAGTTAGTTGAATTAAGCATGGAGAAAACTTACACTTTCAATGGTAACTTTCTTCATGGAAAGTAAAATGTGTTAACGGCTAGCAACTTTGTGTTACGGAAGCAAAGTTTGTCTTCGATAGTGGCTTAATTTGCTTTTCGGAAGCACATTTGTTTTTTAGAAGTAACTTCGTTCTTCTGAAATTTAATGGTTATTTTTTATGGGTAAATTTTGTTCTTGGATAATTGTCAAAGTAAGTGCCATTAGCACTAATGACGGTTATACCCGTTAACTGAAATGTTATGATGGTTTGAAGAATATATAAAAACGATTTTTTATCAATATCAGGTACATAACTTTATAACAAGACTTCACATTCTTTCTTAAAAAAAAATTCTTTCTTATGCCATTAAAAATTCAAGACTACCATTAAAATATTTGAAATTGAAATAGATATACATGATTTCCAAAACGTACTTGAAATGACATTATAATAGAAGTGTTTTTTATTTAACTAGTTAGTGACCCGGGTAAATACCCGAGGCTATGATATAAAAAGAATTATGTGAAATAAAAAATAAACCTAAATTGAAAAAAAAAATTAAACTGAATAATACATAAAGCTCAAAAGCCGATAAATATTCAATAATATTAAATTTACAAGTTTAAAAAAAAGATTTGAATACAATGTTTTTGGTTACATTCGTCTGGCGACCATCTTTATCTAAAATTAAGATTCTAAGACCCTTTTTGCTTTTCACTTTTAATAGAGCAACGTATAGCTGCCATAGAATAATATCGGGTTCTTTAAAAACAGTCAAACTCTAGACAGCGATTGACCTTAACTTTTTTTATGGTCATTATAAAAAAACCGAAATTATAAATTGTCTTCTTTCAAATCTGAAAGCAATCTGCTTATTTGTTGGAATCAATGAAAGTCTTGGAATAAACATCCGATTCGTTGATCAAAACTTAAGCAATATGGATCTAGTTTTGTTAGGTTTTCTGTCACGGATCCAAAGCAATTTACGGATTGAATTTTTGTAAAGAAATAAAGGAGATATGATGAATAAAAGTTGTGGTATTGTAAACAAAAATATGGATAATTTTTTTTATGGAAAGAATTTAATTTAGTGTAATTTTTCAATTCTAAATTATGAGGAATTGACAAGTAAGCCAAATCCAATGTGGCACACCTAAAATAGTGCCACATGGACTTTAAAAACCCATGTTTATTATATAGATATAGATAGATTTTCATTGGTAATTCTTATTTCCTTGTATTTTAATTTCATTTGATTTGTAATTTCGTATTGTAAGTTCCTACTTTAATTTTTTCATGTATCGTAATAGTAACTTATAAAAGGTTTTTTATTTAATTATGATCGAACGAAAACTTACATGAAATGACATTTCAATATGTATTCAATAAATTTTGCCCTCGGCCAAAAAAGGGGGGAAAAACATTGCATTTGATAAATTTAACTGCAAATCAAGTCTAGATTAGTAGAACTAAGATTATGGATGAAATCAAGATATATTGTGAGTTATCTTTGGTTGTGGAATTATACTTGGCATCAATGGTGCATTTTTAATGTTCATTAGTTTGCTGCCTTCTATTTTTTTTTTTTTTTTTTTGAAACATGCTGTCTTCTATAGGGGTGAGCAGGAAACGGGTTTCACCCTGTAGACCCGGTAAACCCGACATACCCGATCCTTTAAAGACCCTGTTTTTAGTATACGGGTCGGGTCTCGGGTTTTGAAAATATAGTTAATCGGGTACGGGTCAGATACGGGTCGGGTACGGGTTTTAACGGGTAAAACCCGTTTCGTGTGTTTGATATAGAAATTGAGAATATGTCCTACGCAATTTATGACATTAATAAAATATAATAGGGTAAACAAATAAAATAGTACTAAAAATTTTGTAGCAAAAAAATCGCCGCATGTCTGTTTTGCTTTGCAAAAATGCAAAATATTTTGGATTGGATGACGCATTTAAAATATAAGCATATAAGTTTGAAAATTATATTTCTACTGATTTACAATCACATGATTCCTCGTGATTTTGAATTGAACTATTCGACTTGAACTATTCGAGTTACCTCAAATGTTAGATAACGATGTTAAGTTGTTTATTTTTTTTTTCATGGTCACTTTGAACATTTATGGTGAATTGGTGATATCTTTTAAATATTAAATATCATAAAACAAGAATAAAATAGAAGATAACATTAATAAAATCTTAAACTGAATCAAACATATATACATATTTTGTATCTTTCATGAAAAGTATGTGCACATCTTTGTTTTAATCCCGTGGTCATGTAGTTGTATTAAGTCAAAACGTACATTATTTAACGGGTACGGGTTAAGACCCGTATACCCGCAAACCCTGCGGGTCTAGACCCGCTAAACCCTGTTAAATAAAAGTACGGGTACGGGTTCTCTTTATTAGCTTAAACGGGTACGGTTCTAGTGCGGGTCGGGTACGGGTTTAGCGGGTAATACCCTTTTGCACACCCCTAGTCTTCTATTCCTTCTCATCTGATGTTTCCTTTTGGACTAGCCTCTGGTCAGTCTTCTTTTTATTAATAAATCTGATGTTGTCTCCTTTTGAGACTAGCCTTTGGCCGGTCTTCTTTTTATTAATAAATATTTGATCGTTAAAAAAATTAATCAAACCGAAGGCAAAACAAAAACAAATTGATAACTGAATAGTCTTCGATTTCAACATTCCAAGAACCAAACATTTTCTTGGATTTGGTTTTAATAAAAAACCTAACTTATTTGTTAAATGAGAACTCGTGGTCTGAGCTCCAAAAGCACACTGACGATGATAAGGACGTCACTGACCTGATGTTATCTAGCATGACTCAGGATTATCGGTACAATTTCATGGGAATGTCTGCTTATGACATCATTCGTAAACTCAAGAATTTATTTGAGTTAGGTCAGAGGACTGAGCGAGCCGATGCACTTTCATAATTCGTGAACTGCTCTATGGCTAACGACTCCTCTCCATACGATCATGTCATGCTCATGAAAGCGTATCGCGACAGGCTGATCGACCTTGGCTACTCCATCTCTGACGGGATGACTCTTGATGTAGTACTCAGATCTTTGCCTGAACATTATCGTATTCTTGTGATTAATTGTTCGGCTCAGTCGATCGAGGAGGTTATTCCGTTGATACCCAACGTGAAGATCATGACCACGCCGGACGTGCTCAGAGTTGCTAATACAAAGATCTCCAAAGCCAAGAAGGTTAAAGAAGTCAAAGGCAAGAAACCACAGGTGCTGCCGCCCGAGGAACGCCTGTGCTACGAGTGCAACAAAATAGGACACTTGCGTCGCAACTGTCCCGTTTATCTTGCAAAGCTGAAGATGACCAAGAATCCTAATAAGGGTTGCTCATCAGGTATGTCAATAAATGTAATTGAACTTTTCATTGTTTCCTCCAATTCCTGGGTATTTGATACTGGATGTGGTTATCACATCGTTAATGTTTTGCAGGAACCTGAGAGGTGGAAGAAGACAGAACAGGGTTGCATGGACCTCATCATTGGTGACGGGAAGAAGGTCCCAGTACTTGCTACTGGCACATATTCTTTTTCATGCTCTTCTGGCCTTGTAGTTACTTTAGTTAACTGTTTATATGCACCTGGTTTATCCAGAAACATTATTTATGTCTCTTCATTGTTTGAACAAGGATTTCGGTATGAATTTTTGGAAATGTGATTTCTGCTTACCTTAATGATATCTTTTATTTCGAGGCTAAACCTCGACATGGTATATATGAGATAGATGTTCAAACAAACGACCAGCTCTATCATGTTTCTAAAAGAAGCAAAGCTGGTAGTAACGAATCCTCGTTATGGCACCATAGGCTTGGTCACATATGCAAGGCCCGCATTAAGAAGTTGCAAACTGCTGGCATTCTCGAATCCCAAAATGCAGATTCCTTCGATGAGTGCGAGTCGTGCTTATCTGGTAAATTAACCAAGTCACCCTTTACCCACACAGGTGAACGGGCCCAAGGATTGTTAGGCATTATTCACACCGACATGTGTGGACCCTTTCGAACCGAAACGAGAAATCGTGAACGATACTTCGTGACCTTCATCGATGATTACAACAGATATGCCTATGTCTATCTGATGAAGCACAAGCATGAAACTTTTGAAAAGTTCAAAGAGTTTCAAAACAAAGTACAAAATCAGCTAACTCGAACTATTAAAATACTTCGATCCGATAGAGGCGGTGCATACCTAAGCGCTGAATTCCTGAATCATCTGAAGGAATGTGGAATCGTTTCACAACCTACTCCACCTGGCACACCCCAGTTAAATGGCGTTAGTGAAAGGAGGAATCGAACTCTGCTTAACATGGTTCGATCGATGATGTGCAGGACAACCTTGCCACATTCCTTTTAGGGATATGCCATCTTGACCGCTGCTCGCCTAATAAATTTGGCACCGACCAAGAAAGTAGGGAAGACCCCATATGAGATATGGCATGGTTCTCTCCCTAAACTATCATACCTCAGGGTATGGGGATGTGATGCTTATGTCACCAGTGAATCTGACAATAAGCTCAATCCCCGAGGCGAAAAGGTAACTTTCGTTCGATACTATTGTAATACCGGTTATTACTTTTACCATCCCGATGCAAACACTGTTTCCATTAAAAGGAAAGGTAAATTCCTTGAGAAAGAATTCCTTGCTCGAGGAACAAATAGTGATCCAGTGGATCTTGAAGAAATTCGAGATACACCTAACCCTGAGACGGTCGTTGCGTCTGACCGAAAAATTGTTGTCGCACCATCAGACCCAAGCACAAGCACAAGCCTTCGTAGGAGCGAAAGAATACGATATGAGCCTGATAGATACCTTGGATATCATGAGGCCTTTGACGTTCTGTTAATAGCCGATTCTAACGATGAGCCTATTAACTACAAAGCTGCTATTTCAGATCCGAAATCTGATAAATGGCTTGAAGCCATGAACGCTGAGATGCAATCCATGCATGACAATCACGTCTGGGACTTGATTGAGCTACCCTCCGGTACACGGGCAGTAGGGAGAAAGTGGATCTTTAAAAGAAAAACTGACATGCATGGAAATGTGCAAACCTACAAGGCACAGCTTGTAGCGAAAGGTTTCACTCAAACCCAAGGGATTGACTATGATGAGACTTTTTCACCCGTTGTCATGATCAAATCGATCAGGATTCTCCTTGCCATAGCCGCATATCATGATTATTGTTTTGGTCAAAAATTGCACGAGACAATCTCGTATTCCAAACTTAGAATGTGGGGTGAGGTGCCAAGAAGTCTGGTTCAAAGATAGAGAAAAAGTAATGCAAATGACACGATGATATACGAGGGAAACCCGGAATCCTGAGAGTTGCCTCTGAGAATCCCAGTAAAAACCTCGGGAGCCGGCTCAAAGCGCCTGCTACCTAAAGCTTTTATAAAGTAAGAATTCGATTACAGCGGTGGAGACGATGATCGAAGGCTAAGTGTTACAATATTCAGAGTGTTGTGTGTTGTGTTTCCTAATTCGATCATGTCCCATTTATAGCTACAAACAGAAATAACTAATTATCCGAGAAATCAGGGATCCTCTTGACCACTTCCATTAGCCGTTTGAGGAAGTTCACCACTTAGTCCACGTTCGTTAATGCCACGTCAGCGCTAATTGACCGATTCCTTAGGGAGGTTAAACCTTACTTACCTGCCATTGAAATTAATCACGTGGCTATTAGCAGATAAAGGATATTAAAATAAATAACAAGTAACGTAACCTGTCGAGAATCCTTGGGATTCCCGGATTCCTGCATGATCAAGCTTCTCAGCCGGGTGCTTGGAATTCGACCCATAACAATTGCCCCTGAATTTCGCGGGTGTTCGATAAAGGATAACAGCTGTGAAATTCAAATCGTTTCAAAACAATCTGCATGCCCACGTGGACGGCCGAGATCTAAGATACCCTTTTTGATTTGACGGCTTACACTCTCCCCCATACGAGATTTCCGTCACACCTCGCTGCCTTAAATACACCATCTATTTTCTCGTTTACTCACCATCTTCCCGAAAACCCTAGAGAAAAGCTCTTTCCGGCATTCAGGTCAGTAATCCTTCTTCCCGGAAATTTTTCTTTTTTCCATTTTGCTTTCGTAATGGTCAAGAGAACTCGTTCCTCCTCCGTTGCCCCCGGTACTCCCGCCACCGTTGGAGACTTCGTCGATCAGGGCTTCATTCCGGTGAAATCGGAGGAGTCCTGCCGTTTCACTGACATTGACGTGAAAGACCTCAAGGAGTCCGGCCAGTTTCCGTCCAATGCTGTCTTCTTCCAATTCGACCCCAGGATGAAAGCCGATTGGATTTCTAAAACCTGGGTTTGCTTTCTTCTCTACCCCTTCCAAATCGGTATGTCCTTTCCTTTCTCTGCACTGGTGAATGACTTTTTCAAAGTCACCGGGCTGTCATACGCCCAAACCATGCCCATGGTTTGGAAGATTCTTTACTCCATTGACAGCTTGAACCGTTCAAGAAACTTATCGATAGGAATTCCGGAAATCTGTGCTGCCTACAACCTTAGAACCCATGGAAACAGCCGCTTTGTTCTTCAAGCCAAAACCTCAGATTCCCATCTGATTCCTAGGGCCACCCACAATGACCACGATTGGAGGCAGAAATTCTTCTTTGTCCGTAGGGATTCCATCGTTGGGGGTGAAGAGTTGCCGGTGCAATGGGTGAAGAAGGGTAGGAAGCTTGTGTTCTTTCGTTTTTGTCGATATACTTGCAATTTATTAACTTACCTTCAGTTTCCTTTATTTGCAGCTCCTGTGTTTGAGAAGCTTATTAAACCTACTCCTCTCTCAGATAAGAAGCTTGTGGCTTTTTATCAGATTCCCGTGGCTGAAAGAACCTTCGCGATAGAGAACTCTCTCAGTGAGCCAAGCAATTCTGAAAAAATGTCAAGTAAGTATCGATAGATTTTGTAATATGAATTTATAATAAATTGAAAATCTTAGACTTATCTGTTTCGTATTTTCAACTTCTCAGCTCCCAAGACCAAGATGAGTTTTGATCTCGAGGACCTTTCTGACTACTTTGATGATGATGTAACCACTGAAGCTCCCAAGTCGATCCATACCAAGGTCGAACACACCTCCAAGGCTACTTCTTCAAAGCCCCCGCAGCCCAAAGGCAAAGCCACCACCACCAAGAAAAGGAGGGGTCCAGATTCCGCTTCCATCAGCCTTCCTGACTGCTTCGAAGGCCTAAACACTACCGAGACCATCAATATGCTCACTAGCCTTCAAAAGCACGTAAGTCCCAGTCTCTAAACTTCTTGATTGACAGTCTGATTTTTCTGGTAAGATTCTGATCAGTATCCTCAATCTTGCAGGGTTTCGAGCGCCTAGCCGCAATGTACGCCGATGCTGAAGCCAAGGTGTTGGAGCTGAAGGAAGAGGTGAAGAGGGCCCAAGATACCATCAAGATCCAGGGGGACATTGCTGAATCAAAGAACAAGTACTTCGAGAGGAAGCTGGAGATGGTGCAAGAAGGGTTTGATGCTGCCTTGGAGCTGGAGGTCCAGAAGGGAAGAAGGTCCGCTGCCATAGCCGTTTTTCAGAGCAAAATCAAGATGGCTGAACAGGCATCCGAGACAGACTTCTCTGTCGGGATCTGGAAAGTTGAAGCTTGGAGGGCAAAGTTGGAGAAGCTGAAGAGAGAGGTCGAAGATGCCGAGGCTGCCAAGCAAGAGAAGGCTCATCCTTCTGAGCAAGAAGGAGAAAGTCCCAGCACTCAACTTGAGAAGATGGCAGCTAAGGGGAGTAGCCTCGATGATCTTCTGAATCAGGAGGGTGGTGAGAAGATGCTGACTGTGGATGTGATCGGCCATACCGGCAAGAACAAAGGGAAAGAGGTGATGGGATCCTCCAAAACCTCCAACAATGATGAAGAACCCTGAGGTGCCGCCGTTCAATTCCACTGTTTTTTGTTGATGTTTTGATGTTTCAAACAATGTTTCTTTATGTTTTCTGCACACTTAACAACAATTAACAATGATAGGATTCCGGGTGGAGGGATCTTGAACTTTTCAAGACGAAATCCGGAATCCTAGAACCCAGACAATCAAGCCTCCCAGGTGGAGGGATCCTGAAGTTTTCAGGACGAAACCTGGGATGCTTTATCCCTTTATTTTGCTTAAATATTATGAATGATATGGTAGGTTTCATCAACACTTGTCGTTTTGTTCGCAAAAATAATTTTTTCATTGACTTGAATAAAGTATATGCTTGGGTTCCACAAATAGAATATTAAAGTATAAAAGAATCTTTCTTGAATCCACTACCTTAATGGATCCAAAACAAACCTTTTACTCATAAAAGAATGTCGCATGTTCAGATTTTGTAGGACCCAAAGCATAAAGTATGTTGAAAGATAAGGCCCTTCAATTCTCCTTTCTTTCTGATCAGGATTCCCAATTCCTTAGGATTCCCAAACCTGTTAAAAAGGACTTCGAATAATAAGTCAAAATTACTCGCGTTTTTAATCTCCTCCCGACTGGGATCCAATAGGTTTTAAATTTCAAGTTAATCACTGGGGACAAGCCCAAAGAAACTGGGGTTATTTCCGATAACACTGGGGACAAGCCCGAAGATACTGGGGTTAAACCCAAACAAACTGGGGACGAGCCCGAAGAAACTGGGGTAAAACCCATCTTAGTGACATGAAAATGTCAAACCAATTGTTAGGAAACTGGGGTTAATCCCACTTAGTGACATGAAAATGCCAAACCAATCGTTAACACGTAAGCGTTAAAAACCTTAGGAATCCAGTCAGGAGCCTCCAGTGACAAGATTATCAGCCACCCTTAAGAATGGACTGGTCCGGCCACCTTGAGCAACCTGAGGGATTACTTGCGCTCCAGGCGAGGGTCGTGCGTCACAGGCGTTTACCCAAACTTGAGAAAGGTGAATACCTTTAAACCTTAGAAGATGTGCTGGACATCTTAAACGGAGAAGAGGTGGCCAGCCTCTGACTGGGGATAAACCCAAAAAACTGCTGTATAACTTCCAAGCTTCTGCAAAACACTTGAATACTTGGTGAAGGGTGGGTGTCAGCCTTGCTGACACCACTCCGATGCTTAAGTCAGTAATGGTTAAAAAGAAATTGATAAAGCGAATTGAAATTGGATTAGTATACTTACCTGGATTGCTGACTGGGTGAAAATTCGGGTGAGAATCCTGACAGGATTCCTACATAAAATAAGCTTTCAGGTGGATGGCATTCCAAGCTCTCGGTAATAAGTCTCCTTCTAAGTTCATTAGTCTATATGCCCCTTTTCCTTCTTCGGATTCCACTAGATAGGGTCCTTCCCATTTGGGCGCCAACTTCCCATCAGCCGGATTGGTCGTATTCTGAAATGCTTTCCTCAATACCAAGTCCCCAACCTGAAATCGCCTGAGTCTGATATTCTTATTATATGACCTTGCTATCCTTTGCTGGTATGACGCCATTCTGACTTTGGCAAGATCCCTGAGTTCTTCTACCGTTTCAAGATCCTGAAGTAGATTCTCAGAGTTATTCTGGGAATCCTGGAGCGTAACTCTTGCTGTAGGAATCACCATTTCAGTAGGGATGACGGCTTCTGCCCCAAATACCAAGGAAAAAGGCGTTTGGCCAGTTGCATTCTTGGAAGTCGTCCTATCTGCCCAAAGAACAAATGGAAGTTCTTCAGCCCATCTTCCTTTCTTGGAACCCAATTTCTTTTTCAAGTTATTGATGATGATTTTATTGCTGGATTCCGCTTGACCGTTGGCTTGAGGATGTACTGGTGTTGAAGTGATCATCTTTATTCCCCAACTCTCACAGAAGCTCGTAGTCCTCTTGCCAATAAACTGGGAGCCATTATCACATACAATTTCTGCTGGGATCCCAAACCTTGTTAGGATATTCCTTTTGATAAACGAGATAACTTCCTTTTCCCTAACTTGAACGTAGGCTTCTGCTTCTATCCATTTGGAAAAGTAGTCGGTCATTGCAAGCATAAAGACTTTTCCTCCGGGTGCCTTGGGCAGCTTCCCAACTATATCCATCCCCCACTTCATAAACGGCCAAGGTGAGACAATGGGGTGCAACGGCTCAGCTGGTTGATGGAGAATATTGCTATGTCTTTGGCATGCATCAATCTGTCACACCCCCAATTTCCACCTAACGGAGTTTAACCGCGTGAGGGTATGATCCAGACCAGGATCCCAGACTTCAGTTACAACCAAGCCATAAACAGAGTTTAAATTAAGTAAATAAAAGCAGTCATTACAGACCCAAATGAATTAAAGGTTCAGCGGAAGCGTAAAACGAGTTACATATATTGTTTATAAAATGTTCAATTTAACTGGTTGGAAACATTGTTTGTGATTCAAAAGATAATGTTCAGTACTGCCGCCGCCGATGCCTTCGATGATCCTCCTAGCGACCTGAAAAGCATTCAACAATCAAGTGTCAGCCAAGGCTGGTGAGTTCACTAAGCAGTCTACCCGTCACAAGTAGACCAAAGTTTTATGATAAAAGAAAGGTAAAACGCAATCAATATCATAGGATTAGTAAGTTTTCCATATCGTAGGTAGCTAGCCTGAGTTATGCTCATTTGAATTGTTCGCAACCGAAGCTGACAACGTATAGGTATTACCTACGGATTTTGCCTTCCCGTGTCCTGAAAGACCACGGAGGGTAGGGTAACATTGGTCCCAGTCCGACCTCCAGTCGGGTTGGTGCATCCCGTGCACCGCTGGGCGGGGGTGTCATTCCCCAGTAGTACTACTCAACATCACCTAGCTATTCTATATTAACGGCCCGAATGTAAGGACTTTTTAGTTTATCAATCAATTCAACGATACATATGATATTTGGTCGGAAAAGTTTACTTGGTAAGAAATACCTTACCGTTGCTCGTTACCATCCCTGAAAGGACATAACAGTATATAGTAATGAACTCACCTTAGGTTGCTCAGCTTATTCTTCAAATAAACCCGGTTATGATTGTTAACGAGGACCTAATAATCACATTAAGGTCTTAGGTGTTAGGTTGTTTAACTTTTGGCTATACCGCTAAGACCATAACACTAGCACATTGGAAAGTATGACACAACATAACGACACGCGACACCGATGGTTGATCATACACAAGTGTTTATATACATCAGGAGTCAAGCATGTATTATCATATCATAATCAAATAAGTCATGGCATAACATTCAAGAAAATTGCACAAGTTTGGATTCTGGTCACAGTTTCGCCAGCAGTTTCGCTAGGCAGTTTCGCCGTGTACACGGGCAGCACTTTCGCTAGGCAGTGCCCGGTGACTCAGTTTCGCTAGGCTAGTTTCGCTCGAAACTGTTGGCACAGTTTCGCTAGCCTAGTTTCGCCCGAAACTGGTTTGAACTTTCGTTCAGGGAATTTCGCTCAGCAGATTCGCTCGGACAGGTCTGGTCAGTTCACCTAGCGACACTATAGTTTCGCTAGACTAGTTTCGCTAAAGGGAGATAGGCACAGTTTCGCTACACAGTTTCGCCTGATGAAGGCACAGTTTCGCTAGTCGCTAGAAAAACCCGTAAATTTGCCTAAAAATCTTTCTAACAGCTTCTGTATCACATGCAAATCAATATCTAGCATACCTAAACGTTTACTAACATCATACAAGCAATTTTAACACCTAAAACACGGATTCTAGTCATCAATTTGTCAAGAACACTTTTTCACCTAAAGGAACTCAAATTGCATGGATCTTCATAAATACAAGGCAAGTTGCAGAATTTATGTTACATCTAGTATTCCTAAGCATCATGGCAGTAGCAGAAGTCGTTGCATGTGGATTTTAAGCATACTTTTTAGTTTAACATACAAGAAATGCATAAAGATGGTTCATGTGACTCACGGATGATCTCCTAGCTTGAATGGATGGTGCTCTAGGCTGGAAATCACAGAGTGTCGTGTTGTTTCTTGCTGGTCAGAAATCTTGAGAGAGAGCAGAAGTGCAGTAGTGGTGTGTGTTTGTGTGGAAGTGGTAAAATGAGAAAGTTAGGCTTGGGTTTGCTTATATAAGGTGCCAGTTTCGCCCGCAATTTCGCTGGCAGTTTCGCTGGCCACGCGAAACTGGTCAGGCATCAGCTAACCGGGCGAAACTGTAATTTCGCCCAGTAGTTTCGCTGGTCACCAAAACATGCAAATTTTATTCTAAGTAAGGTAAGCACGTTTTCTCGATAAATCACATAATTTCACAATGAATGTATTAAGCATGTTGCATAACTTCACACAGTGGTAATAAGCAAATAATCATATAACACATATGGTCGGGTTCGGTGATCGACCAAAGGTCAATTTCTGCTGGGATCCCAAACCTTGTTAGGATATTCCTTTTGATAAACGAGATAACTTCCTTTTCCCTAACTTGAACGTAGGCTTCTGCTTCTATCCATTTGGAAAAGTAGTCGGTCATTGCAAGCATAAAGACTTTTCCTCCGGGTGCCTTGGGCAGCTTCCCAACTATATCCATCCCCCACTTCATAAACGGCCAAGGTGAGACAATGGGGTGCAACGGCTCAGCTGGTTGATGGAGAATATTGCTATGTCTTTGGCATGCATCACACTTTTGTGAGAAGTCCATAGCATCCTTCTTCATAGTTGGCCAGTAATAACCAGTTCTGAGGATCTTGGAAAACAATGCTCTTCCACCAGTATGATTTCCACAATCTCCCGCATGGATATCTTGAATTACTTGGATCGCCTCAGGTTTCTCAAGACACCTTAAGTAAGGACCTGCAAGAGACTTTCTATATAGAGTATTATTTAAAATAATGTAAGGAATTACCTTCGTGCGGAAGGCTCTGGGATTCTCGTTTTTAGGAATTTCCCCACTTTGAATATACTTTATAATAGGGGATGTCCAGGATTCCAAGACCTTTTCAGGATCCTGAATTTCCATAGAATCCTCGCAGTCCACCTTATTGGATTCCTGAGCCGAAATAGCCGGAGTCAAAACATGAGTGATTGGGATCTTGACATCCTCTGGAATTTTGAGAGATGAGGCCAAGTTAGCCAAGGCATCGGCTTCCGAGTTCTCCTCCCTTGGAACCTGAACTATATTAAAAGTTTCAAATTTTAAAGACAAATCTTTTACAACATCAAGATACTTCGAAAGTTTCTCTCCTTTGGCTGCATAAGATCCATTGAAATGGTTAGCAAGTAATAAGGAATCAACATAAACTTGTATACACCTGATTCCCATGCCCCTAGCAATCTGTAAACCTGCAATAAGCGCCTCATACTCGGCCTCGTTGTTAGTAGCCTGGAATTCACAAGAAATAGACGAGGGTAAGATGTCCCCCTGGGGTGATTTTAGTAGGATTCCGAGGCCCGTGCCTCTGACATTGGAAGCCCCATCCGTATATAGGATCCAAGGCTCCTCAAGTTCATCAAGCTTCCTGACTTCCTCATCGGCTTCCGGGAGGATGTCATTGCTGAAGTCTGCTACAAAATCAGCTAAGGCTTGTGACTTGATAGCCGTTCTGGGCTCGTATTGTATGTCATAAGCACTGAGTTTGACTGCCCATTTCGCTAACCTGCCAGACATCTCAGGCTTCCTGAGCACTGCCTTAATAGGATAGTTAGTTCTTACAATAATAGTATGAGTCTCAAAATAATGTCTTAATTTAATGGATGCCATGATTAAAGCTAAAATAAGTTTCTCGAGATAGGAATACCTGGATTCTGCATCAAGCAGTGTTTTACTTACATAGTACACAGGGTGTTGCTGCCCTTCATGATCTTTGACGAGGACTGCACTGACTGAGCTTCCTGAGACTGCTAAGTATAGGGTTAGAGGCTCCCCATCTATTGGCTTCATCAATAGAGGAGCCGATGAGAGATATTCCTTTAACGACTTGAGAGCTTCTTCATGCTTTTCATTCCACTCGAACCTTTTATTTTTTCTCAGAATCTCATAAAAATCTTTACTTTTTTCTGAGGATCTGGATATGAATCTGTTCAAAGCTGCTATCCTTCCGGTCAATTTCTGAACATCCTTAATTGTTGTAGGAGATTTCAAATTTAGAATGGCTTTAATTTGCTCAGGACTGGCTTCAATTCCTCTTTCCGTCACCATATAACCCAAGAACTTTCCGGCTCTGACCCCAAAGTGACACTTAGAAGGATTCAGCTTCATGTTGTAATGATCCAGGATATCAAATGCCGTTTGGAGATCCTTAGGGTGATCTTCTGTTTTCTTGGATTTCACTACCATGTCATCGATATAGACTTCCATAGTGTCTCCCAATTGATCTTTGAACATCATGTTTACAAGTCTCTGATAGGTGGCACCTGCATTTCGAAGTCCAAAAGGCATTGCAGTATAACAATAGATACCTGTTGGGGTCATGAAGGCGGTGTGCTCCTGATCACAAGGTTCCATCTGAATTTGCTGGAATCCAGATGAGGCGTCCATAAAGGTGAGCATCTCGTGTCCTGCGGTAGCATCCACCATAGCATCGATATGTGGCAATGGGAAGGGATCCTTGGGACAAGCCTTGTTTAGATCAGTGTAATCCACGCAGACTCTCCACTTCCCATTCTTCTTCTGTACCACGACCACGTTTGCTAGCCATTTAGGATACTTGACTTCCCGAATCATTTTTGTCTTGAGAAGCTTGTTAACCTCTTCTTGTATGATAGTGTTGGTTTCTGGAGCGAACTTCCTTCTTTTCTGCTGGATTGGCCTGAAAGTAGGATCCAAACCAAGTTTATGGGTTATAACGTTAGTAGGAATACCTGTCATATCTTCATGTTTCCATTGAAAGGTTGCTCTTCTGTTGGTGAGAAGCCGGATCAATTCTTGTTCGGTATCCCTGGGAATATCAGTTCCTACTAGCACCTTCACTTCAGGATCCTCAGGATCAATCTGAACTTCCTTCGCATCTGATTCTTTTTCTTCCTGAAGTTGAAGTGCCAGTTTCTTTGATTGCTATGCCGAGTTAAGCTTAGCTGCTTTTCTCATTGAAGTGAGATAGCAGTTCTTGGCTTCTTGTTGGTCGCTCTCTATCCGAACAACTCCCCAGGATGTTGGGAATTTGATGCACTGGTGGTAGGTTGATGGTACAGCTTTCATTTCATGAATCCAGGGCCTACCTAAAATAACATTGCAACAAGAGAGTGAGTCAATAACACAAAATTTTTGAACACAGTTTACCCCTTCGATATAAATAGGAAGCCGGATATCCCCAATCGTATTCTTGGTTTCTCCACTGAATCCAACAAGGACTGAGGATCTTGGAATTATGTCGCCTTCTCGTATGTTCATCTTTTTCAATGCTTCCAGATGAATGATATTTACTGAGCTTCCGTTATCCACCAGAATCCTGCGTACAACGCAGTTAGCAATATGTAAAGTAATGACTAAACTATCATGATGGGGATCCTGGATGTCGCTTCTGTCGGACTCGTCAAACGAGATAAGCTTTTCTTCGGTTAAACGTGAAGTCTTCGTGGGCTTCTCATTTTTCTCATTCTTTGACTGTTTAACATGCTTCCTTACAGACGAGTAAGAGGTTCCACATATGTCTGAGCCTCCTGATATGAAATGAATAATTGGAGCATCCGAAGGCGGAGAAGCTGCTCGCTGTTGGGACTTCTCGGGTTCCTGAGTTCGGCTCTTCTTCCTGCCGAGAAGTTCTTTGAGATGCCCCTTGCTCAACAAATACCCAATCTCTTTCCTGAGTGCAATGCATTCATCGGTGAGATGCCCGAAATCCTCATGGAAGGCACACCATTTAGATTTGTCTTTCCAGGATCCCTGCCTGTCACCTTTCTTGGGCCATCTTGCCTTTTCTCCTAAATCCTGCATAGCACACATTAGACCGGCAATATCACAAGAGAAACAATATTCAGAAATTTTAGGATACTCTTCATTGTCCTCTTCTTCGTCTACAGCATTGATCCTTTGATTATCTCCTCGAGAGTAGGGTTTGGAGTTATAATATTTCCCGGAAGATTCAGACTTCCTGGAATTTCGATCATTTCTCGCAGCTTCTTCTCTTTGATGAATTATCTTGTCATCCTCTAGACGAATGAACCTCAGAGCTCGACTTCTTACTTCATCGAGATTCCTGCATGGAGTCATAACCAAATCGTCATAAAATCGGGAATCCTTAGAGAGTCCCATTTTGAACGCTTCCACAGCAGCCGCCATGTCCAAATTTGGGATCTCCAGGGATTCCCGGCCAAATCTGGATATATAATCCCTGAGGGGTTCCGATGGCTTCTGTACCACTCGGTAAAGATCACCTGTGAGTTTCTCAAAAGTTCTGCTGCAAGAAAACTGATTATTAAATAAATTAACTAAGTGAGAAAACGAAGTTATAGTATTGGGAGGAATACTCAGTAGCCATTTCATGGCTGGTCCTGTCAAAGTTGAACCAAAGCCTTTGCAGAGACAGGCTTCCTTGATTTCAGCGGGGATTGGATTGATTTCCATCCTCTCTCTATAGTGAGCCACATGCTCTTCGGGATCCGTCGTTCCATCGTATAATTTCATGTTGGGGGTCTGGAAACGTTTCGGAATCTCCACATCACATATGGGCCGTGTAAACCTTGATATCCTGTGACTCTCTAGAGGGACTTCAGGAATGGGCTTGATGATTCCCGGGACGCTAGCTATCATCTCCTTAAGTTTCTGAAGTTCCCTGAGAAATTGAGGTGGAATTCCTGTATCCTGCATAACAGTTGTGTTAGGTACATTATAATTAGGGTTAGGAATTCTCCCTGCATATGTGTCCCTGGTCCTGGGACTTTGCTCTTGTCGTGAGTTTCTGAATACTGGAAACTCGGTTGTTTCAGGATCCTGCATAGGGATGAAATCTCCTTGGTGAACTTCTGAAGGTCTTGCAGGACCGGCGTCCGAGATGATGAACGGATCAGTATAGCGGTATCCTTTTGGCTCCTTAGCCTTGGGACGAGGCTGAGAAGCAGAATACTCCCGGTCCCCCATTGGTTGGGATTCCCAGAAATCGTAATCACGCGACTTCAAGGATTCCTGATAATAGCTTTCCGGGATCCCAGACACCTGCTTCTGATGACTGACGATTGGAGGGCACGTTGTGAAAGTTGCCGAGGAGCCTTTATTGGCGGCAGTTGATCCCCTTGTTTTGAGACGATCTTTGGCCAGGGATCCTGACACACCAAAGTCAAGATTCCTGGGATATAAAGGGCTTTCTTCGTCGACCGAGCTTCTAGATTTCTTAAGCTCGTCAAGCTCTTTCATCACTTGATTAGTGGTTCTTTCCTGCTGCTCCGCTTGAGATTTCATCTGTTGAATCAAAGCAAAAATATCATGATTAGTAATAACAGGATCAATACGCTCACCCTGAGATCCCGAGAAAACAGGAATTTGCGGTCCTTTCTGTTTCGCTACATCTCTCCTTGGGATGGGAGGAAGTGACGCGCTAACTGCTGGCATGAACACTCCAGTGTCCCTCGGCTGGTTTTCAGAGGAAGACATCGTGTTGATCTTGCTTATGCCCGAAGATCCCGCGGATACTGATGAAGTTTTCATCTGGGACGACATTGTAGCGATCGAAAACGTAGGATATGATAGAGTAAATGAAGTTTTGCACCGTTTTGCCCCACGGTGGGCGCCAAACTGTTTTGGTCAAAAATTGCACGAGACAATCTCGTATTCCAAACTTAGAATGTGGGGTGAGGTGCCAAGAAGTCTGGTTCAAAGATAGAGAAAAAGTAATGCAAATGACACGATGATATACGAGGGAAACCCGGAATCCTGAGAGTTGCCTCTGAGAATCCCAGTAAAAACCTCGGGAGCCGGCTCAAAGCGCCTGCTACCTAAAGCTTTTATAAAGTAAGAATTCGATTACAGCGGTGGAGACGATGATCGAAGGCTAAGTGTTACAATATTCAGAGTGTTGTGTGTTGTGTTTCCTAATTCGATCATGTCCCATTTATAGCTACAAACAGAAATAACTAATTATCCGAGAAATCAGGGATCCTCTTGACCACGTCCATTAGCCGTTTGAGGAAGTTCACCACTTAGTCCACGTTCGTTAATGCCACGTCAGCGCTAATTGACCGATTCCTTAGGGAGGTTAAACCTTACTTACCTGCCATTGAAATTAATCATGTGGCTATTAGCAGATAAAGGATATTAAAATAAATAACAAGTAACGTAACCTGTCGAGAATCCTTGGGATTCCCGGATTCTGCATGATCAAGCTTCTCAGCCGGGTGCTTGGAATTCGACCCATAACAATTATGAGATATGGCAAATGGACGTTAAAACTGCTTTCCTGAACGGACAACTCGAAGAGGATGTCTACATGGTTCAGCCTGATGGTCTTGTTGATCCAGAGAATCCAAACAAGGTTTGCAAGCTAAGCAAGTCCATTTATGGACTCA
This sequence comes from Deinandra increscens subsp. villosa, assembly GCA_039602395.1. Taxonomy (NCBI): domain Eukaryota; kingdom Viridiplantae; phylum Streptophyta; class Magnoliopsida; order Asterales; family Asteraceae; genus Deinandra; species Deinandra increscens. The sequence goes on along the minus strand of JBCNJP010000012.1, from coordinate 7,871,471 downwards.
AGCAGGCACCTCGAAGCTGGAATCTTCGTTTTGATCAAAAGGTCAAAGAGTTTGGTTTTGATCAAAATAAAGATGAACCTTGTGTTTACAGAAAGGCAAGTGGGAGCGCTATATCGTTCCTCGTACTGTACGTGGACGATATATTGATCATAGGAAACAACATACCCATGCTTAACGATGTTAAGAAATGGCTTTCATCTTGTTTCGCTATGAAAGACCTTGGAGAAGCCGCTTACATTCTGGGAATTAAAATTCACAGAGATCGATCTAAGCGCCTTTTGGGACTCAGTCAAAGCACATACGTTGATAAGATCATAGCTCGGTTCAACATGAGCAACTCCAAGAAAGGAGCCGTTCCCATGACTAAGGGAACAATCTTGGACAAATCTCAAGAACCTAAAACGGAGCGCGAGATAAGCCAAATGGCATCGATCCCATTTGCCTCTGCTATTGGATCTATCATGTATGCCATGCTTTGCACACGACCTGATGTCTCGTATGCACTGAGCGTGACAAGTCGGTACCAACAGACACCAGGACTAGCTCACTGGACGGCTGTAAAGAACATATTAAAATAATAGAGAAACACCACTGATATGTTTCTCGTATACGGAGGTGTTGATGAAGAGCTCACTGTAAGGTGTTACACTGACGCTAGTTTTCAGACTGACCGAGATGACTCTCGCTCACAGTCGGGATTCGTATTCACTCTTAACGGAGGGGCTGTTTCCTGGAGAAGCTCAAAACAGCAGTAGTAGCTGATTCTACTACTAAACCCGAATACATAGCCGCCTAGAAGCTGCTAAGGAAGCCGTGTGGATGAAGAAGTTCATATCCGACCTCGATGCAGTGCCAAGCATAAGGCAACCCATCGAGATGTTGTGCGATAACACAGGCGCTATAGCTCAAGCCAAAGAGCAAGGGTCTCACAAGAAGGCCAAGCACATCCTGAGGAAGTTCCACTACATAAGAGAAGTAGTCGACATAAATGAAATCAAAATAAGCAAAGTACACACAGATCAAAACTTAGCTGATCCCTTCACTAAGCCTATGACTCAGGAAACTCATGTACGCCACAGAGAAGCGATAGGGATTAGATTAGCTAAAGACATGTTTTGATTCAGTATTTGGATATATGAACACCAGCAGTTATCTATATTATTCTTATTCCATCTGTTTTATGCAATAATGAATTACATAACTGTGTTCAATATTTATACGTTTAATCCTTGGACAATAAGTTCTTGTCCTAAATGTCCGTAGTCGATTAGTTAGTGGGAGCTATACTAAAATAAGACTATTATGACTACTTGAACCTTAAAGCTCTTTAACGTTCAAACTCACGGATCTCATTGGTGAATGACGTTGGACGTAACTCACATCATGCAATGCAAACATGGAAGTCTTGCTTGCTTGATTAATGCATGCTCTAATGTATCCTTAGACCTGAGACGCATAATCGAACTCCCTTCTACTAAAGAACATTCTTTGATTGTAGCCTAACGTTGTCGCGTAACTGCCAACCATAACGGTTACCTTTGGGAATGGCTCTGAGGTTTTGTGGGAGCTGTATGCCTCAACAATGGATTCTGTACTCTTGCTTCGGCAATTTTTAGACATAGAGGTGCCCTCGTTGATTCCAAGTGATAAGTGTGAGGCCTCACCCAAACTTACTGTGTGTTTGTTGAATCACTTCGAATTGTATCGAGAACGAAAATCGATGAATAAAATATGAGAGTCCATGTCTCATAATTCATCAATGTCTTACACAGAAAGGAACATATGACAATAAATGCACAAGTCATGAGTCTGCGTGATTGTCAATCAGATATACTTTGGCTGACGACTTAAAGTGTCAATATTAGTTGGTATAGCCATGCATAGCTAGAGTGCCTCTAACTGCGCTCGTTAAACTATCGCGTTCAGTCCAAGTGGGAGACTGTTGGAAATAGGGTGTCCTGACCCGACAAATTAACGAACCTGACCGATATTGACCCATAAGAGTTACACCCGGGTCAACGGAATATTAAAACTAATTAATTGTTAATTAGTATTAAACGAACTAAATGGTTAATTAAATATATATTAATTATTTATTTAATTAAAACGACAAAACTTTTGGCTAAAAATGCTCGTGAAATAAATAGACGGACTGATCAGTTATTACCGGATTAACAGACTGATCAGTTTGGTGGACCAAAGGAAATCGCGACCGGGCTTAGTCCGTCAGAGTCCCGGTTCACGATTTTTTATTAAAATAAGGAGAGAGGAGTAAAATTGTCAGAAAGGTCAAAAACCCTAAATCTCTCTCTCTCTCTCTCTCTCTCTCTCTCTCTCTCTCTCTCTCTCTCTCTCTCTCTCTCTCCCTCCCCTTCGTCGACCGTAACCGGCGCCCCACCCCCTCATGCCGCCGCCAACCATCGTCCGACACCACCACCGTGATCCTCCGTATTTTCGATGGATCCCCGTCTCGCCAGCATCTGTGCCTGCCTCGAAAACGACGTTGTCGCAGCCCGAGCTGAAGCCGTAGCCCGAGCCGAAGCCGAAGCCGCAGCCCGAGCCGCCGCCGTGGCTCAAGCCGCCGCCGCTGCTGCCTTCTCCGCGCCACCGCGCGACAACCGGCCGGTGGTCCTCGCGCTGCCGTCGCAGCCGAGGCCACCGCGCCGGTCCCTTCGTCGTGGCCCGCGCCCCTATACCCGCCGGCCACCACCACCGTGTCACCGCCGGTCACCGGTGACGAAATCCTCATGGGGATTGTTTCGGTCGCTATTCCGAAGGAGAATGTTTTGTCACCACCACCGGTGGTATCCCTACCACCGCCGCCGCCGCTGCCGTTGATGATCTGTCTCGCAGGTTCGAGTCAGATGTCTCAGTTCGTCTTAGCGCGAGCCCGTTGAATCCGGGTGTCTAGAGCGGTTGCTCGGATCCCGCCAAGGTATATCTAAATTATTTAGATATTTAATTTAATTTATTTATATATTTTAAATAAATACTTTTCTTGTGTTTGTCGTGTACGGTGATTGATCCTGTTACAGTTACGTCCGCGTGTTTCAAATTAAATCATTTCCGCTGCTAAATTAATCTAGTATTAATTTATTTATTAAATCGGTTTTAATAAAATTAAAATCGGTAACCCGGACAACCACTGTAAATCCCAACACACGTGCCATCTTGGCTTCCGTGAAGTGATAAAATATTACCAACCCCCATTCTCAACCAAATACTTTCACCCCGCACTTGCGTGGTCAGTCGAGTTTGCTTACATAGACATAATGACCTCGAACGTATCATGTAGCATGGGGCGCGAGTCACCTATCGAATCATGCATCATCCCTCGACCGGGTGTCACAAGTCCGGCCTTTGGACTTTCGACTCCCCAAATGGTTTGTGATACGTATAGCACATTTGGTTCAGAAAATCAATAATAAAATTTCAATAAACAAGGTTTTCATAAAGTCATTAAACACACCTTAAGCGAGTTTATAAGGTTGTTAACCAACCTGCCAAAGATTTGTTAATTCCTAAGTAAGTATAAGAGTTTAGCCAAGCATGGCTTTAATGATTTGATTAAGAGAAAGACTCGAAAGCTTACTAATTCTTACTTAAGTTAAAGTTCTTATAAACTTGATTACAAGACCCGAAAATACCAAATGAGTCAATACATAGGAGGAGAAGAAAAGAATTGAGCGAGTTGCAAATGAGGAGGAGGCCAACTTTTATAGGCAGATCATGGAGTTTGGCACGACCCGTGCCCAGTTTGGCACGGGGCGTGCCGTGTCATGGTAATCTTCGAGAATGGGCGCTCTGACATGCCACGGGTCGTGCTATACTTATCATGGGGCGTGCCATGTCAAATGGACAGTCCCACGAGGTGTGCTAAGTCAGGGACACGAGCGTGCTATTCAGATGCGTGTTCTGGAAGCTTTTGGCACGGGGCGTGCTTGGTTAGGCACGGGGCATGCTTAACTTTGCAAATCTTAGAACTTTATATTTTTCTTCTGGTTTTTATCATAATCTGTTCATTTTGTGATTATTGCCCTTTTAAACCTGGAAAACTAAAAAGAAAAGAAAATAGACTTGTTTTGAAGTTAGCAGATCAGATTTTTGCCGTTTTTTGAGAGATATTTGGTCTAAAAATATGTAAAATTTGATTTTCATCAAGCTCCCACGTGTCGTACAACGATTCTCCATCTTCTTGAGTGTATGAGTTGATGTTCGTCAGGAGTTTGGTTGTCTTGGCAGGTGGGAAGTACTTGTAAAAGAGTGTAGTCATGTACATATTTTGGTATCTCTAGATGTCATTCCATCGTTGATGGCTATTCCAAAAGGTTGTTATTATAAAAGAGTCACATTTAGAGAATTGCAACACTTGCAACGATCAAGGCTTCGACGTGTCTGTGTACTCCAGATTTTTCGAAGAGGATTGCTTTTCATCTGCACATTTTACTTTCATTAGGCATTGGGAAGGTTTGTTTTCATATTTACATGTAACTGTAATCAAATGTAATCCTATGTTATTTTAACACCTATAACCATTAAGAGTTTTGAAAACTTTAAATTAAAGTCAAGTGAGCTGAACACCCCAAAATGAGTTTTCTTTTTTAAATTGAAGTTTTGTAACTTTTTAACCCTTTTATTCTACCAACTCCAAACCCTTAACCGTAGCCTACCCTCAAAAACCATAAGCCCTCATGATGATCCCATGGATTCTGGCGAGATCTGTGGCGGATTGATCCCTTCACAAGCTTATGACCCTTGCTTGATTTTACATTGGTATGAGTGACCACTCAAAGTCTATACATATACTAACCCAAGAGTCGAGTAATCCATTGTGAATTTGTGAGGTGTACATAATTGCATAAATCTAAACTTTATAGTAACCTTGTCTGTAGCTTTTAATACTCCAATAAAAATAGAATAGACCACCCAAATTGTGAAAAAGGATCAAAGTAATTGGAAGACGGAGCTTGTAGGCATGTGATTGGCTCGTGATAGGTTAAACCAATTCATAAGAGGGTGAACGAAAGCTATATTCGGATTTTGCTTAGGGACAAGAGAAAGTTCAAATGTGAAGATGTTTGATGTACCCTAAAATGTACATATTTATTAGCCAAATACCTGCTGCGAAATGGGATAAAACTGACTAACTATTACAAGAATACAATTGGTTTGCCTTCTTTTTAATTTTTCAGGTTTATTCAAGACAAAATCACAAAGGGACCAAGTAATGAAGAAATCAGATTAGAAAGATCAAAATTGTGAAGTTTGGACTTTGACACGACCCGTGCCAACCTCGGCATGACCCTGTGCCCATCTCCTGAAGAATTCTTTGTCAGCACTGAAAAGCACGACCCGTGCTCCTGACTTGACACAACCTGTGCCCAACTGACACCGTCAGCACGACCCCGTGCCACTGAAATGGCACGACTCGTGCCACCAACAAACCGAAGAACCTCTCTCTTCTCTGACCAGCACGGCCTCGTGCCCTGACATGGCACGACCCCGTGCCGACCTTCGGACTTACCTATAAAAGGAGCTCAAACTTCTCATTCCAACTTGCTCAGAGCCTAGCTCACTTCTCCTCCATCTAGTTTTATACCGCGTTTTTCTTTTGAGCCATTTGTTTTCGTATTCTTGTGTCTTCCTCATCAAAATTGTAAGAACTTTAATGTTTGTAGTTAATGAAATGTATATGTCTATGAATATTTCATTACCTCTCAAGCAAATTGTCAAAACTAGAAATTTTATTTTCCTTTTTCCTTCCTTCCAGTCAATTAGTCAGTGCTACCTTAAGCGTTATCTTAAGTTTCGGGACAAAAATTCTTTCAACTTGGGGATGATGTGACAACTAGTAAAATCCAGGTTAACTCCGTTAATAACTTGTGTTATCCTTCAATAACGTCCGTTACCTCAATTAACTAGAATAGTTATATGAGCACTACACATGAGTCTAGACAGTCGGGGAACTAACTTAACAAACATGATCAATGGGTAAGATCTATGATTTCATGTGGAGTAGATGTTTTATGATTTTATGTGGAACTATATATTATATATGTTTTATGGTGCTACATGACGTTGCTTCACGTAAAACGTTCATCATTTTATGTGACGTGTATTATGCGAATCGTTGCATGAGTTTATGTAAAACATGTTTCATGATTTCATGTGATATATACTTGTGATTTTATAAGTTTTAATTTAAAATTATTGTTGTATTTATTGGATACACAGTATCATCCGTTGTATAAAACAAATGGTTTTCCGTAGTGCGAGTATTTTATAAAGTTAGGCTGGTTAGTTGGGTGTTTTAAACTTTGAGGGCCCTATCCTGTAATTTTCGATACTGGTTTCTATTTAACCAAACTTGGAGGGACTAATTCTGTCATTAGCAAACTTGATTTTCTATAGTGTAAATTTGGAGGTACTAGTTTTGCCATTTCATAAAATATATTTTGAGGATGTTAAGTACCTACGTTTCATTCTGGCAACCGACCCCTTCGAAACTCCAATTCAATTCGGTGTCGGTTACACATATGATCGGTCATCTGATTTGTCTAATTATTTCACTTCAATCATCATCCTAGTATCCATTTTTTGACATCGCTTTCTCATCTCATTTCAATCGAAAGAACCATGGGAAGGAAACCCGTATGAGCGTTTAAGAACACATCCACGACCACTGTTGTTTCTGTTCAACACTGGAAGTTAACGATTTCATTTGATCGAGTTATTACGCGTTATTCATAGTTCATAGTCTTCTCTTTTCTCTTCATTCAGTTTGAACATGGAGTTCGGGTATAACCAGTGCATGGGGAAAAAGATGATACACAAAAATACTATAGTTATATAATTCTTTGTTTGATAATAAACAAGTTCTTCCGATTGCCCTGTTAGTTGTGTGCTCTGATGTCAACCTGGAAGTCCCGGGTTCGAGATCTGCAACCCGTTTCTTATTTCTTTCTTTTTTCTACATTTTCGGGAGCCCAATCAGTTTAGTAAAATCATTTTTTATCGAAATGAAACCAGTATTAGATTCTTTCCCAGTGGTTGAAACTTTGTCTAATGAATTAGAGGTAACATGTTCAAGTGAGGTGATATTGAGTAGTATTACTGGGGTTTGATAAACCTCACTTAGCGGGTACGAGATGCACCACCCGATTGGCGGTCAGACTGAGAATAATGTCAGCCTAAACATATCGTTTCTCTGGTGGGCACGGGGAAGACAAAACGCATAGGTTGTATCTGCGTGCATTAGTCAGCTTCGGTAACGAACCATTATTGACATGAAAATAGGCTAGCTACCTACGATATAGATTATGCTTTAATTCTTACATTACTATTTACGAACAATAACTGTCGTGTTCGTATGACATTACTATTTACGAATAAAGACTTTCGTATCTGTGGAACATTACTATACACTTGTGTATACTTTACTTACGTGAACTCACCAACCTTTGGTTGACACTTCCTCTTAAACATGTTTCTCTCAGGTCGCAGGTATTCGAGTATCACAAGTATGCATGCATGAGTCTTTAAAAACCATGTTTTGGTTTTTCTATGCAAGTTACGTTATTTCAGACGACAATCTTTTGTGTGAATACTAAATATGTTGTTTATGCTTCCGTATTTTTGTAAAACTCTGAATTTATATTATATTTTAATATAAATCAAAATCTCTTGATCTTTAGTGGGTTTTCGTGTAACTAACGGACTGAGATCCTGGTTTTCTCACACCCCACGCGATAAAACTCCATTAGTGAAAATTAGGGGTGTGACACAAATCTTTAAGCCATGATTGGCCAAATTTTTACACTCATTCGGAATAAACTTGTGACATCCGGGAATTCCAAGGTTAACTTCCGTTAGACAATCTCCGTTAGTTACGTTATAAGTGTTAACTTAGTAACTAATGCTTAACTATGCCGAATACGTCCACGACCTTTGGTTGATCACCGAACCCGACCACTCGTGTTATGTGTTTATTGTCATTATGTGCAATGTGATTTAAACGCATGATTTAGTACTATTAATAGCATGACAAATTGTGAATCCTTGATTTTGTGATAAATTGTCCACTTTTGGTTTCCAGCGAAACTACCGGGCGAAACTATAGATTCGCTCGGTAGCCGGCTAAACTGTTTGACTTACATGTGTTCAGAGCCATTTTCGCCTGGCCAGCGAAACTGCCAGCGAAACTAGCTCCTGATATAAAGTCCATTAAACCCTAATTACCTCCCATTTGCATCATCTCACACAAAACACAAACCACTCTCCACCTGCTCTCTCGAGATTTCTGGCCAGTCGAGAAAACCATCAAGAAACCATCATCTCATCTCATCCATTCGAACCCTAGATCGAATCATGAGTTCCAAAACTATTCTTCATGCATTTTCTATGTGTTTTACTTTTAAGCATGCTTAGATCTTTATAGAATCAATTGATCTTCTGATATGATGCTTAGGAATGCTAGATCTGTCATAAAGTCTGCAACTTTACGTGTAAAATCATGCCATAATGAAGATTTATGCTAATTAGGTCTTTTTAGGTTTAAAATGTGTTTTTGGTGATTTGATGATAAAAATCCATGTTTAAGATGTTAAAACTGCTTCTATGATGTTGGTAAATGATTATGCATGCTAAATATTGAATCACATGAAGTATGGAAGCTGTTAGATCGATTTTTAGGCTGATTCATGTGTTTTTCGCGACCAGCGAAACTGAGCTGTTATCTGGGCGAAACTATACAGCGAAACTGTATAGATATTCATCCAGCGACACTATGTAGCGAAACTATAGTGTCGCCCGCGAAACTAAGTAGACCTGCTCGAACGAAACTACCGAGCGAACCAACCTGAACGAAAGTTCAAACCAGTTTCGAGCGAATCTAAGCTAGCGAAACTAGCTCGCGAAACTGTGTCATCGGGTAATCCCTAGCGAAAGTGCTGCCCGTGCACCTAGCGAAACTGTGTAGCGACACTGTGTAGCGAAACTGTGATCTGACCCAGAACCCAATTTGTACAACTTGTTTGAATGTTATGCCATGACTTACATGATTATGCAATAATGAAACATGCTCAGTTTCTGAATTATGTGAACCTTGTTTATGATCAACCATCGGTGTCGTGTGTCGGTATGTCGAGTCGTAGTTCCAACGTGCTATGTTATGGGCCATAGTGACGTTAAGATAAAGATTAGACACAAAACTAATACTTAAGACCTAAACGTGTTCATAGGTCTTCGTTAAGCAACAATACTTGGATTACTTAGCAAGTGTAGCAGTGCAACCAAAGGTGAGTGTCACTAACACATTTACCGTGAACCCGTTTGGGTCACACTGAATAACCTAATGAAAAACAATGCTGACAACCTTATGAGTGCTATGCACCTCTCTGATGGATTTGAAAACTTAGGAGTGCTTGGCACCCACTTGATGAACTTGAAGTGTTTTATGGGAGACACTTGTGAATCGCTTAAACAACTGTTTCTAAAACAAAACTAAAAATGTTTTCGGGATTCATGAGAACCCAAAGTAAACCGTTTTAATATGGCTAGTGTAGGTTAAAGTCTAAACCACATGATATCACATGATTTCTAAGGATTGCCTTATAACTGAAAAAGTCCTCAACTTAATTGTACCATTAATTGTGAAGCGAGGGGATGTTGGGTAGATCTACTGGAGTTTGACAAACTCCGCCTCGTGACACGGGAAGTGCACGGAGGTACAATATCAGCCTATCTGACCATGATCCCGAGAGGACACGGGGGAGGCAAAGCCGCGATGACGTAGGTCCGCAAAACAAAATAGATGATGGCGCTGCCACTACGAAAACTATCAGTTAGCTTTGGTACAAACTTCCTTAGTGCATGGAACAACGGATTAGCTACCCGCGATATCGGTTGAGCACTTTAACTATACAAAACTAGTACATACCCGATAATGTATGTTACGGACATTACTTTTACTAAACCACAACACTATGATTATGGATATCACTGAGCATTGCTTTTCACAAATAAATAATTCATAAGTATATGTTGACACGATTATGATTATGAGACCGGGCCACTACATGACAAGCCCACCGTGAACTCACCAACCGTTAGGTTGACACTTGCGTGGTTTAAACTTTTGCAGATCGCTGAGGAGTATCCGGAGCGGGTTGGCATGGCACACGAAGACATTTTTCTTTATTTAAATTAAGTTGGGAATTTAAAACAATGAATTTGTAAAGCACGTGGTTAGTGCTAAGATAATATTTTTCCGCTGCGTATTCTGAGACTTTATTTTATGAAATATATTTGGACTCACTCTAATTCGTTTAGTATTTGTAACTAGTGGTTGTGGTCCTGGTTTGCTCGCACCCCTAACGGTATAAACTCCGTTAGCGGTTACTTGGGGGTGTGACAGATTGGTATCAGAGCCATAAGTTGCAGAGAACTGGAATCATTTTCGAAAAACGATTTGGAAACTGCAACTTGAAAACCTTAGTTACAAACGAACAAACAAATTTCCAACGATAAAATATTTACGTGCCAACCTGGGATACTCGCTCTGCTGTGTAAGTAAAGGCTTAGTACGTATGTATATATATATATATGTAAATATATATATAAGTATGTAGAGACCGTGTCTAAGTAGTCTAACGGAAAACCTTAGGAAAATTTTCACACACGAATACGAAACGCGAACGCTAATACGCACACTATTCCGGGGGAAGGCGACAACGAAACGATGCTACACGCTACGTCCTGATTTCTACTACGATGACTACGCCGACGGTGACTTTTATGGGGAAGCCGAATTTCGACGATAGCCACTTACGACTTACGACGTTCTCCGACGACGCCTCGATTTTGCACGAAAAACTTTTCTGGACTAATAGTGGGATAACGGGAAATTGTTAATATACATATTATGGGATATGTATAAAGTATAACTGTAACTGAACACCGGCCACTTTAACTGTCCAGCAAAATGTCTGGAAGAGGACACGGAAGGAGCAACATTAACATGACACCTGCACAACTGCAAGCTATGATTAACGAACACGTGCAAGCCGCAGTGGCAGCCGTCCAAGCTGCATACGCCGCACAGGGTAATTATTATGCCGGTTAAGGCACAAAGCGATTATGTTCTGACCTGTTTAAACTTAAAACCCGAACTATTATTGCATCGGGAAACCACCATCACTGCACGTTTAAGTCCTTCATGGACTGCAAGCCAATGACGTTTTCCGGCGAAGAAGGAGCGGTAGGACTCCTCAGGTGGATCGAGAAGTCTGAAAAGGTCTTCTCTATGTGCAACTGCCCTGCTGAGAGCAAAGTGAAATATGCGACTGGTACCTTTGAGGGAGCTGCTCTCACCTTGTGGAATGCCGAAATTCAGATGATTGGATTAGATGCGGCTAACAACATGGAATGGGAAGCGTTTAAGGAACTGATTATGGAGGAGTACTGCCCCCGTGACCAAGTGAAGAAGTTAGAGGGCGAATTCTTGAATCTGAAAATGACTGGGTCTGAAGTCGAACAGTATACTGCGAGTTACCATGAGTACGCGGTCTTGTGCCCCACAATGGTTGATGCTGAGTTCAAACGCATTGAGCGTTATCTGGAAGGCCTCGCGCCTCAAATCAAGGGACTAGTGACTGCCAGCAACCCCACAACCGTGCAGCAAGCCATCCGTTTGGCTCACAAGCTTACCGACCAGGAAATTGAGAAGGGTACACTTCCTGCAAAAGCCACAGAGAAGACTGCCTTAAGTGGCAAAAGAAAAGCTGATGATGAAGCTCCTGAAAACTCCATGAACAATCAGAGTGTTGGAAACAGCACCGGGAGGTCTTATAACTCCCAAGGCCAAAGCAAAAGGTCCAGGAACAACAGTGGAAACAACCGCCAGGGCGGTAACGGTCAAGGTAACTACAAGGGCAACCTACCCATGTGTAACAAGTGTGGGAAGCATCACACTGGTATTTGTAGAAGGAATTTAAGCTGTGAAAGGTGTGGCAAGAAAAGCCATGAGGCGAAAGACTGTTGGACGATTCTTCCCGAGCAACAAAACCGCCTAAGGCAAAACAACAACAACAATCATGGCAACAACAACTATGGAAACAACCGGGGAAATGGAAACACCAATGGTCAGAACCGTAACAACAACAATGAAGCTCCCAGGGGAAATGGTAATGGGAACTGCTATGAATGTGGTGCTCAAGGCCACATGAAAAGGGACTGCCCGCAGTTGAGAAGACAAGGAAATGGTAATCAAGGAAACAATGGTAGGAATGGTAATGGCGGAGGAAATGGCAACGGGAATGGTAACAACGGGAATGGTGGAAATGGCAGAGGAAGAGCTTTTGTCATGGGTCAAGGTGAAGCTCGCAACGATGCCAACGTGATTAACGGTAAATTCATCCTTAATGGTTTTTTCGCTACTGTATTGTTTGATTCTGGTGCTGAAAGAAGTTTTATTTCCACTAAATTTGCTAGATTAATTAATGCTAAACCGATTGCCTTAGATGCTAAGTATGTGGTAGAGCTAGCAAATGGTAAACTTCATGATACGACTCAGATAGTTAAGGACTGTAAGTTAGAACTAGCTGGCCATACGTTAGGAATCGATCTTATGCCTTTCCCTGGATTGGTTATCCGAAAACCGAGCTGAAATTTTATGTCAAGAAAAAGTGATTCGTATTCCACTCGAAGAAGGTAAAGTGTTAAAAGTTCAAGGTGAAAAAGGTGGAACAGTCACCGGTATTATCTCGTTTCTTAAAGCTCAAAAGTGCCTTCGTAAAGGTCACTTTGCGATCCTTGCAAACGTCACAGACACGACACTTCCTGAGCGTAAAATCGACGACTACCCGATAGTCCGCGACTTCCAAGATGTATTTCCTGAAGATTTGCCTGGTTTTCCTCCATTTCGACAAGTCGAGTTTGGAATCGACTTAGCTCCAGGAGCCGCTCCGATTGCACGCGCACCTTACCGTTTGGCGGTAAGCGAACTCAACGAACTCTCCGCACAACTTCAAGAGTTACTCGACAAAGGATTTATTCGTCCAAGTTCGTCTCCATGGGGAGCACCGGTATTGTTTGTTAAGAAGAAAGATGGAACGTTCCGAATGTGCATTGACTACCGAGAGCTTAACAAGGTTACGATCAAGAATCGGTATCCACTTCCTCGAATCGACGATCTCTTCGACCAACTACAAGGTTCGAGCTACTTTTCAAAGATTGATCTACGGTCTGGATATCACCAACTTCGCGTTCGTGATGAGGATGTACCCAAGACTGCTTTTAGAACTCGGTATGGTCATTACGAGTTTTTAGTTATGCCGTTTGGGCTAACTAATGCGCCTGCTGTGTTTATGGATCTGATGAATCGAGTGTGCAAGCCGTACCTCGATCAGTTTGTGATAGTTTTCATTGACGATATCTTAATCTATTCCAATACAAAGGAAGAACACGAGAGACACCTACGACTTATCTTGGAATTACTCCGCAAGGAACAGCTTTACGCCAAGTTTTCAAAATGCGATTTTTGGATTCGCGAAGTCCAGTTTCTTGGACACATTGTTAATCAGGATGGAATTCATGTCGACCCAGCTAAAGTGGAAGCTATCAAGAATTGGTCTACTCCAAGAGCGCCGACCGAAATCCGACAATTTTTGGGACTTGCCGGATATTACTGAAGATTCATCAAGGGTTTCTCGCAATTGGCTCAACCCTTAACAACTTTAACGCACAAAGGAGTGCAATATAGATGGGGTGAAAAAGAGGAACACGCGTTTCAAACTCTTAAGGACATGTTATGTTAAGCTCCAATTCTCGCGTTACCCGAAGGGATTGACGATTTTGTGGTTTACTGCGATGCATCCATTCAACGACTCGGTTGCGTGTTGATGCAACGAGACAAAGTGATTGCCTATGGGTCCAGGCAACTGAAGGACACTGAGAAGAATTACACAACGCATGATTTGGAATTAGGAGCCGTTGTTTTTGCACTCAAGATTTGGAGACATTACCTCTACGGAACAAAGTGCACGATATTTACCGACCACAAAAGCTTATAACACATTTTTGAACAAAAGGATCTCAATATGCGACAACGAAGGTGGATCGAGCTACTAAATGATTATGACTTAGCGACTAAGTATCACCCGGGAAAAGCCAATGTTGTGGCTGACGCCTTAAGCCGAAAGGAATACGAAAAGCCTCGACGAGTACGAGCGCTGCAACTTACCATTCACACAGTCTTGCCGGATCGGATCCGCGATGCCCAACAAGAAGCTTTGAAAGAAGAAAATTTCGCAGCTGAAGCACTGCGAGGAGTGGATGGTAACTCTGAAGTTAAGTCCAACGGACTCAGATATTACAATGACAGAATTTGGGTTCCTTTACTTGGAAATCTCCGTGAGCTCGTGATGGACGAGGCTCACAAATCAAGGTATTCGGTGCACCCTGGATCGGATAAAATGTACCAAGATTTGAAGAACTTGTATTGGTGGCCGAATATGAAAGCCGACATTGCTCGATATGTGGCTAAGTGTTTAACGTGCTCAAGAGTTAAGATCGAGTACCAAAAGCCTTCTGGGTTATTGCAACAACCAAAGATCCCAGAATGGAAATGGGAGGATATCTCCATGGATTTCGTAACAGGATTACCTCATCGATCAAATCGACCGGATGCGATTTGGGTTATCATTGATCGACTAACCAAATCTGCACACTTCATTCCAATGAGGGAAAATGACAATATGGATAAGTTAACAAAGCTGTACCTTGACCGAATTGTGACACGGCATGGAGTGCCTAAGACCATTATCTCCGATCGAGATCCTCGATTTACTTCCCGACTGTGGCAATCTATGCAAGAGGCACTGGGAACCAGAGTGGATATGAGTACAGCTTATCACCCGCAGACCGATGGTCAGACGGAACGAACTATTCAGACTTTAGAAGACATGCTCCGAGCTTGCGTTCTCGACTTCGGTAAAGACTGAGAGGCTCACCTTCCGTTGGTGGAGTTCTCCTACAACAACAGTTATCATACGAGCATTGGTGCAGCACCTTTTGAAGCTCTTTATGGCAGAAAATGTAGATCACCCGTTTGTTGGGCCGAAACGGGTGAGAAAGGACTCACCGGACCGGAACTCATTCATGATACAACTGAACGCATCATTCAAATCAGAAAGCGGATAGCCGCAGCACGTGACAGGCAAAAGAGCTATGCCGACAAACGCCGTAAACCTTTGAAGTTCGAAGTAGGCGACAAGGTACTGTTAAAGGTATCTCCCTGGAAAGGAGTGATACGCTTCGGAAAGCGTGGAACGTTGAACACTCGCTATATCGGTCCATTTGAAATCATTGGGGAAGTAGGCCCGGTGGCCTACCGATTACGACTCCCTGCAGAACTCGATGGAGTTCTCAACGTGTTTCACGTCTCTAACCTGAAAAAATGTCTGGCTGAAGACACCGAAATAATTCCTTTGGAGGAATTGGAAATTGACGAACATTTGAGATTTATCGAGCAACCAGTAGAAATCATGGGACGCGAGGAGAAAGCCCTCAAACGTAGCAAGATTCCGATGGTCAAGGTTCGATGGAACTCAAAGCGTGGACCTGAATATACTTGGGAACGAGAGGATCAAATGAAGAAAAAGTATCCTCACTTGTTCGAGCAAACGTCCACGGATACTCAAGGTATGATTTAATTTTGGGGACGAAAATTCCTTTAACAGGAGGAGGATGTGGCGACCCTAAAACTTTTGCTTTCTTTCCCCAGCAACGACAGCCGAGGCTGCAGACGCTACAACACAAGAATAATTTTCGGGACGAAAATTCCACTTACAAGGGGATGATGTGACATCCGGGAATTCCAAGGTTAACTTCCGTTAGACAATCTCCGTTAGTTACGTTATAAGTGTTAACTTAGTAACTAATGCTTAACTAGGCCGAATACGTCCACGACCTTTGGTTGATCACCGAACCCGACCACTCGTGTTATGTGTTTATTGTCATTATGTGCAATGTGATTTAAACGCATGATTTAGTACTATTAATAGCATGACAAATTGTGAATCCTTGATTTTGTGATAAATTGTCCACTTTTGGTTTCCAGCGAAACTACCGGGCGAAACTATAGATTCGCTCGGTAGCCGGCTAAACTGTTTGACTTACATGTGTTCAGAGCCAGTTTCGCCTGGCCAGCGAAACTAGCTCCTGATATAAAGTCCATTAAACCCTAATTACCTCCCATTTGCATCATCTCACACAAAACACACACCACTCTCCACCTGCTCTCTCGAGATTTCTGGCCAGTCGAGAAAACCATCAAGAAACCATCATCTCATCTCATCCATTCGAACCCTAGATCGAATCGTGAGTCCCAAAACTATTCTTCATGCATTTTCTATGTGTTTTACTTTAAAGCATGCTTAGATTTTTATAGAATCAATTGATCTTCTGATATGATGCTTAGGAATGCTAGCTCTGTCATAAAGTCTGCAACTTTACGTGTAAAATCATGCCATAATGAAGATTTATGCTAATTAGGTCTTTTTAGGTTTAAAATGTGTTTTTGGTGATTTGATGATGAAAATCCATGTTTAAGATGTTAAAACTGCTTCTATGATGTTGGTAAATGATTATGCATGCTAAATATCGAATCACATGAAGTATGGAAGCTGTTAGATCGATTTTTAGGCTGATTCATGTGTTTTTCGCGACCAGCGAAACTGAGCTGTTCTCTGGGCGAAACTATACAGCGAAACTGTATAGATATTCATCCAGCGACACTATGTAGCGAAAATATAGTGTCGCCCGCGAAACTAAGTAGACCTGCTCGAACGAAACTACGGAGCGAACCAACCTGAACGAAAGTTCAAACCAGTTTCGAGCGAATCTAAGCTAGCGAAACTAGCTCGCGAAACTGTGTCATCGGGTAATCCCTAGCGAAAGTGCTGCCCGTGCACCTAGCGAAACTGTGTAGCGACACTGTGTAGCGAAACTGTGATCTGACCCAGAACCCAATTTGTACAACTTGTTTGAATGTTATGCCATGACCTACATGATTATGCAATAATGAAACATGCTCAATTTCTGAATTATGTGAACCTTGTTTATGATCAACCATCGGTGTCGTGTGTCGGTATGTCGAGTCGTAGTTCCAACGTGCTATGTTATGGGCCATAGTGACGTTAAGATAAAGATTAGACACAAAACTAATACTTAAGACCTAAACGTGTTCATAGGTCTTCGTTAAGCAACAATACTTGGATTACTTAGCAAGTGTAGCAGTGCAACCAAAGGTGAGTGTCACTAACCCATTTACCGTGAACCCGTTTGGGTCACACTGAATAACCTAATGAAAAACAATGCTGACAACCTTATGAGTGCTATGCACCTCTCTGATGGATTTGAAAACTTAGGAGTGCTTGGCACCCACTTGATGAACTTGAAGTGTTTTATGGGAGACACTTGTGAATTGCTTAAACAACTGTTTCTAAAACAAAACTAAAAATGTTTTCGGGATTCATGAGAACCCAAAGTAAACCGTTTTAATATGGCTAGTGTAGGTTAAAGTCTAAACGACATGATATCACATGATTTCTAAGGATTGCCTTATAACTGAAAAAGTCCTCAACTTAATTGTACCATCAATTGTAAAGCGAGGGGATGTTGGGTAGATCTACTGGAGTTTGACAAACTCCGCCTCGTGACACGGGAAGTGCACGGAGGTACAATATCAGCCTATCTGACCGTGATCCCGAGAGGACACGGGGGAGGCAAAGCCGCGATGATGTAGGTCTGCAAAACAAAATAGATGATGGCGCTGCCACTACGAAAACTATCAGTCAGCTTTGGTACAAACTTCCTTAGTGCATGGAACAACGGATTAGCTACCCGCGATATCGGTTGAGCACTTTAACTATACAAAACTAGTACATACCCGATAACGTATGTTACGGACATTACTTTTACTAAACCACAGCACTATGATTATGGATATCACTGAGCATTGCTTTTCACAAATAAATAATTCATAAGTATATGTTGACACGATTATGATTATGAGACCGGGCCACTGCATGACAAGCCCACCGTGAACTCACCAACCGTTAGGTTGACACTTGCGTGGTTTAAACTTTTGCAGATCGCTGAGGAGTATCCGGAGCGGGTTGGCATGGCACACGAAGACATTTTTCTTTATTTAAATTAAGTTGGGAATTTAAAACAATGAATTTGTAAAGCACGTGGTTAGTGCTAAGATAATATTTTTCCGCTGCGTATTCTGAGACTTTATTTTATGAAATATATTTGGACTCACTCTGATTCGTTTAGTATTTGTAACTAGTGGTTGTGGTCCTGGTTTGCTCGCACCCCTTAACGGTATAAACTCCGTTAGCGGTTACTTGGGGGTGTGACAAAACTTATCCTTGGTGGGTTGGTAAACTGTTTTTATAATCTTGCTTTAAGGGAGAACTAATGACTTTATAAAAGCTCTTTTGATTGAAAGTTTATTATCAACTTCTTCGAACAAGCGTGGTCTACGTTTCACAGACCATTTGAGGAGTCGAAATCTTATCAACCAGACCTGTGACACCTGGTTAGGTGACGATGCATGATCCTTCGGGTGACTCGCATCCCATGCTACATCATACGTTCGGGGTCCTTATGTCTATGTAAGAAAACCCGGCTGACCATGCGTGTGCAGGCTGAAAGTATCTGGTTGGGAAAAGAGTTGGTAATATTTGTCACTTCACGGACGCCGAAAAGTACGTGTTTATGAACTCAGCTCTGGTTACGACAGACGTGCATGCACGAGAGCGGTGCATGGATGAGACAGGCCTTAGTCCCTTTAAAAGATAATCATATCATACTAATATATAAAAGAAAAGATTTGGGGCACATGTCATTCTCATGTTCCATCTCATAATAAATTTCCCTCCCAAATCATCCATCTTTTTTTTTGGAACGACATCGATTAGGTGACCTCGGTCTCACGTGTAAACCTACCATTGCGGGGCTATGTCCAAGGTCGATTACTCGGACCTCCGTGAGAACCAATACACCCCCTCCTGAAGCTTTCTCCTGGTAGAAACCCCCTTCTGGGACCACATGGGGTAAAATCATCCCTCTTATTTTTAGTTTTTGTATTTCCATTACAATAAATAAAAAAATATTTATTGCATGGATAATTACCACCGTAATTAATCAATTATTTGTATTTCCATAGCAAAAATTAAAATATATTTATTATAAGGATAATCAACATCATAATTAATTAGTTATATGAAAAAATTCTTATTCCTATTAAAAGAAAAGTTTTGGATATATATATCAAACTTTTTGTTTATTGTCTTCTAAATTATTTAATAACCAATTATTTAATTACTAATTTGTATTTCCATGGAAAAAAATAAAATATATTTATTATGGAGATAATCAACATCATAATTAATTGATTATATGAAAAAATTCTTATTTCTATTAAAAGAAAAGTTTTGAATATTTATATCCAACTTTTTATTTATTGTCTTCGAAATTATTTAATAACCAGTTATTTAATTATTAAATTAAATATATAATATAGTTTATTAAATTACAGTTTAACAGTTTCATAACCGTTTTATTTACTTTATAGTCACCCCCTCTTATTTTTTGTTTTTATATTTCCATGGCAATAAATAAAAAATATTTATAGTATAGATAATCTCCACCCTAATTAATCAATTATTTGTATTTCCATAACAATAAATAAAATATTATGATTGTAGGGATAATCACCATCATAATTAATTAATTATTTTAAAAAATTCTTTTTTCTATTAAAAGAAAAGTGTTGGATATATATATCCGACTTTTTATTTATTGCCTCATAAAATTTAATAACTAATTATTTAATTATTAAGTTAAATATATAATATAGTTTACTAAATTACAATTCCGACTTTTTATTTATTGCCTCCTAAATTATTTAATAACCAATTATTTAATTTACTAAATTAAATATATAATATAGTTTACTAAATTACAGTTTAACAGTTCCATAAAAGTTCTATTTAGTTTATAGTTTACCGATTATTTACTTTAACATTTTTTTTCTTTATACAAATTTTCACTTTCTATACTCTATCACCATATTAGTTTTATTTGAACCCCAACCGTACGATACATATTTTTTTTAAATCTTAGCCGTGCGATGCACGGGGTATAAAAACTAGTTTTTATAATAAAATAATCCGGCACGCAGGGTTGTTCCCCTGCTGGTTCATGACGGCGTGTCGAGTGTAAATTGTGGCCCGATCGAGGAGCCCTACAACGAAATGGCATTAGTACCACTATATTTGTTTGCCATCAGCATAGTTTCCTGGGGTTCGTACCTTTCATGGAAGATCACCTAGGAGAGTAGTGATACTAAATTTGAGGCTGGGAGGCGGTCCAGTTGCCTGATAGCAAATAATCTTACAGGAAAAGTATAATATCTAGGAAACCAATACCACCATTGATAAGTCCCCTGAATGATATTATCTTCGACTGAGTTGACCAATACACACCTTTTTATTAGTATTAATATTATTAAATATATTTTATATATGTATTACTAACTCTTCACTTGAAGAATGGTCAGGTTAGACGTCAGCAACGATGAAGTATCAAGAGCTCTCATTTTTCCATTGTGTCTTTGAACGATCCCGAATCAACTTACCACTACTATACTGCTCCACGATGGGTGCATTTGCCCATGAATGTGGTGAAATAGTAGTCGTTTAAGTAAATTGTGTTTTATAAATTTAAAAGCTTAACGCTAAAATGGTGTCACTAAATATTGAAATATTTTATATACACTGCATGCACACCAGAGTTATTTGCAATGACTCATTTGTCGTTACGTGATCCTTTTGTGTTGTTTTTTTCAGAGTTGGGTGTAGCAGATTAGGAGCAGATTCAAGCGATTGGGAGTATTCTTAAGCAGATTAACTTGTGTGTGGAGTTGAAGTTGGATTTCCTTGCTTCTTTTGTCTAGTTTTATCATTTTGTTTTGTGATCTTTTTAAGGGAATTTTATGATGTTTAATGTTGGCTTTTTATTACGTTTGCGTTATTTTTTACTTGTCATGCGTTATATGATAATGATTTTGTGTGACAAAATAAAATGAACTTAATTACTACTTGTGTGATAACTTTGAGGTTAATTATAACCATTTAATTTATTTTTTTAAACCTTGTGTGAGTAAAAAAAATACATATGACTGATTATAACGATCGTTTACAAGGCTTGTGTGTTTTGTTGCTGCTGTATAACCTAAAAATAGTTATGAATGATTTTTTAAAGCTTGTGTGAAAAAACACACCCTATGCGTGATTATTATGTTGTTTTATAAGCGTTACGTGTTTTGTTGTTGCTATGCGTTTCCAACAGCCTTTTGCGCGTTTACATTTTATTGTCAAAAGACGGTGCTACCCTTTTTGTTTTATTTAGAAGACTCCGCTACCATTTTTTAATTAATGATCCGTGTAAAGTTACACTTAAAACATTAAAACAATTGTGCGCCATCAGATCCAAAATAACACGCAGATCATTGGCCAAGATACCTTCACACGCAAAATCCCTTTTGTACAATAACATTCTCCTATATATATAATCTAGTGATATTTTTCATCATATATAAGTTATATATATAATCTAGTGATATTTTTCATCATATATAAGTTGCTGAAAGAATGATAAGATATTTAGTGTGTAAAATTTCTTGTGAACACTAATTAAACGAGAGATAAACTGGATCATGCATGCATCATGATGTTACATTGATCGGTAAAATGATTTAATCGTTATGACAATTTGACGATAAAGTGATGACTATACAATTAAATAGTTCAAATTATGCGAAGTGTAGCAAGTGAAAAAAAACAAATTTAACCCCTCAAGTAAAAGTTTTTGGTTTCGCAACCGGTAACATGTGTGTGTTTAAGTGTTATCCAAGAAGAATAGTAGGTGAGAGAAGAGAAGTAAGAAAATTAAGGTTATAAAAATAAAAACAACATTTTTGCTTTTTAAGGTTTTTTTTTAACAACAGTTTTGTAGTTTTAAGGTTCCTTTTAAGGTTCTTACTGAGTAACAGGTAGAATACATCCATGCATCATTACAACGCAACAATTGTTAAATAATTAGAGATTAATTAAATAAATTATTCCTAGCTTTTGTTACATGAATGATTACAGTTCATATAATATGTAGATAGTTTTATTTGAAATTGCTGGTGTCATGTTGCAACTTGCTTTATAAAAAAAAATTAGCTTATATATCACTTTCATGATAAAGTTAACGCAAACACTAAATGGTAAATTTAACCTTTGCTAGAATCCAATCCTGAAAAGGATGCCAACTTTGAACGTTAAAATCTCTCAAGATGGAAGTAAAAACAAGAAGAAAAAATACGTTGCATTACATAAAATGTATGATCAAAATATATAAAATGACAATAAGTTTCCTTTATATGAAACTAAAGGGTAATTACTAGAAAATTGGGCATTTACGACTTGATTTTCAACCGAAAAGTGCAATCGTAAGATTGCAATTGAGTTCCCACCGAACTCATAGCAGTCTCAAAATTAAAAAGCAATATAATTAGTCCGGTCGCAATATAGTGGCAAAATTCACGACCGTTAATATTTCGTTGCAAAACGATCGCGATAATTACAACAGTCATAAGACGGTCGTAAATCAGTGACAAAACAACGATGAGTAAAATATTTTAAAAAATCGCAAATCGGTTGAAAAATTTGTAACCGACTTTTTCTGGTAACAAAACTAAAAACAAAAAAATTTGTTTACAAATTATTATTATTATTTAGTTTATTTATGTCTATTATTATTTACTTTATTATTTATTATTGATTAATATAAATAAAACAATAAGCAACACTATAATGTCTATTTTGTGAAATAAATTATATAACACAAAAATGATGGAGGTGAGGTTCGAACCTAGGATCAAAAGAACGTAAGGAGGGGCTATAAACCAATTGATCTAGATTTCAAATTATTATAACGAGTTGGAGACCCGTCTGCACGGTGCGACGGGCCAAGGTCTTGTTAGCGTAAAATGGTATGTATTGTATATAGTCATGTAATTAGATACCACTACATTTCCATTGATAATTCCATTCACACTATACCCGTGTTTTCGTTTTAACATGTTAGTGTATACGTTGACTAATATGTATTATATATTTGACATCGTAAATGTTGTTGTAAATAGTTGCTTACTGGTAATTTGGTGATTCTACAGCATGACCTCTTCGGCAGATCAAGGATGGTGGCTTTGTATATTCAGCCTCATCGTCAGATACCTCCTCATATATGTTTTTCGTGCAGCCTGGATATGAGCATTTGCTGATGAACTAGCCCCTATAGTCCTCAAATTATTTCATCGTCGCCTTGCATTTATACAACTTATTATGTGGCATCCCAAACATTTTGGATTAATTTGTTTGGTTATTTGGACTTCCTTTAAGTGTAATAGAAGATTGTATAACGATACATTTAGCGACATGTCAACTGCCATACCTTTTGCCACCATTATGAATCGATACCTAGCCTACCCTAATCTCTTATTCGGTTGAAGATTTTATGTACATTTCAGCTGCATAATATATTTGTTGCATAAAATAATTTGAAAAGTTGTGACTAATGTTGACAGGAAGTTAATCTTCCCGCTTAGTCATATGCATAAGATAGCTATATTAATGTGTCTATGGTTATGGGTGGCCGTGTACCCTTGCTCAATGAGTGTGATTTTCAGCAATGCGGATTCCTTCTTCTTCTACAGACATGTTGAACTTTTAACACGACCGGGAAAATCTGCACGGTAGATACTGTATTAGAAAGTTAGTATTTTTAATATGCATATAGGGCATTATGTATTACCAGTAAACATGGCGTTTCTATCATTACGTCTATCCTCAAGTGACTCGTAGGGAGCAAAGTCGAAGTAGAATTTCGGTATGTCCCTTTCTGCAATTGGTGTGATGATGGTTTGCGGCACAAGCACTATGGAGGCAGGATGATCAACGACACTTCCAACCGGACGTGTCGTGGTACAAATGTGTCCTGTAATAGAGTAACAATACCCCACCTTAATGAGAGCATCAGTGTTGGGAATTCCCGAGACCGATGAGTTCGAGATTTGGTGTGATGAAACTCAACGTACCACTTACCGTTTGACCGTTTGCACAACATGCGGTGAAGTTTATGACTCGAAGACTCTCACTAACCGAAGACTTGGCATTAGTGATTTTATTATTTATTGTTATATTATTTATGTCACTAGTCACTAGTATTTACTAGTTTGCCATTGTCTAGTTAGAATATATAGTTTGGTCTTTCATTTGTGAAAGACTAGCTAGATGTATGTATGCATGAGTGAGAGAGCTTAGGACATGAATCTTTGAAGTTGTGTGGGTTCATGAACACTTGTTCATGAACCTATAGCATGAGTGGTGTAGGTAAACATGTAATCATTCAACTTCATCAATGATTATCTCTACATTATCTCGTTTATCACTACTTCTATTTTATCCTCATCATCATCATCACATCTCAAACACCCAAGTAGAAGATCCGGTCCGTAATGTTCTTCCGGGTGTTCATATTTGTTCTACAAAGACGAAGCTCACAAAGTCTCCGATCCGCTTCCGCTGTGCCATCGGGGTTTGGCTTGGCTCACCGACCCCGGTTTCTACAATTGGCATCAGAGCCATGGTCGAAGAAAACGCAACGATTCGGTTGTTATGAGGGTTTGTCGAACATGGTGACAACATGTTATCGTATCTGGGTATTCTGCTACCATCCGACTGTAGGGTTTGACTTGGTTGATGAAGACGACAAAAGAAGCAACATGGTACAGGTCGGTTCTCTAATATGTCGCTGCTTGTTGACTTTTAACAATTTTTGTTTGTCGTGATTTGGAAGAGAAGGTTACAGTTTACTCTTCTCAAATCACTTGTCTCGTCTCCATCATACTGAACCCTAATGCTCATCAACCGGAAGACAACGAGTTTGGGCAGAACCCACATGTATGGAAGAACCTGTTGGGTCGGAAAACTCACCGGAAAAGCGTGTTCCGGAGTAAACCCTCAGTTCCGAAGTTACCAAACTCGTTCCGGAGTAACAACTTGTGTTCCGGAGTAATCGTTATTGTTCCGGAGGAACTCAACGGAACTGCAAATGTTCCGGAGTAAAGTGTTGAGCTCCGATGGAACCACTACTGTTATTCTTGAACTTCCGGAGGAACGGAAATGTTCCGGAGTAAACCGTTTGCTCAGTGGGAAACAAAAACCTCTGGAGTAACCTGTGAACCGACAAAGAAAACTTCCGGAGTAACCACTTGGTGTAATCGGAAAAGTTTCGAAGGAACTGAAAAAGTTCCGGACTAACTTCGAATTGTTCCGGAGGAATCTCCTAGGTCGCGGTTCTCGCCTCTGTTAGTCCTCGCCGGAAAATCGAGAATTAGGCCGCCGGCTGCCGGCTTTCAGGAGGCAGAAATGAAGAAGAAAAGAATTGAGCTGCTGGTTTTTGGTCTCTGGTATGCGTGACTCTTTTCAGGGTTTCCCTAGGGTTTCTGTTCTTTAATTGGTACTGGGCTGATTCAAAGAAGAACGAACTTGGGCCTTGCATATCACTGTTGGGCTACTGGTTAAGAAATTCATATGGGCCTGCTTCTCATGTTTCTACTAGGCAGCGAAATTGACAGATTGGGCCAGACCTGAAATGAGGGCAGATTTGAGCAAAAATATAACAGTGAGCTACTGTTATATTTGAAGGAAATTACTACGAGTCTAACGGGTGTAAGCCGTTAAATCCATTGCAACAAATTGGTGTACAACCAAGGTACACTTGTAGAATCAAACTTAATTTTCTTTTTGATACTTGCTTCATTATAAGCAGACGTGTTTAGAAGCCGGTTCTAAATTGAAGAAAATATGCTAGTTTGGATTTTTTCTACATTGAAGAATTTGTTTGCGATCGTTGGATTAAGTTCTAAGTTTTGAAGAGTCCTTGAGCCATCGTTGATATGGTAAAAACAAAGGCAAAGTTAGAAGCTTGTGACTTGTTGAAGTAATTTATTTGAAGTGGTACTATCTTTGAAGTGAAGCATCGGTTTGGTATTCACAAGACGGTTGAATTATGGAATTGAATCTCAAAGTTATCCTTGATCCTTTATCTTGTTTACCTTTAACTACACTTAGGATGATGCTGGCATCCTTAAACATAGTGTGCATGTTATTTGTGGTAAGCACCCTAACGGGCCTTTTTATTGCTTTGGGGCTAGAAGAAGAACAATTCTTTATCTTAGGGGGAGCTTCACAAAGGAGAATGGTTAAATGAAAGACTTGAAACCGTATGAAGATTTTCTTGAAGTCAAGTTGCAAGAATACAAGAGAACCGATTGTCACAAGAGTTGAGTTATTTATCCGTTTGTTCATCTACCAAATAGGGGGAGATTGTTGGGAATTCCCGAGACCGACGAGTTCGAGATTTGGTGTGATGAAACTCAACGTACCACTTACCGTTTGACCGTTTGCACAACATGCGGTGAAGTTTATGACTCGAAGACTCTCACTAACCGAAGACTTGGCATTAGTGATTTTTATTATTTATTGTTATATTATTTATGTCACTAGTCACTAGTATTTACTAGTTTGCCATTGTCTAGTTAGAATATATAGTTTGGTCTTTCATTTGTGAAAGACTAGCTAGATGTATGTATGCATGAGTGAGAGAGCTTAGGACATGAATCTTTGAAGTTGTGTGGGTTCATGAACACTTGTTCATGAACCTATAGCATGTGTGGGATAGGTAAACATGTAATCATTCGACTCCATATATGATTTCACTTATCTTCATCTTGTTTATCACTACTTCTATATTTTATCCTCATCATCATCATCACATCTCAAACACCAAGTAGAAGATCCGGTCCATTATGTTCTTCCGGGTGTTCATATTTGTTCTACAAAGACGAAGCTCGCAAAGTCACCGATCCGCTTCCGCTGTGCCATCGGGGTTTGGCTTGGCTCACCGACCCCGGTTTCTACACAAAGTCTCTGATCGCTTCCGCTGTGCCATCGGGGTTTGGCTTGGCTCACCGACCCCGGTTTCTACAATCAAATTTTGCTTATCCTTTTTGTCAGCATGTGCCTCTATAGCAGTACCCTGTTTAAGTAGTTGTAATAGAAGTGTGAGGAACCAAAGTAGTTGTTATACTAATACATACCTATCGATAAATATTGGTTACTTACCACTGCATCAATGTGCAGGTAGTACATGTCCTTGCTATCCTGTGAGCTGACATAGGGGACATACTTTCTTATCACACGTGCTAGTGCGAATGGTATGTGCCTTGGCTTAATGTCTGCTATTCCCTTGGATGTCATTATGAATGTGTGGTGTCTAGACCTGCAAAGTAAATAGCTCTGGTATTATGTTTGTGACATTAAATATTAAGTATGTTTGGAAATCCAAATAGGAAGCATTTATATATAGCTGTCAGTAACTCCTTCTATAATGAAGAAAATAGGGTGATGCCTATCACTCACTATACAATGTAATGTGATGTTTGCTGTTCTTCCAGGAAGTGGGCGTATACAATGTTTTCCGTGCCCGTTTGGGTGCTCTATTCTCTAGGTACCATCAGCATCTTTAATGCATGTGACGAGGTTGCTCTTGAAAGCGTGACATACATCTGCCCATGACTAAAAACTGAATGTGGTAAGTAAATCCCTATTATGTTCAAAGACTGCCATTGGCTTTTATTTATGGTCATAACATAACATATCTTAATTGGAAATTATTTTTGTTTGAAACTGGACGACATTTCCCTTTCATTGTGTATGAGGTTGATTCTAGGTAGTTAAACACGCTTGCCAATTACTGCTCCTGTTATTATGTGTGCTTCTATGGTGTTAGGTAGAAATTGAGATACAATTAATCGTGTACCATTATAAAGACCTATTGTTTGATTAATATTTCTTTGAAGCATGATTAGAGTGTTTTGTTTCAGTTGAAGAGAATGAGGTGGAAAACCACTGAAATGAAGGCTATTTAGATACTCTACACGGTAGAGCATTTTTGTTTTGCCATTGCTTCTAAGCATTAGGAATGACAGCATCAACCCTTAAGTAAGTGACAATTTCACTTGGATTCATGGCAAGAATAACCTCATTAATTTCGTTCACTGTTTCGTTATGGGAGAGACTATTGCTTTTTCTGATAGATTCTCTGCAGACGGGTTTGCAAGAGTGCATTGTCATATATGAATTCAATCAGCTCAGAAAGAGTATTGTTGCTATACGGAATGAGAAAGTAGCTAGGTATGTGAACTGTCTTTATGTCTGGCATGTTTGTATCAGTCAGTACACCAACAGTACTCTAACCAATGTTTAAGAGCCATGAAGAGAACCTGGCGACCTCATTTCTAGCCCCTGGGTTAAGATCAGGACATTCCAGTTGCATATTATGAGTGAGTTTAAACATTTTGAAAAGAGGCCATAGGAATGATCCTGGCAAAGAAAGTTCAAGAATTGTGGATTTTGGCACTATTTTTATTTGGAAGTGTCTGGCGAAAGTATCCACCAAGCAAAACAGACTTCCCACTAAAGGGCACGCTCGGTTTATCGAGTAGGTATTGAAGGGTTCTATTTAAGGCCCCGAAACAGCCACGCTCACTCATTGGAGCCTCATCCCAGATTATCAGTGCGGTCTCTATTAGTAGTTGTGCCAAATTTGTTTTCTTTGTTATATTGCATACAGATCGACTTGTTATCTCAATCAGGATTCTATATCTGGAATGAGTAGTCCTGCCAGATGGTAACAGCAGTGACGTGATGCTAGGCGCTGCAACCGCCAGAATAACATCCCCATTAGAATGTAGCGATAATGGTTTTCCATATGTAGGTCTTTCGTACCACCATGCCCATAAAAAAACGCAATGACCCGACCTTTTGCTGCTAGAGTACCAACAACATGCTGATAAATAGCCTTCTGCTCAGAATGTAAGTTACGATGCAAGGCATCATGTTCGCGCGAAAGAGCAACACTGTCATAGTTTTTCTCTTCCATGAGAAACGTGTTGTCTAACTGTATAAGCAGATCAACGTGAGGTAATGGCAGTCCATAGTTTAAGAGCGACACAGTAGACGAATTGAACATAAAAGAAACTACAACTCAAAGAGCACATGTTGTTGTAGGTCTTTTGGATTGATAAAGTTGAACTTGTATGTTATATCATCCGCCATCTTGCTCTAATATTTTTCCAAAAGTTGTAAAGGATCTGCCATCCCACTAACAAAAGCATGTGTGTAAAAAGCGACTGTAACTATGATGAGTTCGCGGTAAATGATGTCTCCTTAAACGTGTGCAGCCATTCCTTATCGTCGCCTAATAGGCCAAGTTTTTGACATGCCTCACGATAGGTCTTGTATGTTTGACCGAACACCGTATGTATATCAACTAATTTGGTGGCACAACAACATCCGCTTGTAAAACGCCTCACCGCATGTCGGATGTATGTATATAAGCCTTCCATTAGCAGGTGTCCTACGATAGCTTCTTCGTAGCCATCACTTAGTAGATAGAACCCAACGGTATTCCGTTAGGTAGTCAATGTAACACAGGTATCTGCCGGAGCTATCGAAAGAGTTGTTTTGAAGCCATTCAGTTACACTTATTTTCTTCACAAATGCATTTTTAGCAATGTCCTCTAGCTGTTCAGTGTCCCCAAAAGTTAAAAACTGCATATTCTCAAAATGTACAGATAACACCTGAACAGACGGGCTACGCTCATGAATTGGGAAATTAAGAATGCGCCACAAAGCTTTATAAGGAAAAAAGAAACGACTATCAAGAAAGTTTCCGCCCTTATCTATTTCAATAGTTTGGATTGAAGAACCTTCATCGCATACAACATGATTTCTACCCAAAGTAAAGCGTATGCAATCAGCACCCTTAGAGATGTACTTGAATAGTTATTTTATCATCATGCTCCAACCACAATATTCAACATTTATGTGTGTGCAGTATCGCAAGGAAAACGTCTTATTGTAAGGAACAACAAAGTCATTGTCATAGACGCACCATTCTTTGTAACAGTGAAACCCGTTGCACTTATCTTGTAGTGAGCGTAGCCATTTGCATTCAAAGATGTGGCCTCAACATAATCCTTTGGAAATTCTTACAGCACGTTCCCATGGATGACATGCATGTGGCACAAGGCCTTAAGTGGCTGCACGACCCATGAATCATAAGCTCAGATACAATTCTGTACAGCTCCGGTTTTGGCGATGGATTAGGAATCTCCGTAGAAATATATGAATCGATTTGTTGAGGAGAACATATCTTGTAAGCATCTTCAACCCATAGAAGCAGGTAGCAATGTGGCATCCCTCTCTTTTGAAACTCCATGGTATGCAAATCTGTGCAGAAACAGTCATAGAACACAACACCATGCGCACGTAACGAATATAGAAATGTTGTTTTTTTTAAGAAAATAAACAGGCGCATGAAGCAAACTCACGTGCAGTCACACTACCAAATGGTTTATCCACCTTTAGAAAATCAATCATCGAGTGCATCTTCTTACGAACCACACGCGCTATAACGTCCGGTCAAGCATCCGAGCTGAGCTGTGGAACTGAGACATGTATCTTTCTATTTTCGGCCAGCTTGCATTGCACGTGAATGTGATAAAGTATTGTGGATTTTCATGTACTCTACAAATGGCCGGAGGTGTACTTTTTTTTAGTTTGTGCGTATCTTTTCTTGAATTTCTGTTAATATAATTATATGAAATAAGTTTGTTTAAAAAATTAATGATTAGACTAACATCTAAATAACTATTGGAACTATTGGGTATTTGAATAATATGTTCTTCTTAATAAATTTAATAACTAGCTAAAATATAATACGAACTTATTTAATTATAGTTATTGATTATTTAGATAATTCGATTTGTTTATAATATTTAATAATTAATAAAGTAACGAACTTAATAATTTAAATATTTATTCGGTTTAAAACAAAATTTTTTGTGTCGGTTTGATGAAAATTCCATGAGTCGGTCTGAAAGTTTCATGGGGATCGGTATCAAAAAAATTTCGGGAGTCGGTCGAGATTGGACCATACATATCCTGCTATAAAAAAAATTCATGGGGTTTGGCTTACCCCAATCCCATAAGGGTGGGTATACCATTCAATTCGAGTTCCCTAAAAAAACATTGTTCCAACCAAACGAGGCCTTATTCCTCTAAATCAGTGTAAAGTAGTAAAGTTATTATTGTAGGGTGTTCGTGTGTGTTTGTGTTTCCAGACAACATATGTCCTTAGGTGAGCTTTTCCTGACGACATATGTTGTCCATATGTTTGGTCGCAAAAAAAGCCCCGTTTCTTGTAGTGCTGTGACGGATTCTCGCCGAAAAATGATGACAAGGGATAATTGAGTAATTCAAGACCAAAATCTTGCAAAACATATAGAGAAATACATACAAAAGAGATTAGTTACAAATTAAATCTCCTCATTTGATCTCCCCTTTTTTTTAAGATATGTAATTTGTCCTAGTTGACATTTTGCAAGTCATGTTGTTCTTCATTGCGTATGGATCATGAGTTAGTGACTGCATGTTATGGTGTTTTTAAGATTCGGTGAATAATTGGAATGAAAGTTAGTGGGTGTTGTTGAGATTTGTGTTTAATTTGACAATTTCATCGAAACAAAAGGATATTTCTGATCGAAATCATGTTTCTGGGCGTGCTCGCACATCCTGCGGACACGAATGCTAGTTAATATGCAATCAGTTATTTTTTAATGCTGATTGCTGTCTTGGACAGCACTCCATTTCATGGCTATTTAAACCCGACCATAGCAGATAGAAAAAACACACCGAAATTCATTCATTCTCATTTTCTCTGTTTGCAAATTCGCTGTTATTTTCCAGTACCGTGACATATAATACATCATGACTTAATCCTAAGAATTTTTGAAAAACACACTAGCGTGCGTGTGTTCTTGAGGGAAGAAAAGTGTTCTTGCTACAAAATCAGTTTTTGATCTGTTCTTTTGTTGTTCAACGAGGATTCAATGTCAATAACAATCTGTTATTTGATTAAATTTGAAAGATTTTTACATCAATTTTGGCTTGTGAAATTGAATAGAGATGAAGGAGAAAGAGTTCATTTTTTTAATATTTAGTTTTAATAATTTACACGTTTTTTAACATATAAAATGATAATTTTACCCCTACAGATTCACCCTTGGGGCATGTTTAGCAGATTCGTTAACATGTTTTTAGGGTTAATAACGTAACCGCCTGATAGTTTCTCATAAATCATTACACATAAATAATAATTTTTAAAATTGACGTAATTAACCTATTTTTTTATAAACCTAAATTGTAGTTTACTCTTAAAATAAATCACAGGAATCAAAAATACAGATGCAACTTCTCTCCCAGAAAGTGTGATGCATATCCATTTGCGTCATTCTCATTTCGTGTTGCAACGTCATTCTCATTTTAATAATACAAATATACCTATTTAATACCTATATATTTAGCTAGGGTGTCATCCTGCAAGCTGCAAATATATCTAATCTAAACACCAAATAATATCTTGGCCAGAAAGTTAAGAAATTATCCGAATCAAAGCCATTCAAGAGCTCACACAAGTTCAAATATTGACCGATTGGCATCAAGAAATGATCTAATCTTGTGGATGTTAGAAAAATACAGTTTCAGTTACTAGCCGGAGATCGTCTGACTTCAACAACATTTCTTTTAACCAGACTCGTGATCATATGACTTCTCCAAACAATCGAGATATGGTACCAACAAAAGTTAAAAGAGGGTGTTATAAGAGAAGGTATGTCTTATATTATATATTTTGCTTATAATTAAGACGTTTATGATATGTGATGTAATAGTATTCTAGCCTCTAACGATGATTTTATTTGAGAAATGTAGAAAAAACCCCATGATATACAGAGAGGTGACTTCTAATCTGGTTAATGACGGATATACCTGGAGGAAGTACGGTCAGAAAAAGATTGTTAATTCAAAACATCCAAGGTATAACTTTTACGACATGAAATATAACTTTACTGACCCTAAAAACCAAAAAGTTTTAACAAGTGGTGATCGTACAATTAATAGATTCTTTTATATTCATTAGATGCACATTTAACGATAACAATTAGAAAAAAAAGTGAAGGTCTTTCGTAGCCCTATTAATATAAGGGGTTTTTTAATATGTGTCCTAAGGGCGCATATAAGGTGCAATAAATGCACCTTGAAAACAGAAAAAGATACCAATTTTTTTTTTTGAAAATTGGATAAAAATATCAATATTTATCTTGAAAAATGAGAAAGGTACGAAAATTTTTCTTGAACATATATTTTTCAATTTTCAAGATGCATTTATTGCATCTTATGTGTGTCCTTAGGGGAGGGGGTATGGTTGCCTTGTGGCTTCAAGGAGCCATGCTCACCAACCAATCATCATGTGCCAACTCAATTTTGATGTTTTTGAAGCCATATCAAGCCACAACACCCGGTATGGTTGCCAAGAAGAGCCATGCGGCTCCCCTTGGAACATGAAAAAACAAATGAGACAAAACAAGTGGGGGTTGGTGCGGCTCTCCCCGGTTCCCTCGTGCCGCATAGACCAAAAATTCGGAAGCCATAGGGGGAAACCGCCCAAGGCGGTATGGTTGCCCCTTTGAGCCGCCCGGCTCCCCTTGGAACCGCCCAGCGGTAACCCAACGATACCGCCTCCCCTTAGTGCACATATTATAATATCCCTTAAATAATGTTTGATGTGTAAGTGTTTATTGCTCTAGTAAAACATGTTTTGCTAAATTTGTTGTTATATATTTATCAATACGCAGGGAATATTATAGGTGTAGTCATAAGTATGAACAAGGGTGTAAAGCAACCAAACAAATTCAAATGATCAATTACAACCCATCAAAGTATAAGATATCCTACAATCAACACCATAGTTGCAATAAATCTCAAGGATCACCTGAATTCGTTTTGGGTTCTCCAAACCCTAAGGACGATTCGGTTCTTATTAGTTTTGAAACAAACACACTCATCACGAAAAAACAAGTTGGCTTTTCCCCGTCCCTGACTAGACATAAACTCAATGAGGAGTTTTCTTCTCTAAATATTATACACGATAAATCTTTGTATCATCATTATTATAGAACATGGGATCCAGCCACACAATCCTCCCAAGTTCCATTGGAACCTATGAAGTCTATGACGTCATACCATTTAGATGATCATGAGGACATATTCTCTTTTACTCGTGGTACAAGTCAATATG
Organism: Deinandra increscens subsp. villosa; assembly: GCA_039602395.1. Taxonomy (NCBI): domain Eukaryota; kingdom Viridiplantae; phylum Streptophyta; class Magnoliopsida; order Asterales; family Asteraceae; genus Deinandra; species Deinandra increscens. The sequence continues at coordinate 7,837,088 of JBCNJP010000012.1, read as the reverse complement.
AGGTCGACGATATGTTTCTATGCGATGATTTTGGAGGCCTCTTCCCGGAATTATGCTCAAGTGACAGATTTGTTTTCGCCTAGAATATATCTGTTTATGAGGTTTATTAGTAAATTTGGTGATTAATTATTATGCATGTATTGTATTAAGCTTATGCGTTTTAATAAACTAAATTGTGAGTAGATGGTTTTTGCATCCTGGTGTGTTTGATGAGAAAGTTTAGTGTTTGGCAAATTATATTGATCGCTATTTCTTGTTGTTGTGCCATACGTACACCAATCGAGGCAATAGTATACAAATCACTGAGTCATGATGGCCGACATGTCATCGCGGAAGCCTTTGTCAATCACATGTCGTCAGCACGAAGTCGTTAATTGCTTCCATTTCGTGGCAATAGATGGAAAATATCGTCGCCATTAACTTCGTCACAAATAGTCTGGTCTTTCACGAAGACATATCATCTCAAAGTCCTTTAGGAAAACTTAAAAAAATATTATTTTGTTAGACGTAATATATATTCTTAATATATATATATATATATATATATATATATATATATATATATATATATTATTGATGCATAATATCTTGTATATAAATAAATTAAATAAATTTCCTCATTTAAATGCCTTTTAAATTTGAAAATATCAAATTTGGTGCTTAATCGTTTAATATTTGAATTATATATTTTTGATTGGGGTTTCTATTAATATTTGAGAAATATATCATTTTCACATTAACTTTGGATTTTTAATTGTGTTTATTAGAATGTGATATTTATTGTTGGGTTTATTTGTTGAATTTTAGGTAATCGGTGCGTCCGTGGTGATTTTAGAAGAACAACGCAAAAAACGAGAGCGGAAACGGAGTCCGGATGCAAAAGTTATGAGTAAAAAAAAAAGAAAGAAAAAAAAAGAATTATAATAACAAGATCAGATCAGCAGCCCAGCTACTGTTAGCTCTTACTGGCCCAACAGCAGGAGCCCAACAGATGTAGGCCACAGCCCAACAGCTTGGGCCCAGTCGCCCAGCTGCCCAGCGAGAAAAGAAAAGAAAAGAAATGCAGGGCAGGGGTTTCGAACCCCTGACCTCTTGGTTAGCCAGAGTGTCCCCTAGCCACCAGACCAGCACCTGTTATTGGTTTTGTTCCAGCTTATCAGGTTTTTATATTCTTCTTCTGCGAGCCCAGTTTCAGCCCAGCTTCGACCTGATCGCGACCCAGCCCTATTTTTGCTCTATAAAAACGTTTAGGCCGCCGTTTTCAGTATTCTTTTCACCTCTAAAAAACCCTAAAAACACCTAAGAAGATCTGGAATAATAGAGGAAGATTAAAGAGTCAAGATTGAAGCTTTTTGGAGCCAAATTAGAAGATTTTTGAAGCTTTCGGTTTGAATATTCATCTAGTACTTGTTTCTCATCTTTTTAAATTCTTTTTCTTGATGATGAATGTTACCAAGATTAGATTTTTATTGATGATGAACATGTATCTAGGCTGATCTCATATTGTTTCACCTAGATTTGATGATTTTAGACCCGTTTGACCTTCAAAGTTTAACTTTTTGACATGATCTTGTGAAATTACTCTTTGATTCTGATTTGGATGCTTTGGATGATTTTGTATGCATGTTTAGCTTCTGTTTTTATCATGTTATGTGGGTTAATTGATATGGATTGTAGAACTACAACCATTTATTGATTAGCTTATTGTTAATCGGTTGACTTTTTGGAGTTTTATTGATTAATACATGATCCGGAGACCTCCTACATGATAATATGATATGGATTTGGGGCTGATTTTGTGTGCATCTATATGGGATAGAGTTGACCGATTCGTTTCATGTACTAGGAAATAGCTTTGCATTGTTTAGTGAGTTAGGGTGCTTATGACCATAAGATTCGAGCTCGTTTATTCGTGTTTAGAGTTTTCTAGGTCCTAGGCTATTCATTTCAGAATCATTGCATGTTTTAGGTGCCATTTAGAGAGTCATTTCTTGTGGTTTCCTTTTACGTGTGCGTTTAGTCCGCTTTGACCGAAGCGATTAGACCATTGGGCAATTTTGCATAGTTTTTCTATCCGAGCTTCAGTTAGGATTACCTTAGTGATTAGGATGTGTCTATAGTCCTATTTCATTTTGGTTTTCATCGTTAGTGGATAGTGATCGTGTTGACTAGTCAAACTAGGGGTCTTATTGGGTTTAGATGATTCTTATCTAGGTGATACTTTTCTCTGATTGATTTTTCTGTAGTTTGTTTTCGTTATCTTCTTGTTTTCTGTCTGCTTAGTTAATTACTTTAGTTTTCATAATTATTTCTCAAAATCATTTTCATCGGTTAAATATTAGCAAAGATCCAGTATCGGGAGTCTACATACGCGTCCACGGATTGATATCCGGTTCTTACCAATACTATACTGCATACGACGGGTTCACTGCCCTGGTGTGTAGTTTGGTTACTTTGTGATTACCATTTAAAGCTTGACCACGTTTTTATATATTCAAATTTTACACATCAAGTTTTTGGCGCCGTTGCCGGGGACGCGCAGATTTCGAGAAAGTTCGGAGCTAGTAGTTTAGCCATTTTACTTGCTTTCGTTACTTGTTTATTTGCATGTTTCTAGTATGTCTGCTTATTTATGTGTTTACCTACGTGTTAGTTAGTTTATTAGCTTAGTCTAGTTTCTTTATGTTCTGTTTCTGTTTTCTTTTTCGTTTTTCGTCTGTTTATGCGCATTCGTCGTCGTCGGAGTCCTTTTTCACCGTTGTCCGAGCCTGAGAGGGTTTTTCATAGACTTCGACGTTTGGAGGCATTAGTTGTTCCAGTTCCGATGGCAATTCCGCCGAGACGCACGCTCGCCGATTACGCTCGTCCCGACATCGCAGGGGCGCAGCCCAGTGTCATACGCCCGCCCGTGGAAGCTAACAACTTCCAGATCCAGCCTCAGACCATTTCCATGATCTTAAATTCTGTTCAGTTCGATGGATTTCCGAACGATGACCCGATGGCTCATATTTCAAATTTCCTTGAGGTTTGCGACACGTTCAAACTCAATGGAGTCACATCGGAGGCCGTTAAGTTGAGACTCTTCCCATTTTCCCTTCGCGGCGCAGCAAAGGCGTGGCTTCAGTCCCTCCCGCCTGGTTCTATTACTACTTGGGATTCTTTGACTCAGAAATTCGTTTCCAAGTACTTTCCTCCGTCCAAAGCCGCAATGTTCCGAAACAAGATTTATTCATTCGTGCAGGAGGACACCGAGAGTTTGTATGAGGCATGGGAGAGGTTTAAGGAGTTGTTGAGGAAATGCCCATCTCATGGCATTGAGTTGCATCAGCAGGTGCAGATTTTCTATGGTGGCCTGAACGCCCTCACGCGCCCGACTGTTGACAGTTCCGCCGGTGGATCTCTGAGCAACAAAACGCCAGAGGAGGCGCGTGATTTACTCGAGGAGCTTGCCTTGAACGGCTACCAGTGGTCTACCACGCGTACGAGTAGACAGCCCCAGACGAGAGGGGTTCATCAGGTAGGTCCCGTTACAGCTCTCTCAGCGCAGGTCGAGGCGCTATCGCAGATGATGAAAGGGATGCAGACGAGTCAGAAGCAGATGAGCCAGCCACAGGAGACACATCAGCATGTGAAATTCTGTCAGTTATGTGCTGGTCCTCATGATATCACGAGTTGTCCCATTGTTGGTAGCACCGAGTTACCAGAGCAGGTCGATTACATGGCTAGCCAGGCCCACCCACCACCCAACCAGTATAACTACAGTCAGCTTGCAAAGTCCGTGTCCGAGAGACGACCGGGAGGATTGCCAGGAAACACAGAGCCAAATCCAAAGAAAAATGTTAGTGCAATCTTTACCGTGAGTGGCAATACCACTCCAGATCCAGAGCTGGCGGCCACTGCTGAGCCGATTTCCGAGGTGAGTGATGATGAGATAGACGAGGAGATTGAGGTTGAGGTTCCTGGGCAGGTGCAATCTAGGCTAAGCCCAGCAAGTACAGCACGTCCCAAGGAACCGATCAGAGCTTACGTTCCACGCATTCCATATCCAGGTAGATTGAGGCAAGACGAGGTAGAGCAGCATAGGAAATTCATTGATATGTTAAAGCAGCTGCATATAAACATATTATCTTATATATGTATATATAATATATATTATATTATGTCCTTTAATCATTTATCTTAAATAATCAATTACCTTTTTAACCATATCTGGCATTATTTGATGGACGTAATTACCCTTATTAGATAGATTAGGGTTTCCCCTTGGGTGTATAAATAAAGCCTTATTGGAGAGATTAGAGGTTAATCACCTTTCATAATTTTTGACCTCTTCTCTCTGCTCTCTCTCTTAATTCGCAGACCCTCTCTGCGATTCCCATCATTAGCATACACCCTAAACGGGAACCAAGGCTACTCACAGGATGGACAATCTAACTGCTGCTGATCTTAATCAGATGTCGACAGGTAATCTTTTCATATATTATATGTTTATGTATCTAACGATTCAGGATTCGATCAACATGTGGTATCAGAGTATATGTTGCTCAATCGAATCATTAATCTGAATTCGTTAAAGAACCCTAATCTCGAAATCAATATGGGTTTTCGATTCTGTTTAAAAATCTCAAAACCCTAATTCGTCTTTAAGCACATAATCAAAATCGGTTTTAAATCAAACCCAAAACTTTAATCAATTTTCGGTTTTGGAAAACTATGATAAAAAAGCCCTAAAACTGATTTCCATAAGGTTGGTTTACTTTTCGATCGAAATTCCAAATCTCGATCGAAAAGCTTATTTTCGATTACATATTTAGTTTCCCGATCGATACTGTGGCTTTGTCCCGTCCTCGATCGGAAAATATGACTTTTGATCCAAAAAAAAAACCTACTTTTCGATCGACTTTTTGATCGGCTTAAGGTTCACGATCGAAAAGTCTATTTTCGACTCTACTTGATCGGAAAGTGTACTTTCCGATCAGCTTGTACTTTTCGAGTCGACTTTTCGATCACTTAACACCTTTTCGATCGAATCATGTGGCTTAATCCCTGCTCTTCGATCGAACCATATGGTTTTTTGATTGGCTTTTCGATCGGGTCATATGGTTTTCGACCGGCTTTTCGATCGGAAAGCCTATTTTTTTCAATCAGGCTTATTTTCGATCGGATACCCTTTTTGATCGAAAACCACTTTTCAATCAGGTACAACTTTTCGATCGGATACACCCTTTTTGAGCGAAAAAACTCATTTTTCGATCGGATACGCCTTTTCGATCGAAAAGCTAACTTTTCAATCGGACACCTTTTTCGATCGAAAAGCACACTTTTCAATCAGGTATGCCTTTTGACAGGGGGTTTTCTGCTAAATTTGGGGCTTAATATTAAAATTTTGTTTTGTTTAAAACCTTAAATAATTATGTTTTACAAAACTTAATAAATTTTGGATTAGTTCCTTAACTTGTATTGGTTATAGACATGTATAATTCTGGCCAACGCTGATTTGCTACCTAATTCTGGCCAACGCTGATTTGCTACCTTAATAAGTGTCATTATTTATCCTAATACTAGTTAACTCATTTTAAATAAGACTAATCCATTTGCTTAAATTGATAACATCTTTAGAACATTGATTCTGGCCAACGCTGATTCGTTGTTTTTGCAATGATTGTCAACTAAAAATTAAGCATTCGCCTTTCTTATACAAGTGTTTCTCTTCTAGCCAACGCTGATGAGTTGCACATGTATTCAGCGAACCTAACTTGTACATAAAGCTTATGGTATATCATTTATGGCCAACGCTGATGTGATACATCACTTTATGTATATACTTTTCTTTAGTTCATAATGCTTAGATGATAGGCAAGTAACCAACGCAAAAGTTGATTCATTTAAGTAGAACCTTAATTTTGTCTATTAATTTTGGTGATTGTAATAGACTTTATCACAACTTAGTTGCTTCATTACTATGGTCCTTACTTATGCCTGCTTATTATTACTAATAATATATATATTAATAATAATATTATTATTATCCGATTATTCACTATACCTTTCCTCACTAAGTATCTTACCTATTCTCACTCTTGTCCACTCTAAGCCTCGACTTTCGGAGTGAAAACCTTGACTGGCACAAACTTCGCTGCTTGGAAGGATTCTGTGAATTTGGTTCTCGGCATTTTAGGTGTCGATCACGCACTCCTTACCGATGCTCCTGCCTCTCTCACTAGTTCGAGCACTACTGAAGAGAAGACTGCTCATGAGAAATGGGTCAAGTGCAACAAGATGTACCTGTTGATCATGAAGAAAACCATTGACATTGCCATCAGGGGAGCCATTCCAGATTCTGAAAATGCCAAAACTTACCTAGGGTCCGTGGAGGAGTACTACAAAGGAACCTCAAAAGTGCATTCTGGCAACCTTATTCTCAAATTGCTAACTACTAAGTATGCTGGAAATGGCAGTATTCGTAAGCACCTGATGATGATGAACGACGTCGCCAACAATCTTAAGGCTTTAGACATGCCGATCGGCGATACGTTCCTGGTTCACTTCATTATGACTTCTCTTCCGCGTCTTTCGAAACCTTCAAAGTCAACTACAATGCTCAGAAGGACAAGTAGAAAATGAGCGAGCTGATTGAGATGTGCGTGCAAGAGGAAGAACGTCAGAAGCTTGTCAAACCAGAAGTTGCTTACCTCGTGACTGCTAACTCCAACAACAAGAGGAAGGGCAAGTTTCCACAAAGGGAGTATCCAAAGGTTCAAAAGAAGGATGAAGGTACATCATCCGGCTCTAACATCTCCAAGAACAAACCTTACTGCAAGTTCTGTCGCAAGCTTAGACATAAACAAAAGAACTGCAAGGGTTTCAAGGAGTGGCTGACTAAGAAAGGTAATCATCTAAACATGATAACTGAGTCCTTTAATTTAAATGTTCCAACTAATTCTTGGTGGTTTGATTCTGGTTCTATGGTTCTATGGTCCATGTTCATATATTCTAATATTATTTGTATATTACTAATGGGCTGTTGTTATTCAACAACATTGATTTAAATATTTATCATTTCAAAGAAAAATATCCAACTTCCATTCCGTTCCCAAACCGTTTCCTCCTAGTTTCTTAAATTTTTTGTTCTTTCCCTCTTAAAATTCATTTATAATTTTCGTTTCCCTCCATCCCCATTTGATTTATATGAATACTTCATACCTCCAAAGAACTTCAACCGCTTAAAATCTTCCCCCATTCCAAGGATTCAACCCTTCCCATCCCAAAGTTTCACGCACTGTTTATGCAAACCTAATATCTTCGCTACCCTAAAATCACTCACCTTCAAGGGTTGGGTTCTATAGAAAACCAATATTTTATAAAAAACCAAAAAACCAAGGAAAAAAATTATTTTTTTTAAAACTTTTTTTATATGTTTCTTTCATGATTTTAAGAATATTGGAAAAAGAAAAAACTTTAAAAACGTTTTCGAGTTTTTTTTAAAAATAAAATAAAATTCGAATTTTAGCTTGAAATTAATATTGCACTATGCAACAATAATATAAAATTGGTTTATGAATGTCAATTCTTTGTTTTTTACATTATTCGCATAAACCACATTCATATTTAAGTTAAGTCTCTTGTTTTTAAGTAGTTTTAATTATAATGCATTATGCAATACTATTGGTACTATTGCATGATGCAATAATAAAAAATCACTAAACTTTTTATTTTTAAAATTTTTTTTCCCATAAATAAAGCTAATAAAATTATAGAATTTTTGGTGAAATTATTTTTAAAAAATATTAATATATGAAGAAGTTATAGAGAAAAAAAGGTTGGTTTTTTGGTTTTCTGGATAATTATTGGTTTTCTATAGATCTTTCCCCTCACCTTCAATTGAAAATTTAATTTTATAATAGGGCGGCAATGAAGAACAGATAAGTGATTGCTACTTGGGATTCCCTGAATAGGTATATTCCAAAATCAATGATGATTAGTAACAGATTTGGTTCTGGAAAAGTAAGGAGTATGGATAATTCTCGACCTATTTTACTATTAATTTATAATTTCCATCCTTTTATATTGCTTTACATATACTTTTAGATGTTAGAAACATACAAATGCTCATATTCATTTAATTGGCTTTTGTCAGCTTTGGAGGCAACCCAGTCGGTATTATTTTCTTTTAGCTCCTAATATACTATTGTCTTTTAATATATTGATATGAAATCAGTCTTTGTCGGGGAGTTAATAGTTTTAATTAACAAGCTAAACTCAATTGTTTTTGAAATTACAGGTTGGGCAATTTGGGGACATGTTAGATTTCCATACCTAAACTTGACGGGATGCGATTTGGGTTGCAGAACACCTAATATGCTAGTTCACTACAATCAGGTTTCATAGTTGTGAGTTCTTCTTGTATGCATGTATTTAGTTTGATATTTGTATTATGAAAATTAAGATGTCTAAAAACTTTCAAAAGTTGCTTTTAGCCATGCGAATAAGGAAGATTTATGTTGGTCTTTTACCGATTCTTTTGTGTTCAAGGAATAATGATTGGGTTTTAATGTTAATTTGCAGTCTATGATACACAATATTAGGTTGCCTAAAAAGGGCATTGTTGGAGATGTTCTAAGAGAAATCAAGTCAAAGGCGCTTTGGATTTTAACTACACTGAACTTTATTGTAAGTTATATCCATCATTCATGGTTTTTACAATGCATTTTTAAATATGTTATACTATCTCATCCAGATGTAGAACATAGATTTCTTGAAGCATTTTATCATATGATTTACATGTTCATTTAATTTTTTTTTACTTATTTCTGTTACCATTCTATTAGAATGGTTAAATCACTTTAGGATCTTTACCAACTCTTTTTTATCCTTCGCAGACCGTTCCTCTGTTCGAGTAAATACTAGGTGTTACGTGTTGAAGAAGTACGTTCGCTCGCTTATGGGGAGTTATTTTGTGATCCAAACACAGAGGGTAATATCATGCCTCCTCCATCAAGCATATCAAGATATCTCAAGTTGACACATTAGAGAGTGCTTAAAATGTAAATTAACGAAGTAGTTTTAGGATTTTCTATAAACTCGTAGTGACTTGTGATTTTTTGTTTTGTTTTGTTAGTTTAAGTATTCCAATTTCTATAACCAGTTCTTTCTTTTTGTTGTTTGAATGATCATGTTTTAACACTTTTAATTAAGAATGGTAATTTTGGTCACATTTATTACTATTTGCACCAATATTTTTTGTATTTGTTTATATGTATTTGAAGATTATTACCTACATATTACTTCTTACACATAAATATAGTTTTACCAACATATCTATCTATCTTCCTACACATACTGAAATCAATACCTATACATCTATCACTTTTACCTACACAAAATATTACTTTTACCCACACATATATTTATGACATGTGTCAACAACACTTTTTTGTGACAAGCCATGTCAACTACCACGTCATCTGCCACATCATCTGCCATGTCAGTTGAGAACCAAGCAAATCATCACACCTTTAACCACACATATCAATTAGTTTAACCACACATATATGTGTAGGTAAAACCTTCTAAATATCTACACATAGTTGATGTGTAGGTAATGATATATACCTACAGTCGCGAGGCAACACATAATGACACTTAATTTATGTGTAGGTAAAGATAACTACTTACACATAATAGGTTTTTACCCACACTTACTATGTGTAAGTGAAGACCTAAATTTCTTGTAGTGAGTTTTGATTCTTCCGGCCTTTTTCGCAAGGCACTAAAGTGCATAGGGTGTTTACAAAAGTTAACAAGACACACTACGTTTAAGGATGTCAACACCATCCTAAGTGTGGTTAAAGGTAAACAAGATAAAGGATCAAAGAAAAATTAGAGAGTTAATCCCATAGTTCAACCGTCTTGTGAATACCAAACCGATGCTTCACTTCAAAGATAGTACCACTTCAAATAAAATACCTCAACAAGTCACAAGCTCCTAACTTTGCCTTTATTTTTACCATCCCAATTATGGCTCAAGGACTCTTCAAAAGCTAGAACTTAATCCAACAATAGCAAACAAATTCCTCAATGTAGAAAAACTCCCAAACTTGCACATATTCTTCAATTTTCAACCGACTTCTAAACACGTCTGCTTGTAACGAAGCAAGTATCAAAAAGAAAAAAATAGTTTGATTTCTACAAGTGTACCTTGTTGTACATAAATTTGTTGCAATGGATTTAGTGGCTTACACCCCGTTAACTTGTAGTAATTTTTAGCAATAAAACAGTAGCCCACTGCTCAATTCTATCCATAATCCTGATCTGGCCCAAGCTGTTAATTTCGCATTTTCGCAACATAATTCCTTAACACTACAGCCCAATATATTAAGGGAATGAACAAGCCCAAATGACATATATAAGACAGCAGCCCAACTAAAAAGAAATTTGAGATAGCAGGCCCAAATCGGTTTCTTATAAACTGTCCAAATAAAGGAGATACCCTTTTTGTGCCCTAAACAAGACACAGACATATACAGCAGCAGCCCCCCCCCCTCGCCGGCGGCCACCTGAGCCATATTATGGCGATCTGAAGACAAGCAGAACCAAGACCTGGCGACCTGAAGGGCATTTTCCGGCGAACAAAGATGTTGCTCCGGAAGTTTTCGAGTTCCCTCGGAACTATTTGAGTTCCTCCGGAACTTTTTCGTTTTACTCGAAAAGTATCAAGTTGCTCTGGAACTTTTCAAGTTCCCTCGGAAGACCAAGTTGCAGCAGTTTGTAGTTCCCACGGAGGTTTTGAGTTCCTCCGGAACTAACATGTTACTCCGAAACATCGAGTTATCTCGGAAAAACTAAGTTCCCTCGGAACTTTTCAAGACCAAACCCTTAACTTCAATAAAACGTTCTCTCGGAACAGAGTTACTTCGGAAGTTATGGTTCACTCGGAAGTGTTTGGAGATGTCTCGGAAACCTGGTGAGTTCTCTCGGAACATTTGTTCTCTCGGAAGCGTGTACGAGGAGAGAGAAATAGCTATGCATGATGGAGACTGGACAAACGTTGCAGAAAAAGTAGGTTTAATCTTTTCTGTTTCTAGTACCAGGTCGCGACAAAACAAGAGGTCAACCTGCATGATTTTTTGTCTTCATGCGAAACCTAGTGACCTGTCACCATCACCATTCTTCAACCCATAACCATCGAGATTCATGAGCTTGTTGCCAACCCCAGATAACAGCCCTCGTCGAACCAGCCATGACATTTAGAAAAGAGCATTATCCACGTAAATCCAGAAACCCTAATGGCGAGTTGTCGCTATCTCCCTTGAACACCCAAATAACACCGTCCACATAGAAACCCAGAACGTGAACCATCAGTATGTTCATCATCGACGTACAATAATATCCGCCACCCTCTTTTTGAACATGAGAAACCCATAACGAAGCTTCGTCGATCACTTCGTCACCTTAAACATCAGCCCAGATTCACGTTGATCAATCCCAGAACCAACTCGTTACCATCTCCGATCTTCATATATGAACCCAGATTCACGACCTAGCTTGTTGCCATAATCTCTGTCACCCCATAACCATCGCCATTGATGGAATTCTCCTACATAGTATACCCTGCAAATCTTCTTTCTAGATATTGAATATGGGTCTTCGAATTTCAAAGAGAGAGAAATAGTAGGTATGCTTGAAGTGAGATGAGAGAGAATGCCAAGGTATTGTCACGTGTGTGGTAGGAGAGAGAGGGTGTACAAGGTAAGGTGGATATGGGACAAAAGTGGGTATAACTTGTGTGTTAGATGAAAGATTGTGTATAAGGCTACCCGTAATGGGGCGTTATGGGGCAAAAAAAGAGCCCATAACGCCCCTGATAACGCCCCGCCCCACTACGCAGGGGCGTTATGAGCCAAAAAATGAGAGGGGCGTGAGAGAGATGACGCCGGAAAGGGGGGAGAATGGGGGCTTTATGGGGGCTTTATCCACTACACCATAAAGCCCCATAAAGCCCCTTGTCAGTCATCGTCCACATGGCGGATAACGCCCCTTTTCGGGCCTTATCCACTACACTTAGCCTAAAGTATGGTTGTTTAGGTACTGACACATAAAGGTAAGTCAACAAAGATAAATTTGTAGCACATGGGTGATGGGATGATTGTGATGGAACAAGAATATTTTTAATAGAAATAATTTTCACGAACTTTTTCTTGCTACAAAACAATATGTCTTGAAATGTTTGAATTTGAACAAATATCCATAGAAATTTAGGATATAAACGCAAATTAAACTTTGATAAAAATTAACTACCATGTGAAACCAAAATGATTTCTTGTGACCAGAGAGCCTTTTAGTGCAAAACAACCTTCAAAAAAAACATAGCAGAAAATAAGGTTTTGAATAAAACTTGAGAGGAGACTCCAAAAACATTTCAAGAACAAAAGATAGAAACATCTCATTTATTACAAAAACAAGCATAAGAACACACAAAGTTAAAAAAACCAACCGTTTGTTTGCGTTTTCTCGACCATGGCTCTGATGCCAATTGTAGAAACCGGGGTCGGTGAGCCAAGCCAAACCCCGATGGCACAACGGAAGCGGATCAGAGACTTTGTGAGCTCGTCTTTATAGAACAAATATAAACACCCGGAAGAACATAAACGACCGGATCTTCAACTTAGGTGTTTGAGATGTGATGATGATGATGAGGATAATAATAGAAGATGTAGTGAGCAAGATAATGTAGAGATAATCATAGATGAGGTTGAATGATTGCATGTTTACCTACACCACTCATGCTAGGTTCATGAACAAGTGTTCATGAACCCACACAACTTCAAAGATACATGACTAACTCTCTCATAGCTATCACTCATCAAGTCTTTCACATGAGAAAGACTTCCTATATATACTAACCAACTAAGACTAAGGGCAATCTAGTAAATAACACAACTAGTCTAGTGACAAAAATAATACAACAATAAATAATAAAGTCACTAATATTGCCAAGTCTCCGGTTAGTGAGAGTCTTCGAGTCATAAACTTCACCATGTTATGCAAACGGTTAAACGGTAAGTGGTACGTTGTGTTTCATCTAACCAAATCTCGAACTCGTCGAACTAGGAAATTCCCAATAGAAATTGTGGAATGTAGATTAGAGTTCAAACATAGTTAGTAAGGTTTTAATAAAGCAAATTAAAGAACATGTGAGCTTAACATTGTTTCTTGGGAATTAATCACATTAGTGTATATAAACTCTGTGGAGTCACTGATGCATGATGATGATTAATGATTAAGGATCATGTTAGTTAGCTCATATGGTTAGGAGTGTCATTTGGTCAATTTCTGTTGACTTAAATCAGTTTATATATGTTTGGGTGGAAAGTGTAAACATCACAAAAGATAAAGGTGAGGGACTGGTTCTGTCAAGTTGCAAACTAGTTTGGCTAATTAAAAGTTAACGGCTATTAACAGTTGCATAAAAGAGGTTAAATTGGGCGCAATAATTAAGAAGGGTGAGAAGGAGAGTTTTCAGCTGATCGATTGAGAGTTTTTCTTGTTCATTTTTCAATTCGTTTCTTGTAATCGTTTCTGTAGTTGATGAATTTCAATAATAGCGATGTTTGATTTCCAATTTCATTTTGTTTTCTTCTTGATTGTGATTCTTCGGTAGTTCGAATGTTGCTCACGATTGGTATCAGAGCTTAGGGCTCGAGCGAAGGAGTTTATCATCGATTTCGGTTTCAATCTATAATCAGAAGAGGATGGGATCAAACGCTAGGTTTGATATTGACAAGTTTGATTGCCGGAATGATTTTAACCTATGGAGGGTTAAAATGAAGGCCATGCTGGTTCATCAAGGTGTTGCGGAAGCATTGAAGGGAGAAGAACATCTACCAGAGGGTTTGACTGAAAAGAAGAAGAAGGAAATGATGGACAAGGCCCATAGTGCAATAATTTTGTGTTTGGGTGATCGGGTATTGAGAGAGGTGTCAAAGGAGACTACTGCAGAAGCTATTTGGGGTAAATTGGAACAACTTTACATGACAAAGTCATTGGCAAATAGGCTATACATGAAGAAGAAACTGTACACATTCAAGATGGGATGAGGGGTTACAACTGAAAGTCATATTGATGATTTCAATAGAGTAACCTTGGATTTGGAGAATATTGATGTCTCAATCTCTGATGAAGATAAGGCTATAATTTTCTTGTCTTTATTACCGAATTCTTATGAACATTTTGTTGACACTTTAATGTTTGGCAGGGATTCCTTCTCAATGGAGGATGTTGTTGCAGCCTTGAATTCCAAAGAACTTCATAAGAATAACAATGAAGTAAAGGAGGAGGGACCTGAAGTCTTAGTTGCTAGAGGAAGGTCAGAATCAAGGGGCTATAAAGGCAAACAGAAGTCCTCATTTACAAGATCCAAGTCAAAGACCAAGAGAAGGTGTTTTGTGTGTCAGTCAGAATCACATTTCAAGAAGGATTTCCCTGAATGGAAAAGAAGGAAAGCTGAGTACAAGAATAGAGGTAATTCTAACAGTACTATTGATGATTCTAGTGAAGGATATGATAGTGTTGATGTTTTGATTGCCTCGGATACAATAGCTAGTACTGAGTGGGTCTTAGATTCAGGATGTAGTTATCATATGACACCTCATAAGAGCTATTTTAAGAATCTTGAACTAAAAGGCATGGGTCCTGTGAGAATGGGTGATGACAGGGAGTGTCACATAAAAGGAATAGGGACTGTTGATTTAAAATTGTTAAATGGTACTATAGTGAGTTTAAAAGACACTAGGTATATCCCTGCATTAATAAGAAATCTCATATCATTAGGTACTATGGAAGAAAGTGGTTGTCAAATTAGTTTAAAGAATGGTAAGGCTAAAGTGATCAGGGGTAGTATGGTCATTTTGACAGGAACCAAGAAATGGAACCAGGTTTATTTTTTAGAATGTGATATACCAGGTGAGGTAAGTGCTAGTGTAGAGTCACAGGTCAGTCCTAAGACCATTCTTTGGCATAAAATAATGGGTCATATTAGTTCTCAGGGTTTAGGAGAACTAGTGAAAGCAGGGGTCATAGATAAGCTCTCTAGTTGTGATCATGGGTTTTGTGAACATTGTGTGATAGCTAAATCACATAAGGTTAAGTTCAATAGGACCAAACATAGGACTAGAGGTATGTTAGACTATGTACATGCTGACCTGTGGGGTCCTGCAAGGACTCAGTCAGCAGGTGGAGCCAAGTATTTCTTGTCTCTAATTGATGATTGGTCTAGGAGGCTATGGACATTTCCACTTAAGTCTAAGGATGAAACATTTCAAAAATTTAAGGATTGGAAGATTATGATAGAGAATCAATCAGGTAAAAAGGTAAAGAAGCTTAGGACAGATAATGGGCTTGAGTTTTGTAATCATGTTTTTGATAGATATTGTAAGAAGCATGGCATAGTTAGACACTTGACAGTTGCTGGAAACCCACAACAGAATGGTCTAGTAGAGAGAATGAATAAAACCCTGCTAAATAAAGTTAGGTGTCTATTGTTTAGTTCAGGAATGCCTAAAATGTTTTGGGCTGAGGCTTTAAACACTGCTACATATCTCATAAACAGGACTCCTTCATCTGCTATTGACATGAAGTCACCTTTGGAAATGTGGAATGGTGAGAAACCAGATTATAGCCACATTAGAGTATTTGGTATTGTTGGTTATGCTCATGTTAGTGTAGGAAAGTTAGAACCTAGAGCTATTAAATGTGTGTTGTTAGGATATCTAGAGGGTACCAAAGGATATAGGCTATGGAAACTGGAAGAAGGAGAAACTAAGATTGTTATAAGTAGGGATGTTACATCCAATGAAGGAATGTATTATAAGGATGTTATGAGAGGTAAGAGTGTTTAAATAGATGAGAGTGAACTTCAAAGTGAGGTGGAGCCAGCTGAAGTTGAACAGGAAAGTGAGGCTACCATGGAAGTCCCAACTCAGGTGGAGAAATCTGGTATAGGGGATCAGTCTCAAAGCATTGCTTCAAGAAAGCCTAAGAGGGCTATTGTTAAGCCTGCAAAATATAGAGAATTGAAGGTGCAAGTTTAACTGCTTTTGCTTTCAATGTTAGTGACGACAGAGAGGAAAATGAGCCTAAGTCATTTGATGAAGCAATTGACTCAGATCAATGTGAGAAGTGGAAGGAAGCTATGGATGAT
>JBCNJP010000012.1:7779829-7820390 GCA_039602395.1 Deinandra increscens subsp. villosa | reverse complement strand
ATAATTGAGTAATTCAAGACCAAAATCTTGCAAAACATATAGAGAAATACATACAAAAGAGATTAGTTACAAATTAAATCTCCTCATTTGATCTCCCCTTTTTTTAAGATATGTAATTTGTCCTAGTTGACATTTTGCAAGTCATGTTGTTCTTCATTGCGTATGGATCATGAGTTAGTGACTGCATGTTATGGTGTTTTTAAGATTCGGTGAATAATTGGAATGAAAGTTAGTGGGTGTTGTTGAGATTTGTGTTTAATTTGACAATTTCATCGAAACAAAAGGATATTTCTGATCGAAATCATGTTTCTGGGCGTGCTCGCACATCCTGTGGACACGAATGCTAGTTAATACGCAATCAGTTATTTTTTAATGCTGATTGCTGTCTTGGACAGCACTCCATTTCATGGCTATTTAAACCCGACCATAGCAGATAGAAAAAACACACCGAAATTCATTCATTCTCATTTTCTCTGTTTGCAAATTCGCTGTTATTTTCCAGTACCGTGGCATATAATACATCATGACTTAATCCTAAGAATTTTTGAAAAACACACTAGCGTGCGTGTGTTCTTGAGGGAAGAAAAGTGTTCTTGCTACAAAATCAGTTTTTGATCTGTTCTTTTGTTGTTCAACGAGGATTCAATGTCAATAACAATCTGTTATTTGATTAAATTTGAAAGATTTTTACATCAATTTTGGCTTGTGAAATTGAATAGAGATGAAGGAGAAAGAGTTCATTTTTTTAATATTTAGTTTTAATAATTTACACGTTTTTTAACATATAAAATGATAATTTTACCCCTACAGATTCACCCTTGGGGCATGTTTAGCAGATTCGTTAACATGTTTTTAGGGTTAATAACGTAACCGCCTGATAGTTTCTCATAAATCATTACACATAAATAATAATTTTTAAAATTGACGTAATTAACCTATTTTTTTATAAACCTAAATTGTAGTTTACTCTTAAAATAAATCACAGGAATCAAAAATACAGATGCAACTTCTCTCCCAGAAAGTGTGATGCATATCCATTTGCGTCATTCTCATTTCGTGTTGCAACGTCATTCTCATTTTAATAATACAAATATACCTATTTAATACCTATATATTTAGCTAGGGTGTCATCCTGCAAGCTGCAAATATATCTAATCTAAACACCAAATAATATCTTGGCCAGAAAGTTAAGAAATTATCCGAATCAAAGCCATTCAAGAGCTCACACAAGTTCAAATATTGACCGATTGGCATCAAGAAATGATCTAATCTTGTGGATGTTTGAAAAATACAGTTTCAGTTACTAGCCGGAGATCGTCTGACTTCAACAACATTTCTTTTAACCAGACTCGTGATCATATGACTTCTCCAAACAATCGAGATATGGTACCAACAAAAGTTAAAAGAGGGTGTTATAAGAGAAGGTATGTCTTATATTATATATTTTGCTTATAATTAAGACGTTTATGATATGTGATGTAATAGTATTCTAGCCTCTAACGATGATTTTATTTGAGAAATGTAGAAAAAACCCCATGATATACAGAGAGGTGACTTCTAATCTGGTTAATGACGGATATACCTGGAGGAAGTACGGTCAGAAAAAGATTGTTAATTCAAAACATCCAAGGTATAACTTTTACGACATGAAATATAACTTTACTGACCCTAAAAACCAAAAAGTTTTAACAAGTGGTGATCGTACAATTAATAGATTCTTTTATATTCATTAGATGCACATTTAACGATAACAATTAGAAAAAAAAGTGAAGGTCTTTCGTAGCCCTATTAATATAAGGGGTTTTTTAATATGTGTCCTAAGGGCGCATATAAGGTGCAATAAATGCACCTTGAAAACAGAAAAAGATACCAATTTTTTTTTTTGAAAATTGGATAAAAATATCAATATTTATCTTGAAAAATGAGAAAGGTACGAAAATTTTTCTTGAACATATATTTTCAATTTTCAAGATGCATTTATTGCATCTTATGTGTGTCCTTAGGGGAGGGGGTATGGTTGCCTTGTGGCTCAAGGAGCATGCTCACCAACCAATCATCATGTGCCAACTCAATTTTGATGTTTTTGAAGCCATATAAGCCACAACACCCGGTATGGTTCCAGAGAGCCATGCGGCTCCCTTGGAACATGAAAAAACAAATGAGACAAAACAAGTGGGGGTGGTGCGGCTTCCCGGTTCCTCGTGCCGCATAGACCAAAAATTCGGAAGCCATGGGGGAACCGCCCAAGGCGGTATGGTTGCCCCTTGAGCCGCCCGGCTCCCCTTGGAACCGCCCAGCGGTAACCCAACGATACCGCCTCCCCTTAGTGCACATATTATAATATCCCTTAAATAATGTTTGATGTGTAAGTGTTTATTGCTCTAGTAAAACATGTTTTGCTAAATTTGTTGTTATATATTTATCAATACGCAGGGAATATTATAGGTGTAGTCATAAGTATGAACAAGGGTGTAAAGCAACCAAACAAATTCAAATGATCAATTACAACCCATCAAAGTATAAGATATCCTACCATCAACACCATAGTTGCAATAAACCTCAAGGATCACCTGAATTCGTTTTGGGTTCTCCAAACCCTAAGGACGATTCGGTTCTTATTAGTTTTGAAACAAACACACTCATCACGAAAAAACAAGTTGGCTTTTCCCCGTCCCTGACTAGACATAAACTCAATGAGGAGTTTTCTTCTCTAAATATTATACACGATAAATCTTTGTATCATCATTATTATAGAACATGGGATCCAGTCACACAATCCTCCCAAGTTCCATTGGAACCTATGAAGTCTATGACGTCATACGATTTAGATGATCATGAGGACATATTCTCTTTTACTCGTGGTACAAGTCAATATGAGGTCGACGATATGTTTCTATGCGATGATTTTGGAGGCCTCTTCCCGGAATTATGCTCAAGTGACAGATTTGTTTTCGCCTAGAATATATCTGTTTATGAGGTTTATTAGTAAATTTGGTGATTAATTATTATGCATGTATCGTATTAAGCTTATGCGTTTTAATAAACTAAATTGTGAGTAGATGGTTTTTGCATCCTGGTGTGTTTGATGAGAAAGTTTAGTGTTTGGCAAATTATATTGATCGCTATTTCTTGTTGTTGTGCCATACGTACACCAATCGAGGCAATAGTATACAAATCACTGAGTCGTGATGGCCGACATGTCATCGCGGAAGCCTTTGTCAATCACATGTCGTCAGCACTAAGTCGTTAATTGCTTCCGTTTCGTGGCAATAGATGGAAAATATCGTCGCCATTAACTTCGTCACAAATAGTCTGGTCTTTCACGAAGACATATCATCTCAAAGTCCTTTAGGAAAACTTAAAAAAATATTATTTTGTTAGACGTAATATATATTCTTAATATATATATATATATATTATCTTATATATGTATATATAATATATATTATATTATGTCCTTTAATCATTTATCTTAAATAATCAATTACCTATTTAACCATATCTGGCATTATTTGATGGACGTAATTGCCCTTATTAGATAGACTAGGGTTTCCCCTTGGGTGTATAAATAAAGCCTTATTGGAGAGATTAGAGGTTAATCACCTCTCATAATTTTCGACCTCTTCTCTCTGCTCTCTCTCTTAATTCGCAGACCCTCTCTGCGATTCCCATCATTAGCATACACCCTAAACGGGAACCAAGACTACTCACAGGATGGACAATCTAACTGCTGCTGATCTTAATCAGATGTCAACAGGTAATCTTTTCATATATTATCTGTTTATGTATCTAACGATTCAGGATTCGATCAACATGTGGTATCAGAGCATATGTTGCTCAATCGAATCATTAATCTGAATTCGTTAAAGAACCCTAATCTCGAAATCAATATGGGTTTTCGATTCTGTTTAAAAATCTCAAAACCCTAATTCGTCTTTAAGCACATAATCAAAATCGGTTTTAAATCAAACCCAAAACTTTAATCAATTTTCGGTTTTGGAAAACTATGATAAAAAAGCCCTAAAACTGATTTCGATAAGGTTGGTTTACTTTTCGATCGAAATTCCAAATCTCGATCGAAAAGCTTATTTTCGATTACATATTTAGTTTCCCGATCGATACTGTGGCTTTGTCCCGTCCTCGATCGGAAAATATGACTTTTGATCCAAAAAAAAAACCTACTTTTCGATCGACTTTTCGATCGGCTTAAGGTTCACGATCGAAAAGTCTATTTTCGACTCTACTTGATCGGAAAGTGTACTTTCCGATCAGCCTGTACTTTTCGAGTCGACTTTTCGATCACTTAACACCTTTTCGATCGAATCATGTGGCTTAGTCCCTGCTCTTCGATCGAACCATATGGTTTTTCGATTGGCTTTTCGATCGGGCCATATGGTTTTCGACCGGCTTTTCGATCCGATCGAAAAGTCTACTTTTCGATCGGAAAGCCTATTTTTTCGATCAGGCTTATTTTCGATCGGATACCCTTTTTGATCGAAAACCACTTTTCAATCAGGTACAACTTTTCGATCGGATACACCCTTTTTGAGCGAAAAAACTCATTTTTCGATCGGATACCCCTTTTCGATCGAAAAGCTAACTTTTCAATCGGACACCTTTTTCGATCGAAAAGCACACTTTTCAATCAGGTATGCCTTTTGACAGGGGGTTTTCTGCTAAATTTGGGGCTTAATATTAAAATTTTGTTTTGTTTAAAACCTTAAATAATTATGTTTTACAAAACTTAATAAATTTTGGATTAGTTCCTTAACTTGTATTGGTTATAGACATGCAGTAATTCTGGCCAACGCTGATTTGCTACCTTAATAAGTGTCATTATTTATCCTAATACTAGTTAACTCATTTTAAATAAGACTAATCCATTTGCTTAAATTGATAACATCTTTAAAACATTGATTCTGGCCAACGCTGATTCGTTGTTTTTGCAATGATTGTCAACTAAAAATTAAGCATTCGCCTTTCTTATACAAGTGTTTCTCTTCTAGCCAACGCTGATGAGTTGCACATGTATTCAGCGAACCTAACTTGTACATAAAGCTTATGGTATATCATTTATGGCCAACGCTGATGTGATACATCACTTTATGTACATACCTTTCTTTAGTTCATAATGCTTAGATGATAGGCAAGTAACCAACGCGAAAGTTGATTCATTTAAGTAGAACCTTAATTTTGTCTATTAATTTTGGTGATTGTAATAGACTTTATCACAACTTAGTTGCTTCATTACTATGGTCCTTACTTATGCCTGCTTATTATTACCAATAATATATATATTAATAATATTATTATTATTATCCGATTTATTCACTATACCTTTCCTCACTAAGTATCTTACCTATTCTCACTCTTGTCCACTCTAAGCCTCGACTTTCGGAGTAGAAACCTTGACTGGCACAAACTTCGCTGCTTGGAAGGATTCTGTGAATTTGGTTCTCGGCATTTTAGGTGTCGATCACGCACTCCTTACCGATGCTCCTGCCTCTCTCACTAGTTCGAGCACTACTGAAGAGAAGACTGCTCATGAGAAATGGGTCAAGTGCAACAAGATGTGCCTGTTGATCATTGTGACAATCCGACTTTTCAGGTCATTTTCTGACATTAATTGAACGTAAACCGTATTAAATGTTGTGTGAACATTTATGTGCTTGACTTGTTGACTTTAGCAAATTAGGGTTTTGTGTGATCAATCACTACGAGCATGCACAAAAATTTAAATGTTTGATATTCTATGATTGTATGTGGAATTAAAACATATAAAACATATATATGATTAAACGATACTTATAATTGTGTGTAATTCAATGGTTTTAATTACGGGTTAGTAATCACTTGAATATATATATAAAGATATAAGTTATGATTTTAATTACAAGTCATTAGTCATAAATTATGTGCTTTAATTATATAAGTTATGATTTTATGTGACTTTGAATAATTGTGGAGTTATACTCTATGATTTATTTTAGTAAAACTAGATTTATGTTTCTTATAAACGTTATACGATCTATATATTTTGACGTCCTTCGTATATTTATTGTTAAAAACATTTTATGTTAACTCCGTTAGAGCCGTTAGGTTGTTATAAAAGTTCGAGGGGTTATATTGTCATTTCTTAGACCTTTTATGTCTAACAAAAACTGTAGGGACTGGTCCTGTCATTTCCAAAACTCGAGATCATCCTTGTAACTTCTTGAGGGACTGGTTACGTCATTAGGCCATTGTAGTTATTGATCAGTCGTGAAATTCCAAACGCTCCGATGATTAAAATTGTAACCGACCACCACCATCATTTGTCGGTTACAAGCGGTGACCATCATAAGTTTGCCAAATGATAACACTTACAGTTCACAATACCTTTCCCCTCTCGCGTTCTCTGCTCCCTCCCCCTCCCGATTTCGTTTTCCGGCGACTCAAAACCACCCGGAATCACCATCGTTTCAGACCTGCAACACCATCACTGAACCTCACTCGTCGTTTCTGGGTTGGTCGCGAGCAAAGCAACAGCATCCTCGAGCATCGCAGTGACCTCGGAGTTCAAGTTCGTGAATTGCTCGGGTTCGCTTCGTATCACAAATCGCGTCAAGCTATCAACTTCGGTTCAAGGTAATCGTCTCTCTAGTTAAGTCGCACGTTTTATGGCTTCCTTTAATGTTTTTTTTCGGTTTTCCGGCGACCGGAGAAAGCTCCGGCGAGTCTAGGGTTCGGGTGAAGAAGATGACACCCGACCCGTAACCCTTATGTATTAAGCTTTCGGAAATAAACCCAGTCTCCTTGTTGGTCGGGTTGGTTAGGGCGCTGAGGTTATACGCAAGGGGCGCGGGTTCAAAACCCGGCCGATGCGTTTTCTTTTTCCCTGTTCTTTTCTTCTTCTAATCCGATTTTAACTCATCTGAAATGCACTATATAAATTCTGGTCGTTCATGAACCCAAATTAGAAGGTTGGCCCAGCGGTTCGGGTGTGGGGCTGATATGGTTGTGGTCGCGAGTTCGAACCTGGGCAACCACACTTTTCTGATTTTTTTGTGTATTTCGAATTTGACCAAATGGTGAACCAAAATTTAAGTTAAAGCCATCTCTCGGGAAGGTTTAAACCCATATAATGTAGTGCGGACTATTAAACCTGTAAACTTAACGCTTTGAACCAAACTATAGTTTGGTTAAATCCATATATATATATACTATATATATATATATATTTATATTTATATATTATATTATATTATATATATATATTTATATTTATATTTCAAACTCCAAAAATCAAGGTTTTACATAAAATGATAAAATAATTATATTTTCGTGTAGTTTAATATTTATACGTATGTCGTTGGTTTATTGAAACGACTAGATACCTTTAGGTGAAATTTTATAAATATGTACCTCGTTTCGTAATTCGTTATCAACATCATAACATGTTCGGTTTAAATATAAATATTATATACATTTATTTTTGAAACCTTTGAACTTAGAAAATATATAATATTAATATATATTGTATTTTCTCGTACTATTTTGATAATCACTCGGATTTGGCACACGTGCCATCCTCGACTTATTCCGGACTTCACGATCACTCGTTTTGTCGTCCACGTTAGATTTATTAGTTTATAGAACGCACACTTATACATTCATGCTCGTTAGGTGATTGATTGTTTGCACAAGACTCGTTCTTGCTACCTGCTTAACTGTTTATCTGGAAACTTTTGCTGTGCAACCTAAGGTGAGTTTCACGGCCCCCTTTTACTTATTTTAATCCTGTTGGGGGAGATTAACATGCAAACACTTGAACTGTTAGATAATTATATCACCTGAATGATAGTGGCACACTTATGATAAAGTCCTCACTTTTAGAGTTACTGTCAATGTGACATCAGCGGGAACTTATTTGGTAGATCTACTGGGCCTGACAAGCCCCACCCGGGTCATTCGCGCTGACTCGATTGGATATCGAACGGGTGTTATATACTTCTTAGTCTTAACGAGGCACAATTGAACTTGTCGAGCTTCAGTAACTGGATAGCTAGTTTATCTAGTCAAACGTGCACTGATTTCTTGAAAATAGCCTAGCTAGCTATTGATATATTATCTGGATTTTAAACTGAACTTGAACTGTTGTTGAACAGTCAACCTTGAACTTAAACTTGAACTGTCGAGGAACAGTTGATTTACATTGAACTGGGACTGTTGTTGAACAGTCGATTTACACTAACTTGAACTGTTTTTGAACTGATAAACCTGTGAACTCACCAACCTTTGTGTTGACACTTTTTAGCATGTTATTTCTCAGGTTGCAGATGTCCGAGTATCACGAGTACGCATGCATGAGTCTTGAAACACTTTTAATGTCTTTGAACAAGCCACGTCACCTTGGGTGACAAAGATTTTACATAAGTACTTTTACTGTATTTACGCTTCCGCATTTGTAAAACTCTAATTATATATTTTAATGAAATATGAAACGTTTTTATTAATTATTGGTCCTTTGGTGTAACTAATGAACAGCGATCCTGGTTTGTCACGCTCCCTATGGCGCGTTATCACAAGAAAGGAAATATGACGCATGAAGCGCAAGGACATCAAGCAGATTAAGCATGTCGATGAACTTAAACAACGAAGATTTCCCTAATGAGACGTTTACTCTATCGGATTGTATAGCCATTTACACATTCGTTTCGATAACTATTTACACGAATTCCTTGCCATATCCTG
This sequence comes from Deinandra increscens subsp. villosa, assembly GCA_039602395.1. NCBI lineage: Eukaryota > Viridiplantae > Streptophyta > Magnoliopsida > Asterales > Asteraceae > Deinandra > Deinandra increscens. The sequence goes on along the minus strand of JBCNJP010000012.1, from coordinate 7,811,657 downwards.
TCAAGCACGATATATATTTCTCTCTGAATTTTATACTATCCATTAGTTATTTGCATTCTCCCTGCTGGCATCTTCACCAATGCCAATTTAAACTCACATGTCATTTTTGGGATGTGTAGTCGTGACTATCACAAGCTTGTTATCTCATCGCTTACTAGAATTCATGAACTAAGCCATTGGCGCTCTTCATCTTAAATTTGCTATTTACATATTTGATGAGCACCTTTCGATATTCGGTACCTCATAGTTTACACTTTCGTTTTGTTGAACTTTCACCCTTATTTTTGGATACTTTAGCAAGGTAATATGCATGATCATATGTTGTACTAAACTCCAACTTGAATTTGAACCTAATTGTCTATGTTAATTCATGAAAAGTTCTTAACATAATTTAGTAATTCTTTCCTAAAACAAACTGCTACGTGTTACCTTTAAAATGGCAGTGGGCTCTTAATTGGATTTATCTTTAGACCTCAGTCCTTTTTGTCACGAGATCAGTGTGTTACAAGTTATATTTTAGCATGATAGCAACTGTTGAACCATTTTAACCATGATAAATAGTTTGTTTGCTTCTGAACTTCTCATGAGAAATGCTTATAAAACATACGTGTTTATGCATGCTTAAAAAAATGAGAATCTTATCCTATGTTCAAGGTATATAAATTGATCAATCATTGTAGTGCTGGCTTAAACACAAGTTGCGTAGAATTGCATGATTAGTTATGTGTAGGAAACGTGTTAGGAACCAGAAAATGACATGTTGTGAATGTATTAATTTGAATGGGTATGAAAACCATACACCATACAAGGTCCTAAGTCTCCTACCTCGGTGGGAATGACAAGACTGTGTGAAGTTGCCCCGTCAACTTTGCACCGTAAGGGTTGTGCTGGTTAGATTATGAACTTACATGCTATAGATATGTCATGTTAGGGTCGTATGCTAGTACATAAGGTATAGTGACAAATGTATGCGTTGTATGGTAAAACATTCATGATAGATTGCATGCTAGTACGCTTTGACCATATAAACCTTTAAAAGCAACCCCTCGTAGAGACTCGTATGCTATTTGAACCGTTATTGCATGAAATGTGAATCTCAATGTTATTATGAATCATGCGAAACTTAATTGGTCATAAAAGTACTAAATGAATCAATAGGTCCTCATGATAACTTGATCAGTCTTGTGTAATTCTATGCTAGTTGCTAACTCCTGGGTAAAATCTAGACGTTTACATTTTCGTTACACGATGGGTCTATTAAACAAACTCCGATTGACCTGATGCACACACAATCTTCTCATACTCAAATTTATTTCTCTTTGATTTACCTGGGTTATTGGTGAATGCGAACTCCTTAACTGAAAACGAGACACGACGTGGGAACCTCACTCCCAGCATTGGGTACAATAGCTGGAAGCTACTCGGATGTATCATGATTCTTCTTCAGTATGGAAATTTTCATTTTAGATACTTATATTATAGTGTCACTCTGTTCGGCCTAGTCACACGACACGATTCCTGTATTATGTTTGTACAACTCTTCTCGTAAGAGAACGCCCGATAAGAAATCATTTTCTATACTCTGTATTCGAATTCCTTTCGAAAACCTCTAAACATTTGACATCTCCTCAACATCGGGTACACATTCTTGATCATAACATCAATCACTCCATTTGGAGTAGGAAACCTGAATTCATTCGATATGTTACTGGTCAATTCGACTCTTCAAGCAATTGTCACTGATTTAAATTTCGGGACGAAATTCTTTCAACAAGGGGATGATGTGACGACTGGGAATTTTTCTTTTCTTTGTCCTTGTGTCTAGCTCATTAACTTTTACCGCGTTATGCAATTTTCGAGGACGAAAATTCTTCAACAAGGGGATACTGTGACAATCCGACTTTTCAGGTCATTTTCTGACATTAATTGAACGTAAACCGTATTAAATGTTGTGTGAACATTTATGTGCTTGACTTGTTGACTTTAGCAAATTAGGGTTTTGTGTGATCAATCACTACGAGCATGCACAAAAATTTAAATGTTTGATATTCTATGATTGTATGTGGAATTAAAACATATAAAACATATATATGATTAAACGATACTTATAATTGTGTGTAATTCAATGGTTTTAATTACGGGTTAGTAATCACTTGAATATATATATAAAGATATAAGTTATGATTTTAATTACAAGTCATTAGTCATAAATTATGTGCTTTAATTATATAAGTTATGATTTTATGTGACTTTGAATAATTGTGGAGTTATACTCTATGATTTATTTTAGTAAAACTAGATTTATGTTTCTTATAAACGTTATACGATCTATATATTTTGACGTCCTTCGTATATTTATTGTTAAAAACATTTTATGTTAACTCCGTTAGAGCCGTTAGGTTGTTATAAAAGTTCGAGGGGTTATATTGTCATTTCTTAGACCTTTTATGTCTAACAAAAACTGTAGGGACTGGTCCTGTCATTTCCAAAACTCGAGATCATCCTTGTAACTTCTTGAGGGACTGGTTACGTCATTAGGCCATTGTAGTTATTGATCAGTCGTGAAATTCCAAACGCTCCGATGATTAAAATTGTAACCGACCACCACCATCATTTGTCGGTTACAAGCGGTGACCATCATAATTTGCCAAATGATAACACTTACAGTTCACAATACCTTTCCCCTCTCGCGTTCTCTGCTCCCTCCCCCTCCCGATTTCGTTTTCCGGCGACTCAAAACCACCCGGAATCACCATCGTTTCAGACCTGCAACACCATCACTGAACCTCACTCGTCGTTTCTGGGTTGGTCGCGAGCAAAGCAACAGCATCCTCGAGCATCGCAGTGACCTCGGAGTTCAAGTTCGTGAATTGCTCGGGTTCGCTTCGTATCACAAATCGCGTCAAGCTATCAACTTCGGTTCAAGGTAATCGTCTCTCTAGTTAAGTCGCACGTTTTATGGCTTCCTTTAATGTTTTTTTCGGTTTTCCGGCGACCGGAGAAAGCTCCGGCGAGTCTAGGGTTCGGGTGAAGAAGATGACACCCGACCCGTAACCCTTATGTATTAAGCTTTCGGAAATAAACCCAGTCTCCTTGTTGGTCGGGTTGGTTAGGGCGCTGAGGTTATACGCAAGGGGCGCGGGTTCAAAACCCGGCCGATGCGTTTTCTTTTTCCCTGTTCTTTTCTTCTTCTAATCCGATTTTAACTCATCTGAAATGCACTATATAAATTCTGGTCGTTCATGAACCCAAATTAGAAGGTTGGCCCAGCGGTTCGGGTGTGGGGCTGATATGGTTGTGGTCGCGAGTTCGAACCTGGGCAACCACACTTTTCTGATTTTTTTGTGTATTTCGAATTTGACCAAATGGTGAACCAAAATTTAAGTTAAAGCCATCTCTCGGGAAGGTTTAAACCCATATAATGTAGTGCGGACTATTAAACCTGTAAACTTAACGCTTTGAACCAAACTATAGTTTGTTTAAATCCATATATATATATATATATTTATATATTTATATATTATATATTATATTATATATATATATTTATATTTATATTTCAAACTCCAAAAATCAAGGTTTTACATAAAATGATAAAATAATTATATTTTCGTGTAGTTTAATATTTATACGTATGTCGTTGGTTTATTGAAACGACTAGATACCTTTAGGTGAAATTTTATAAATATGTACCTCGTTTCGTAATTCGTTATCAACATCATAACATGTTCGGTTTAAATATAAATATTATATACATTTATTTTTGAAACCTTTGAACTTAGAAAATATATAATATTAATATATATTGTATTTTCTCGTACTATTTTGATAATCACTCGGATTTGGCACACGTGCCATCCTCGACTTATTCCGGACTTCACGATCACTCGTTTTGTCGTCCACGTTAGATTTATTAGTTTATAGAACACACACTTATACATTCATGCTCGTTAGGTGATTGATTGTTTGCACAAGACTCGTTCTTGCTACCTGCTTAACTGTTTATCTGGAAACTTTTGCTGTGCAACCTAAGGTGAGTTTCACGGCCCCCTTTTACTTATTTTAATCCTGTTGGGGGAGATTAACATGCAAACACTTGAACTGTTAGATAATTATATCACCTGAATGATAGTGGCACACTTATGATAAAGTCCTCACTTTTAGAGTTACTGTCAATGTGACATCAGCGGGAACTTATTTGGTAGATCTACTGGGCCTGACAAGCCCCACCCGGGTCATTCGCGCTGACTCGATTGGATATCGAACGGGTGTTATATACTTCTTAGTCTTAACGAGGCACAATTGAACTTGTCGAGCTTCAGTAACTGGATAGCTAGTTTATCTAGTCAAACGTGCACTGATTTCTTGAAAATAGCCTAGCTAGCTATTGATATATTATCTGGATTTTAAACTGAACTTGAACTGCTGTTGAACAGTCAACCTTGAACTTAAACTTGAACTGTCGAGGAACAGTTGATTTACATTGAACTGGGACTGTTGTTGAACAGTCGATTTACACTAACTTGAACTGTTTTTGAACTGATAAACCTGTGAACTCACCAACCTTTGTGTTGACACTTTTTAGCATGTTATTTCTCAGGTTGCAGATGTCCGAGTATCACGAGTACGCATGCATGAGTCTTGAAACACTTTTAATGTCTTTGAACAAGCCACGTCACCTTGGGTGACAAAGATTTTACATAAGTACTTTTACTGTATTTACGCTTCCGCATTTGTAAAACTCTAATTATATATTTTAATGAAATATGAAACGTTTTTATTAATTATTGGTCCTTTGGTGTAACTAATGAACAGCGATCCTGGTTTGTCACGCTCCCTATGGCGCGTTATCGCGCTTGGGATTTTTGGGGGTGTGACAATCATGAAGAAAACCATTGACATTGCCATCAGGGGGCCATTCCAGATTCTGAAAATGCCAAAACTTACCTAGGGTCCGTGGAGGAGTACTACAAAGGAACCTCAAAAGTGCATTCTGGCAACCTTATTCTCAAATTGCTAACTACTAAGTATGATGGAAATGGCAGTATTCGTAAGCACCTGATGATGATGAACGACGTCGCCAACAAGCTTAAGGCTTTAGACATGCCGATCGGCGAGACGTTCCTGGTTCACTTCATTATGAATTCTCTTCCGCGTCTTTCGAAACCTTCAAAGTCAACTACAATGCTCAGAAGGACAAGTAGAAAATGAGCGAGCTGATTGAGATGTGCGTGCAAGAGGAAGAACGTCAGAAGCTTGACAAACCAGAAGTTGCTTACCTCGTGACTACTAACTCCAACAACAAGAGGAAGGGCAAGTTTCCACAACGGGAGTATCCAAAGGTTCAAAAGAAGGATGAAGGTACATCATCCGGCTCTAACATCTCCAAGAACAACCCTTACTGCAAGTTCTGTCGCAAGCTTGGACATAAACAAAAGAACTGCAAGGGTTTCAAGGAGTGGCTGACTAAGAAAGGTAATCATCTAAACATGATAACTGAGTCCTTTAATTTAAATGTTCCAACTAATTCTTGGTGGTTTGATTCTGGTTCTATGGTTCTATGGTCCATGTTCATATGTTCTAATATTATTTGTATATTACTAATGGGCTGTTGTTATTCAACAACATTGATTTAAATATTTATCATTTCAAAGAAAAATATCCAACTTCCATTCCGTTCCCAAACCGTTTCCTCCTAGTTTCTTAAATTTTTTGTTCTTTCCCTCTTAAAATTCATTTATAATTTTCGTTTCCCTCCATCCCCATTTGATTTATATGAATACTTCATACCTCCAAAGAACTTCAACCGCTTAAAATCTTCCCCCATTCCAAGGATTCAACCCTTCCCATCCCAAAGTTTCACGCACTGTTTATGCAAACCTAATATCTTCGCTACCCTAAAATCACTCACCTTCAATTGAAAATTTAATTTTATAATAGGGCGGCAATGAAGAACAGATAAGTGATTGCTACTTGGGATTCCCTGAATAGGTATATTCCAAAATCAATGATGATTAGTAACAGATTTGGTTCTGGAAAAGTAAGGAGTATGGATAATTCTCGACCTATTTTACTATTAATTTATAATTTCCATCCTTTTATATTGCTTTACATATACTTTTAGATGTTAGAAACATACAAATGCTCATATTCATTTAATTGGCTTTTGTCAGCTTTGGAGGCAACCCAGTCGGTATTATTTTCTTTTAGCTCCTAATATACTATTGTCTTTTAATATATTGATATGAAATCAGTCTTTGTCGGGGAGTTAATAGTTTTAATTAACAAGCTAAACTCAATTGTTTTTGAAATTACAGGTTGGGCAATTTAGGGACATGTTAGATTTCCATACATAAACTTGATGGGATGCGATTTGGGTTGCAGAACACCTGATATGCTAGTTCACTACAATTAGGTTCCATAGTTGTGAGTTCTTCTTGTATGCATGTATTTAGTTTGATATTTGTATTATGAAAATTAAGATGTCTGAAAACTTTCAAAAGTTGCTTTTAGCCATGCGAATAAGGAAGATTTATGTTGGTCTTTTACCGATTCTTTTGTGTTCAAGGAATAATGATTGGGTTTTAATGTTAATTTGCAGTCTATGATACACAATATTAGGTTGCCTAAAAAGGGCATTGTTGGAGATGTTCTAAGAGAAATTAAGTCAAAGGCGCTTTGAATTTTAACTACACTGAACTTTATTCTAAGTTATATCCATCATTCATGGTTTTTACAATGCATTTTTAAATATGTTATACTATCTCATCCAGATGTAGAACATAGATTTCTTGAAGCATTTTATCATATGATTTACATGTTCATTTAATTTTTTTTTACTTATTTATGTTACCATTCTATTAGAATGGTTAAATCACTTTAGGATCTTTACCAACTCTTTTTTATCCTTCGCAGACCGTTCCTCTGTTCGAGTAAATACTAGGTGTTACGTGTTGAAGAAGTACGTTCGCTCGCTTATGGGGAGTTATTTTGTGATCCAAACACAGAGGGTAATATCATGCCTCCTCCATCAAGCATATCAAGATATCTCAAGTTGACACATTAGAGAGTGCTTAAAATGTAAATTAACGAAGTAGTTTTAGGATTTTCTATAAACTCGTAGTGACTTGTGATTTTTTGTTTTGTTTTGTTAGTTTAAGTATTCCAATTTCTATAACCAGTTCTTTCTTTTTGTTGTTTGAATGATCATGTTTTAACACTTTTAATTAAGAATGGTAATTTTGGTCACATTTAATACTATTTGCACCAATATTTTTTGTATTTGTTTATATGTATTTGAAGATTATTACCTACATATTACTTCTTACACATAAATATAGTTTTACCAACATATCTATCTATCTTCCTACACATACTGAAATCAATACCTATACATCTATCACTTTTACCTACACAAAATATTACTTTTACCCACACATATATTTATGACATGTGTCAACAACACTTTTTTGTGACAAGCCATGTCAACTGCCACGTCATCTGCCACATCATCTGCCATGTCAGTTGAGAACCAAGCAAATCATCACACCTTTAACCACACATATCAATTAGTTTAACCACACATATATGTGTAGGTAAAACCTTCTAAATATCTACACATAGTTGATGTGTAGGTAATGATATATACCTACAGTCGCGAGGCAACACATCATGACACTTAATTTATGTGTAGGTAAAGATAACTACTTACACATAATAGGTTTTTACCCACACTTACTATGTGTAAGTGAAGACCTAAATTTCTTGTAGTGAGTTTTGATTCTTCCGGCCTTTTTCGCAAGGCACTAAAGTGCATAGGGTGTTTACAAAAGTTAACAAGACACACTACGTTTAAGGATGTCAACACCATCCTAAGTGTGGTTAAAGGTAAACAAGATAAAGGATCAAAGAAAAATTAGAGAGTTAATCCCATAGTTCAACCGTCTTGTGAATACCAAACCGATGCTTCACTTCAAAGATAGTACCACATCAAATAAAATACCTCAACAAGTCACAAGCTCCTAACTTTGCCTTTATTTTTACCATCCCAATTATGGCTCAAGGACTCTTCAAAAGCTAGAACTTAATCCAACAATAGCAAACAAATTCCTCAATGTAGAAAAACTCCCAAACTTACACATATTCTTCAATTTTCAACCGACTTCTAAACACGTCTGCTTGTAACGAAGCAAGTATCAAAAAGAAAAAATAGTTTGATTTCTACAAGTGTACCTTGTTGTACATAAATTTGTTGCAATGGATTTAGCGGCTTACACCCCGTTAACTTGTAGTAATTTTTAGCAATAAAACAGTAGCCCACTGCTCAATTCTATCCATAATCCTGATCTGGCCCAAGCTGTTAATTTCGCATTTCGCAACATAATTCCTTAACACTACAGCCCAATATATTAAGGGAATGAACAAGCCCAAATGACATATATAAGACAGCAGCCCAGCTAAAAAGAAATTTGAGATAGCAGGCCCAAATCGGTTTCTTATAAACTGTCCAAATAAAGGAGATACCCTTTTTGTGCCCTAAACAAGACACAGACAGATACAGCAGCAGCCCCCCCCCTCGCCGGCGGCCACCTGAGCCATATTATGGCGATCTGAAGACAAGCAGAACCAAGACCTGGCGACCTGAAGGGCATATTCCGGCGAACAAAGATGTTGCTCCGGAAGTTTTCGAGTTCCCTCGGAACTATTTGAGTTCCTCCGGAACTTTTTCGTTTTACTCGGAAAGTATCAAGTTGCTCTGGAACTTTTCAAGTTCCCTCGGAAGACCAAGTTGCAGCAGTTTGTAGTTCCCACGGAGGTTTTGAGTTCCTCCGGAACTAACATGTTACTCCGAAACATCGAGTTATCTCGGAAAAACTAAGTTCCCTCGGAACTTTTTGAGACCAAACCCTTAACTTCTATAAAACGTTCTCTCGGAACAGAGTTACTTCGGAAGTTATGGTTCACTCGGAAGTGTTTGGAGATGTCTCGGAAACCTGGTGAGTTCTCTCGGAACATTTGTTCTCTCGGAAGCGTGTACGAGGAGAGAGAAATAGCTATGCATGATGGAGACTGGACAAACGTTGCAGAAAAAGTAGGTTTAATCTTTTCTGTTTCTAGTACCAGGTCGCGACAAAACAAGAGGTCAACCTGCATGATTTTTTGTCTTCATGCGAAACCTAGTGACCTGTCACCATCACCATTCTTCAACCCATAACCATCGAGATTCATGAGCTTGTTGCCAACCCCAGATAACAGCCCTCGTCGAACCAGCCATGACATTTAGAAAAGAGCATTATCCACGTAAACCCAGAAACCCTAATGGCGAGTTGTCGCTATCTCCCTTGAACACCCAAATAACACCGTCCACATAGAAACCCAGAACGTGAACCATCAGTATGTTCATCATCGACGTACAATAATATCCGCCACCCTCTTTTTGAACATGAGAAACCCATAACGAAGCTTCATCGATCAATTCGTCACCTTAAACATCAGCCCAGATTCACGTTGATCAATCCCAGAACCAACTCGTTACCATCTCCGATCTTCATATATGAACCCAGATTCACGACCTAGCTTGTTGCCATAATCTCTGTCACCCCATAACCATCGCCATTGATGGAATTCTCCTACATAGTATACCCTGCAAATCTTCTTTCTAGATATTGAATATGGGTCTTTGAATTTCAAAGAGAGAGAAAGAGTAGGTATGCTTGAAGTGAGATGAGAGAGAATGCCAAGGTATGGTCACGTGTGTGGTAGGAGAGAGAGGGTGTACAAGGTAAGGTGGATATGGGACAAAAGTGGGTATAACTTGTGTGTTAGATGAAAGATTGTGTATAAGGCTACCCGTAATGGGGCGTTATGGGGCAAAAAAAAAGCCCATAACGCCCCTGATAACGCCCCGCCCCACTACGCAGGGGCGTTATGAGCCAAAAAAATGAGAGGGGCGTGAGAGAGATGACGCCGGAAAGGGGGGAGAATGGGGGCTTTATGGGGGCTTTATCCACTACACCATAAAGCCTCATAAAGCCCCTTGTCAGTCATCGTCCACATGGCGGATAACGCCCCTTTTCGGGCCTTATCCACTACACTTAGCCTAAAGTATGGTTGTTTAGGTACTGACACATAAAGGTAAGTCAACAAAGAGAAATTTGTAGCACATGGGTGATGGGATGATTGTGATGGAACAAGAATACTTTTAATAGAAATAATTTTCACGAACTTTTTCTTGCTACAAAACAATATGTCTTGAAATGTTTGAATTTGAACAAATATCCATAGAAATTTAGGATATAAACGCAAATTAAACTGTGATAAAAATTAACTACCATGTGAAACCAAAATGATTTCTTGTGACCAGAGAGCCTTTTAGTGCAAAACAACCTTCAAAAAAAACATAGCAGAAAATAAGGTTTTGAATAAAACTTGAGAGGAGACTCCAAAAACATTTCAAGAACAAAAGATAGAAACATCTCATTTATTACAAAAACAAGCATAAGAACACACAAAGTTGAAAAAACCAACCGTTTGTTTGCGTTTTCTCGACCATGGCTCTGATGCCAATTGTAGAAACCGGGGTCGGTGAGCCAAGCCAAACCCCACAACGGAAGCGGATCAGAGACTTTGTGAGCTCGTCTTTATAGAACAAATATAAACACCCGGAAGAACATAAACGACCGGATCTTCAACTTAGGTGTTTGAGATGTGATGATGATGATGAGGATAATAATAGAAGATGTAGTGAGCAAGATAATGTAGAGATAATCATAGATGAGGTTGAATGATTGCATGTTTACCTCACTACTACAAAAACTGGCATTCTTGACGTGCATTGCGCGTCAAGAAAGTGCCTTCTTGACACGCAAATGCGCGTCAAGGATGCGGGGGTCAAGAAGCTTCTTGACGCGCAAAATGCGTGTCAAGAAGCTCTTGACGCGCGAACAATGACACGCTATCCTTGACACTCCATTCTTGACACCCATTTTGCGCGTCAAGAAAGGGTGTCGTCTGTGATTAATATATTTTTTATTTATAATATTTTTTGTGTCGTCTGTTTATGACACGCAGATTTGCGCGTCAAGAATGTAAAAATAAAAAATAAAAAAAATATTTTTAATAGAATCACTAATTTCTACATTAAATAAAAATTAACCTGCTATTACAAAATAAAATACACTTATAGCAAAATAATACATTTCATATATATAGCAAACCAATACATTTCATACATTTCATTCAATAGAGCAGCAGGAAACCACACAAATCGAATGGATTCTTGACAAAATTCAAAAAAATAAAACAAACAATTTTATCCATTCTTGACATGAGTATACCACCAGAAAAACAAACAAGCAGCAATCGGATGGACCTGCAATTGACAAACAGAGCTAATTACCAACATAACAGCCACACAAACTCTGATATATGGGCCATCTTTGCATCCTTTTATGAAGCTAACATAGAAAACTAACCTTAAATTACATGTAGCTGCAAAGAGAGATCTACTTCCACATCTGCAACATAAAATGAAGAACAAATCAGCATCACTGATGACCTGGTTTTCAACATTCCTATTCTAATAAGCCAAATACAACCGGCCTCAACATATCCTCTCAACCATGCCACTCTAAAAGGGCCAACGAAACTGATTACAACCCTGTGCCTAATTCCTGGCATCTTTTATCTGCAAAATAAACCATATACTCCCGACAAAAAACGCACGCCAGGAACACAACAAAACTAAACCCCCTTAGCGGTTGACATATTCGTCAAAATTACACATACCCCAAATGTTTTGAGTTTTGACATAACCCATGCCTCTCATCTTCTGTTCCTTCTCAGACTATTCATGTAAGCAACAACATATATACATACATACATACATATACATATACCATGACGTCTAGTTGTTTGGATGTATAGTTAGATAAATGAACTTGTTATTTTTTTAGCAGAACACAAAAAACTAGTGAAGATCTTAGAATTGCTTATTCAAGGAAGAAGAAATTACTATCTCTAGATGCATAAGAACAGCATAAATGAAACTTCCACATCAAAATCCAAGTCAAACACATGTAATCAGATATCAAGTCTCCTAAGTCCTAACCTAGTTTGAAATACTCTTCACAACATTAGAGTCCAGTTTGAGCATTGATTATCAAACCTGGTTCCTTCAATATTCAAAATGTACATTGATCTAGCTACTTAGAAGTAACAGCGAATCAGACACTTAGAAGTCCAAATACTGGACTGTAATTTTCACAAGGGAGTATCATCAGCAGAAATGAACTTTTCAGCAACAAAAATCGTAAGACCTCTTCAGTCCTTTTCTACGAGAATTACATTAGTAAACAGAAATAAACTATTCTGAGGCTGATTATATATGATCTCGAGATTAATACTCAGAAATGTTTCCTACACAGGATTTTTTCCCGAACGATGTCTACAAGCAAAATTTAATGTTCTATAGCATTTTATATGATATACATACCACAGAATATAACAATCAAACAGCAAACAATAGAAATTGACCTTAAATCTCTTGTGTAGGCGTGAATGAGAAGCTTCCATATCCTTGAGAATCTCCGAATGCGAGAAATCAAGCATAAATGTGGGGAATCGTCCTTATCTCCTCACACAGATGTAATGTCAATTTTGTTCTAACAAATTGTTCAACAAATTGAAATATCTCGTGAAACGAACACAAAAAGGTCCTTGAACCGGCAAAAACCAAAACCATAAAAGATAGAGAAGGAGAATAGCGTACCAGAGGATTGTGTAGCAGATAGACTTCACTGTAGAGCGGCGGAGAACGGCGGCGATGGATTTGAGTTCAGCAGCGGTCATTCGAAACGGATTTGTTGAGTTTGAGTTTCCGGCGGCGTAGTGGAGGAGGGCGTCGAGCACTGGTGCCGGCGGCGTAGTTTGAGTTCCGGTGGGTCACCGGTCGAACAATGCTACGAAGAGGAAGAGATCGAGAGAGAAAGTGAAGAGCGGTGATGAAAATATTGGGGGAGAAGAGAGTGTTTTGGGGGAAAATAGGGGTTGAAATTTGAAAATTAGGGCAAAATATTGGGGGGAAATTTGGAGCCAAAAATTAAAAGACGACACTTTCTTCTTGACACGCGGTTTTTATATGTCCTCCGTGTTTTTTTTTTTGAAATATGACAGAAATTCTTGACACGCAAAAATGCGCGTCATGAATTCTTAGGAATTACCTATAATTGACATTTTATTTTGACACTTCAGTTTTTGCACGTCAAGAATTATTGAGTGTCATCGTTCGCGTGTCAAGGAAGGCAGTTTTTGTAGTAGTGCCTACACCACTCATGCTAGGTTCATGAACAAGTGTTCATGAACCCACACAACTTCAAAGATACATGACTAACTCTCTCATAGCTATCACTCATCAAGTCTTTCACATGAGAAAGACTTCCTATATATACTAACAAACTAAGACTAAAGGCAATCTAGTAAATAACACAACTAGTCTAGTGACAAAAATAATACAACAATAAATAATAAAGTCACTAATATTGCCAAGTCTCCGGTTAGTGAGAGTCTTCGAGTCATAAACTTCACCATGTTATGCAAACGGTTAAACGGTAAGTGGTACGTTGTGTTTCATCTAACCAAATCTCGAACTCGTCGAACTAGGAAATTCCCAATAGAAATTGTGGAATGTAGATTAGAGTTCAAACATAGTTAGTAAGGTTTTAATAAAGCAAATTAAAGAACATGTGAGCTTAACATTGTTTCTTGGGAATTAATCACATTAGTGTATATAAACTCTGTGGAGTCACTGATGCATGATGATGATTAATGATTAAGGATCATGTTAGTTAGCTCATATGGTTAGGAGTGTCATTTGGTCAATTTCTGTTGACTTAAATCAGTTTATATATGTTTGGGTGGAAAGTGTAAACATCACAAAAGATAAAGGTGAGGGACTGGTTCTGTCAAGTTGCAAACTAGTTTGGCTAATTAAAAGTTAACGGCTATTAACAGTTGTATAAAAGAGGTTAACTTGGGCGCAATAATTAAGAAGGGTGAGAAGGAGAGTTTTCAGCTGATCGATTGAGAGTTTTTCTTGTTCATTTTTCAATTCGTTTCTTGTAATCGTTTCCGTAGTTGATGAATTTCAATAATAGCGATGTTTGATTTCCAATTTCATTTTGTTTTCTTCTTGATTGTGATTCTTCGGTAGTTTGAATGTTGCTCACGATTGGTATCAGAGCTTAGGGCTCGAGCGAAGGTGTTTATCATCGATTTCGGTTTCGATCTATAATCAGAAGAGGATGGGATCAAACGCTAGGTTTGATATTGACAAGTTTGATTGCCGGAATGATTTTAACCTATGGAGGGTTAAAATGAAGGCCATGCTGGTTCATCAAGGTGTTGCGGAAGCATTGAAGGGAGAAGAACATCTACCAGAGGGTTTGACTGAAAAGAAGAAGAAGGAAATGATGGACAAGGCCCATAGTGCAATAATTTTGTGTTTGGGTGATCGGGTATTGAGAGAGGTGTCAAAGGAGACTACTGCAGAAGCTATTTGGGGTAAATTGGAACAACTTTACATGACAAAGTCATTGGCAAATAGGCTATACATGAAGAAGAAACTGTACACATTCAAGATGGGATCAGGGGTTACAATTGAAAGTCATATTGATGATTTCAATAGAGTAACCTTGGATTTGGAGAATATTGATGTCTCAATCTCTGATGAAGATAAGGCTATAATTTTCTTGTCTTTATTACCGAATTCTTATGAACATTTTGTTGACACTTTAATGTTTGGCAGGGATTCCTTCTCAATGGAGGATGTTGTTGCAGCCTTGAATTCCAAAGAACTTCATAAGAAGAACAATGAGTAAAGGAGGAGGGACCTGAAGTCTTAGTTGCTAGAGGAAGGTCAGAATCAAGGGGCTATAAAGGCAAACAGAAGTCCTCATTTACAAGATCCAAGTCAAAGACCAAGAGAAGGTGTTTTGTGTGTCAGTCAGAATCACATTTCAAGAAGGATTTCCCTGAATGGAAAAGAAGGAAAGCTTAGTACAAGAATAGAGGTAATTCTAACAGTACTATTGATGATTCTAGTGAAGGATATGATAGTGCTGATGTTTTGATTGCCTCGGATACAATAGCTAGTACTGAGTGGGTCTTAGATTCAGGATGTAGTTATCATATGACACCTCATAAGAGCTATTTTAAGAATCTTGAACTAAAAGGCATGGGTCCTGTGAGAATGGGTGATGACAGGGAGTGTCACATAAAAGGAATAGGGACTGTTGATTTAAAATTGTTAAATGGTACTATAGTGAGTTTAAAAGACACTAGGTATATCCCTGCATTAATAAGAAATCTCATATCATTAGGTACTATGGAAGAAAGTGGTTGTCAAATTAGTTTAAAGAATGGTAAGGCTAAAGTGATCAGGGGTAGTATGGTAATTTTGACAGGAACCAAGAAATGGAACCAGGTTTATTTTTTAGACTGTGATATAGCAGGTGAGGTAAGTGCTAGTGTAGAGTCACAGGTCAGTCCTAAGACCATTCTTTGGCATAAAATAATGGGTCATATTAGTTCTCAGGGTTTAGGAGAACTAGTGAAAGCAGGGGTCATAGATAAGCTCTCTAGTTGTGATCATGGGTTTTGTGAACATTGTGTGATAGCTAAATCACATAAGGTTAAGTTCAATAGGACCAAACATAGGACTAGAGGTATGTTAGACTATGTACATGCTGACCTGTGGGGTCCTGCAAGGACTCAGTCAGCAGGTGGAGCCAAGTATTTCTTGTCTCTAATTGATGATTGGTCTAGGAGGCTATGGACATTTCCACTTAAGTCTAAGGATGAAACATTTCAAAAATTTAAGGATTGGAAGGTTATGATAGAGAATCAATCAGGTAAAAAGGTAAAGAAGCTTAGGACAGATAATGGGCTTGAGTTTTGTAATCATGTTTTTGATAGATATTGTAAGAAGCATGGCATAGTTAGACACTTGACAGTTGCTGGAAACCCACAACAGAATGGTCTAGTAGAGAGAATGAATAGAACCCTGCTAAATAAAGTTAGGTGTCTATTGTTTAGTTCAGGAATGCCTAAAATGTTTTGGGCTGAGGCTTTAAACACTGCTACATATCTCATAAACAGGACTCCTTCATCTGCTATTGACATGAAGTCACCTTTGGAAATGTGGAATGGTGAGAAACCAGATTATAGCCACAGTAGAGTATTTGGTATTGTTGGTTATGCTCATGTTAGTGTAGGAAAGTTAGAACCTAGAGCTATTAAATGTGTGTTGTTAGGATATCTAGAGGGTACCAAAGGATATAGGCTATGGAAACTGGAAGAAGGAGAAACTAAGATTGTTATAAGTAGGGATGTTACATCCAACGAAGGAATGTATTATAAGGATGTTATGAGAGGTAAGAGTGTTCAAATAGATGAGAGTGAACTTCAAAGTGAGGTGGAGCCAGCTGATGTTGAACAGGAAAGTGAGGCTACCATGGAAGTCCCAACTCAGGTGGAGAAATCTGGTATAGGGGATCAGTCTCAAAGCATTGCTTCAAGAAAGCCTAAGAGGGCTATTGTTAAGCCTGCAAAATATAGAGAATTGAAGGTGCAAGTTTAACTGCTTTTGCTTTCAATGTTAGTGACGACAGAGAGGAAAATGAGCCTAAGTCATTTGATGAAGCAATTGACTCAGATCAATGTGAGAAGTGGAAGGAAGCTATGGATGATGAGATGAACTCATTGTTAAAAAATGAGACTTGGACCCTGGTTGATAAACCTACTATTCACAAATTAGTGGATTGCAAGTGGCTGTTCAAGGTTAAAGAAGGTTTACCAGGTGAGAAACCAAGGCATAAAGCAAGACTTGTGGCTAAGGGATTTACTCAAAGGGCAGGCATAGATTACAATGAGATTTTCTCACTTGTAGTTAAGCATAAGTCAATTAGGATTATGTTATCCATAGTTTCTACTAAGGACCTTGAACTGCATCAGTTGGATGTTAAAACAGCCTTCCTACATGGAAATTTGGATGAGCAAATTTACATGAGGCAACCACCAGGATATGAGCAAGATGGAGACAAAGTGTGCTTGCTGCAGAGATCCTTATATGGACTGAAACAGTCTCCCAGGATGTGGTACCAAAGATTTGATGACTACATGATATCACAGGGGTTCAAGAGAAGCAGCTATGACTGTTTTATATACTTCAAAGAGTGTGGTGACAACAGGTATATCTATCTCTTACTTTATGTTGATGATATGTTAGTTGCTTGTACTGACCTGCAGTTAGTAGAAGAAACCAAGAGGATGTTGCAGTCTGAATTTGAAATGAAGGACTTAGGAGAAGCAAAGAAGATATTGGGCATGGAGATCATAAGGAACAGAGGAGATAGGCAACTAAGGTTGACTCAAGGAAGGTACATTGAGAAGATCTTGAAGACTTATCATATGGAGCAAAGCAAGCCAGTTACTGTTCCATTGGCTGGTCATTTCAAACTGTCACTGCAGGATTGTCCAAACAGTGAAGCTGAGAGGTTGTACATGCAGAAGGTGCCATATGCAAATGTCATAGGGAGTCTTATGTACCTCATGATTTGCACAAGGCCTGATATAGGGAATGCAGTAAGTATTCTTAGCAGATACTTAAGCAATCCTGGCAGGCAGCACTGGGAAGGGGCAAAGTGGCTTCTGAGGTATATAAATGGCACAAGAAATGTTGGAATCACTTATGGGAATGTGGTAGGAGATGATCCAGTAGTATTAGGATTTGTTGACAGTAATTTTGCCAAGGACCCAGACAAGAGAAGATCTATAACCGGTTATGTCTTTAAGGTATTTGGTGGGATCATAAGTTGGAAAGCTACTCTTCAAAGGGTAGTAGCTTTGTCAACAACTGAAGCTGAGTTTATAGCTTTGACTGAAGCTGTAAAGAGGCTATTTGGGTCAAAGGGTTGCTGAATGAGCTTGGGTTTACTACTGGGTCAGCTGAAGTAAAATGTGATAACATGGGTGCAATCCAGTTATCAAAGCACCATGTGTTCCATGAAAGGAGTAAGCATATAAATGTGAAATTACACTTTATCAGGGATATAGTTAATGGTGGAGAGGTTAAGGTTAGCTATGTGAATACTCAAGATAATGAGGCTGATTATTTTACTAAGGTTGTAGTCAAATCAAAGTTTGAGCTTTGTAAGTCAAGGCTGGGAATTACTTAAGAAAGTGGTACAGGGTTGAACTCATAATCTAAGGTGGAGATTGTGGAATGTAGATTAGAGTTCAAACATAGTTAGTAAGGTTTTAATAAAGCAAATTGAAGAACATGTGAGCTTAACATTGTTTCTTGGGAATTAATCATATTAGTGTATATAAACTCTGTGGAGTCACTGATGCATGATGATGATTAATGATTAAGGATCATGTTAGTTAGCTCATATGGTTAGGAGTGTCATTTGGTCAATTTCTATAGACTTAAATCAGTTTATATATGTTTGGGTGGAAAGTGTAAACATCGCAAAAGATAAAGGTGAGGGACTGGTTATGTCAAGTTGCAAACTAGTTTGGTTAATTAGAAGTTAACGGCTATTAACAATCGTTTAAAAGAGGTTAAATTGGGCGCAATAAGAAGGGTGAGAAGGAGAGTTTTCAGCTGATCGATTGAGAGTTTTTCTTGTTCATTTTTCAATTCGTTTCTTGTAATCGTTTCTGTAGTTAATAAATTTCAATAACAGCGATGTTTAATTTCCAATTTCATTTTGTTTTCTTCTTGATTGTGATTCTTCGGTAGTTCGAATGTTGCTCACAGAAATGGTGAGTAGTCAGTGGCGAACCCAGAAAAAATGTTCATGGGGGTCGGAAATTTTAAGAGTACTTGTATTATCTATCTCTAAATGTTAATTTTTTCGGACCTATTCATACCGAATCGAGTCGGGTTACATAATAAAGAAATAAAATTCCTATTCTTTCTTCTTTCTTCCATGCTTTGTGGCGGAATCAAAAACTCACTAATCACTAGAGCCCCAGTGGGTTGTAAATGATTATTTTGATATCTTAGGGCGGGCGATATGAGCCTCGGCTAGTTGGGCACCGCCGCCACGACATGTGGCTACACTACCGTTGCAGCTACTTCTTGCATCTTCTAGTAGTCGGGAGTGGGTGAAAGGAAGTCGTGGGTTTGAGGATTGGGTGAGAGCAAAGGAGAAAATTTTTACATGTGGGGTAGCCTATTATGTGGGACCATTGAGTAAAAATTTATTTAGAGAAAATTAACTCTACTATATTTTTTACACACTTCAGCTTGCCTATTACATTTTTATACCTTTATGCTATATTTGTTTTATTTTTCTTACGTAACACAATCCTATTAGCTATTAGTATTACATTCTACCTTAACATCCTCCGTAAATAAATAGAAAAAATAAATAAAATAAATTAACTATATAATAAATGAATTAACTAAATATAAATATAATGTGAAAAGTAGATTATATTAAAATTATTTTAACAGAAATTAGATTAAAATTATACTTTGAGTTTTTATTGTTGTTATTTTACATATTTTATACCTAAAAGGAAAAAAAGAGAGGTTTTCCCCAAACGACAAAAAAATAAAAAATAATAATATAATGATAACTATTAAGTTTTAGATTGTAAAGTTTGAGATGATAGATGACAGGTGCCAGAAAGAAAGCAGGTACATTTTACATTGAAAAATGGGTTTCATGGTTAATATAAATATATGTAAAAGTATCCATCGTCTTCTTCATGTATCATCTTCACCATTTCAGTCTCTCTATAAATCCTTTTGGCCCTTTAAGCTTTGAATCAGTTGAAACTTTTTTCTGGTAAATACTCTTCTTTTATATCATGGGGGTCGGTCATAAAATTTCTTGGGGGTCGGTTGAGATCAAATTGTATATATAGCACTAAAAATGAAAAATTCATGGGTATTGACCGAACCGATCAGGAGAGCTTAGGTCCGCCACTGGTGAGTACAAAAGTGCTGATTGTAACAAAGCACTTGCCGTTCCATAAGAAAACAGTTGTCTTCGATAATATAAATGAAAGCCCTATATTGTTTATTCGAATATATCTGTCGCATGCTTTTCTTCTTGGATAACACGTACACCGACCGGTCCACAACTCGCATGCTATAATCAATCACCTTCGATAATAAAGAATTAAAGCTTCGACTTTCAACTCCTTGGACCTTAATAGTTGATCAAGCCACATCCTTCCTTCCAATTCCTTCTTGGAAACAATTAATGTCTCATAACCATCATCATCTTTGTCTTTGTCTCACCTCCGTTATCCTCCTATTTTTCTCATCCTCCACCGCCGATGACTCCATCGTCATGCTAAAGCTTTCGGCCTCGATTTCGCCCACTCCACCTGACTGGAAATCATCCAACAACTTCTGTGAATGGAGCGGAATCGCATGCGCCATATCCAAACGTGTAACTGCCATTCATCTTGCTTCTAGATCACTCACCGGGACTCTCCCTGCCGACCTCAACGCCCTTTCTGAGCTCGAAACCCTGGATCTTCAACGCAACTCGCTCTCCGGGGATCTACCTACTTTAGCCAACCTCGCTCTCCTGCAAGCAGTATTTCTCCAAGGCAACAATTTCACTTCACTCCCTTCCGGGTTTTTTCTTGGCCTCACCAGTCTCCAGGCTTTTAGCATTTCCGATAATCCGAATCTATCTCCATGGAGTCTCTCTAACGACCTCACTCAAAGCTCCAATTTACAATCATTTGGAGCCAACAATGCCAACATTTTCGGTTCCATTCCGGACATTTTTGATAGTTTCCCTAACCTGCAAAACATGGGTTTGTCTTATAATAATCTCACAGGAATCCTGCCTGCAACTTTTCGTGGATTATCAAGCATTATCAATCTCTGGCTTAACAATCAGAATCAAGGCCTTTCTGGTACGCTTGATGTAATCTCTTCCATGACACAACTTACTCAAGTTTGGTTACATGGTAATGCCTTCACGGGTGCTATACCTGATTTATCAAAATGCGTTAATATATTCGATTTGCAACTGAGGGATAATCGGTTAACAGGTTTGCTACCTGATTCTTTGATGTCACTCCCTAACTTAGCCAACATTACCTTACAAAACAATCATTTACAGGGTCCATTGCCTCTATTTCCAAGTGGTGTAAGTTTTGTATTAGAATCTAACAGTTTCTGTTTAGGAATACCCGGAAACTGTGACCCACAAGTGACCGCGCTCCTTGATGTAGCCGGTGCTCTAAGGTATCCACTGTCATTGGCAAAATCTTGGCGTGGGAATAATGCATGCGCCAATTGGGTGTTTATTAGTTGTGATTCATATGGAAAGAATGTGATCATTGTAAACTTTTCAAAACAGAAATTTTCCGGCACTATTTCACCTTCATTTGGGAATTTGACTTCATTGAGGAGTTTACAAATGAATGACAATAATCTCACGGGTTCTATTCCTAAGATCTTGGCATCTTTGCCGTATCTTGAACTTCTTGACGTGTCGAACAATAATCTTTCGGGGCCTATACCTTATTTTCCACAAAAAGTGAGGTTTTCTCATGAAAATAATGATTTATTAAGTGATCAAAACATTCCTAGTAAGAGCCCACCTCAACCTGAACCTCAACCTCAACGTTCAATGGGATCGCTTGATGTTTCGGTTAGTATGGTTATTGGTATTGTGATTAGTGTTCTTTTTTTCATTGGGATTGTGTGTTATGTGTGTTACTACAAGTGTTACAGTGTTCCTACCAAATTACTTAGCGTGGATCATAACGAGACGTCTATTTCTGAAAATGGGAACTTAACGATTTCTATTCAAGTGCTTGAACAAGTCACGAATCATTTCAGTGACGACAATGTGTTGGGGAGAGGTGGATTTGGAGTCGTTTACAAAGGCGAGTTACATGGTGGAGCTATGATTGCAGTCAAGAGGATGATATCTGATGCAATGGGAACAAAAGGAATGAAACAATTCCAAGCAGAAATTAAAGTTTTAACCAAAGTTAGGCATAGACATGTTGTGACTCTTATTGGTTATTGTATTAATGGTAACGACAGGCTTTTGGTATATGAATACATGCCACAAGGAACTTTAAATCGACATTTGTTTCAATGGAGAGAAGAAGAAATCCACCCTCTTAACTGGAAACAAAGAGTTTCAATTGCTTTAGATGTTGGAAGAGGAGTTGAGTATTTGCATAGTTTAGCACAGCAGAGCTTCATTCATCGAGACTTAAAGCCGGCTAACATCCTCCTAGATAATGACATGAGAGCAAAGGTAGCAGATTTTGGTTTGGTTAAGATTGTGCTTGATGGGAAGCACTCTCTTGACACGAGAGTGGTAGGGACTTTCGGTTATCTTCCACCAGAGTATGCTGGTGAGAATATATATATTCAATCATTCATTGTATAGTTTCTTTTGGATATTATTCTATGTCAAAGCTACCTAAATCTAAAACTTAAACTTTTCTTGTGATAACAGGAACTGGAAGGGTGACAACAAAGGTGGACGTTTACGCCTTTGGGGTAGTTTTAATGGAGTTAATTACCGGCCGAAAAGCACTAACTGACACTATGCCAGATGAGATATGTCATTTGCCTACATGGTTTAGAAGGTTCCCTTTCTCCAAGGAAAACATGGTAAATTGTATAGACCAAGTTCTTGATACTGCTAATGAAGTAACCCTTGAAAGCATCTTTAAGGTGGCTGAGCTTGCAAGCCACTGCACCGCATCTGACCCGTTTCAGAGACCTAACATGGGTTATGTGGTTAACGTGTTGGGTCCTCTTGTCGAGCAATGGGAACCCTCTCCACACGAAGAAGAACAAACTCACCATCACCACCATAGGAGCCTTCCTCATGCTATTCAAGACAGTGAGGATAACTATAGTAGTTTGTTCAATGACTTTCAACCAAACTCAGTCTAGTCTAGTATTCACACTTTTTATAATCTTTAGATTTGGGACAAACATATCTAATAACTACCCTTTCATATGTTACAATTTTGTAAGCCCCAAGTTTTTTTTTTCACCCCTTCTTATACCACCTGCAACGCGAAGGCCCTTTGCTGCCCTTGCTGAGCTTGATATCGCCCCTCCCATAGGCTAAGATGGAGGGGTTTGTTTCTGAGGCTGGTCGTCGACTGGGCCCTTGGCTAAGGCCTAAGGGCGATGCAATCTTTTATTTTATTTATTTATTTATTTATTCTCACATACTTTAATGGTTGTTTGTGAGAAGGGCTGTAATATTAGAGTAAAACACAGTTTGTTGGAATACGGATAAAAGGTTAATGTAGTCGATGTTGTAAAAAGGACGGTTGCTAGCCCTGCGAAAGGTCTTATTTTTTAATTTAAATAACTTATAGAGGATTTCAATCTTATTATATCTGGAATATTATCTTATTAAGTCATCATTTTGTGTTAAATATTATATCTGGAATATCATCTTATTAAATTTATACTTTCTATGTTGATAAAGTTTTACGTTAAATATTTATACTTTCTATGCTAATATTTTTAAAGTTTTACGTTAAATTAATTGTTATAGATCCCTCTCATTTTTATATTTTCTTTATTCAATAACTAAAACATAAAAGATATTAGTGAAGATACAAAAGGCAAGTTCAATAAAAAAGCGACAATATTGTTTGACAAATGCAATCACAAATTACTTGTTAACAAATTATATTGAGTAGCGCGATCACCAATCGAATATAAAGGTAGTTTATATGTGTTCAAATTAAAAGCTACGGAAGTTTCAAATAGAAATAGATATAAACATTAAAGAAAAGATAAGGGGCCGTTTAGTTGTGGAAAATGTTTTCTAGTTTTTCATTTCTGGTTTTCTAGAAAATGAAATGAGTTTTCCATCTCTAGAAAACACATGAAAATTTTTGAAAACGCGTTCAAATTTGAAAGATGGAATTTTTATTTTCAAAATTAGAAAACTAGAAAACATGTTCAAATCAACTGTTTTCTATTTGTTTTCTATCTCTACATTTCATTAGATTTCTGTCGACGATGCGGTGGAGCAGACGGCGACGGAGGTAACGGAGGAGAGGTCGAGCGGCTGTGCGTATAAACCCTAGAAAATGAACGCCCCTTTTCTTTTGTATATATTTGGAAAACGAAAATAGAAAACAGAAAACAGAAAACGGAAAACAGAAAACAGTAAAAAAGGTGTTTTCCATTTTTAGTTAAAATTTAGAAAACACTATTTTCTGTTTTCCTAGAAAACGTTTTCTAAAAAATACAATTTGAACGCGTTTTCTGTTTTCCTTGTTTTCTTGGAAAACAGAAATGGAAAACACCCCCTGTTTTCCACAACTAAACGCGCCCTAAGATATTAGAATAAATGCAAATCCATACTAAGCTTCCATCTAACTTCAACGTGATAATCCAACAGATATTTGATAACGGTTTGTCAGGCCGTTTCAAATCCCCAACTTAGATTAAATTTGTAGTAGTGGTAAGCTAGGGTATCAATCCAGGGGAGTTAGTGGTCACTAGTGATTTAGATTTAACTACCTAACTAAATTAACTACCTAAACCTAGATTACTGTCACTAACCTAGATTGACCTAAACTAAATTAAACTAATTTAATCTAATGAATTAACTAGAATTGCCTCTTGGCTGTTTTGAATGAAGTGAGTTGAATAACTAAAAATTAACTAATCTTAAAAACTAAGGAAATTGATTAAACTATCAAAGGGGACAAATCTAACCACTTCTGGATCCTGGTTGGCTACCGATCTAGAAAAACCTAATTACTTAACCGTGACACATAGACATGCCCCCCAATTGCTTCCTTGACCCAATAACCTAGTTTCCTAATGGGCTGATTAGTCCTGCCGCAAGAAAGTGCTAGATCAATAAACAGTGGACCACTAAAACCCTAGATTACTAGTTAATTTTAACAATTCCGCATGTAGGTATTCAACGGTAGCAAGTATTCCGGAATAACTAGTTAAGCAATAGATTAATCATAGAACGAATCCACCAACCAATCACCAAAAGCGGTTAGTGGTGATTAGCCGGACATGGCTAATGAAACAAGCATAAACATAATAAAAGATTGCATTAAACTAACGTACCGAATGATTCAAGAACTTCAAAATCTCTAAACAAGGTGAGAAATTCGTAATCCTCACCCCAAAAACGGCTGGGGCTGATTAGGGTTCGAAATAGACCTTAAAAGTTATTTAAATACGTAAAAAAATAGAAAAGCTCGTAAGTTGCCGACATTACGCCGCACGGCGTACCGCCTAAGAATTGGAATTAGTGAGCGGTACACCCGTGAATTGAACTTCCAAATCTTTAAATTTCCTTTGATTCACGTGAGCTCCCTTCGAATTTCTTTCTTTCCCTTTTATTCCTCATGCCACGTGACCTTTTCTTCTTGCCTTTATATTCACACCAAGCACACCCTTTAATTATTTGTTCATTATTGATCTGCATACGATAAAACACAAAGAATATAAAACACATATAATATGAAACCCATTGAATATGCATCCATGCCTTTCCTTATTGACTTTTAATTTAAATTCCAACAAAACTAATATTTTATAAATATAGATAAACACTCGACTCCGCTTAACGTTTATGCTTTAGACTCAACTTGTTTATAACATTTAAGCTCATTTTCGTCTTAACATACTAATCATTAAAACCAAGCAAAATAATATATCTTATACACAATTTGGTGTGTATGGGGAGTGATTAATATAAAATAAAGTGTACATTTTAACCTCTCATCACATCCCCACACTTATCTTTTTCCGTCTCGGAAAAACTGCCATGGAATCATAACCGGGAAATCAATCTCAAAATATTTTAACTTTTCAAATTAACAACCATGTCACCTCCACATTCCCAAAATGTAATCACATATACTAACTGCAATTGTCGATATTTCGGTCCGACTAAACCCAACCACTGATCTTTGAGCCCCCAAGGTGTTTACAAAAATTACCAATCAGTTGTATCAGTCTACCAATGTGTCCCACATTCAAAAAATTCTAGCTCAATCTAATCCCGACTCAAATTTGGTCAAAGTAAAGGGTAATAAAGATGAATTATATACTTTCCCCACCCTCCTTAAACTAGATACTCATATATCCCAAGAATGATGAATTTGAATGGATAGTGAAGTTGCTTGAGCATTTATTTGACTACTGTTGCTTCTATTTTTTTTTTCATTTCTTTTTCTCTTTTCTCTTTTTTTTTTTTTTTTTTTAGTTGGTTAATTTTAACTATATTTACCAACGGACATCATCAGAGGCATTCTTTCACAAGGTCTTACCCCCGAAATCATACGTGAGTGTTTTGCCCGCGAGATCCGGAACATCATCAGAGGCACTCACCACGGGATACTATCCTTAGTTCGTACATGAGTATTTTGTCCCTTCACTCTAATTCATTAGCCAATTAATTACCTAATATGCTCAAAAGATGGAAAAATGGGGCGCCGTTATTTCTCGGATTTGCTTTCGCAAAAAGATCATAACGTGCCAGGTTATTCTGAGGATATATAAGTCTCTAATATAAAAAGGTCTTTTTCCTCCTAATCATCAGTTTCAACCTCACTATTACCTCCTAAAATGGGAACCCACTAGCAAACTAATTTAATTACCTATTTATACACAAATAAAAACCAAAGGATAATTAAGCTTTACTAAATCAGCTGGGCCTACCGACACATCACAAATTAGCTATATTTTCCATTCTCTCCTTTTCTACCACTTTTCCCTTTCTTTCTTTATTTTTATTATTCGAAATCGACTCCCAATTGTACTATCATTTTCCATGTACCGGCAATTATCCCAAAACAGATTTGACTCAAACACTTAAAACTAAAAATGACTCAAAAATTGCAAAATCTTTTTGGATTTTTTTTTTATGTTTTTCAAATTTTTTTTTTTTAAGACACAAAAATATAAACACAAACCATGTTATTCCCCTCCCCACACTTGAGATACACATTGCCCTCAATATGAACAAAGAAACAACAAAAATAAAGAAGACTAAAAACAAAGAAATAAAAATAAATAGAAATAGGAAACGTACCGGTGATCGAAGATAAGAAAAAAAACAAAATTTGCTGATAGCCATTCCGGGGCGTACCGCCCAGAACGTGAAGAACTGGGGCGTACCGCCCTGCCCTCTTTTCGACAGAAAGTTTTAAAATTTTTGGACACTTAGAAAATTTCTCTTCTCTGTCAAAACTTCCAGATTTCTTACCACAACCTGTTCCACTAATATTTTAACCCTAAACATACCTGGAACACTTCAGTTTGCTCAATTCGTATCTCCAAAAACTGATCCGACTCCTGAAAAACACAAAACACACACAAAACAAAAAAATAAAACAAATAAAACAAAAATCCTACCGCTGGGTTGCCTCCCAGAAAGCGCTAAGTTTATGGTCGTCAGCCAGACCATCCTTCCTTCTCTGCTCACGGTGGCTTCAGTCCACACTTCCCAACCGAGTTCCCGATGAACGCTCGGTATTTGACACTCCACTTCACTTTCTTCCATCCGCACTTGCCAATCACATTACCGAGGAAGGCTCGGTAGTTCACACGTCTCTTAATTTTTCTTTTCAAGCTCAACATGCAAAACAACTTAATCTGAAAATTAAAAACAAATTTATCACGGATCGAACACTTACCTTTAGAATTTCCCACATGTGCTCGGTAGTTGATATATCGCATCCAAGTTTGGCATTTGCACACGTGGCATCATCTAAATCATCGCTGCAGAGTTTTTTCTTGATTGACTATCTGCCCAACATCTTCCTCGACCACCTTCCTTTTCCTCGAACTCAATTGTACCTGCTCACATTCAACAAATTGATTATTATTTAAAATTGAGAGATTAGTGTTACCTGGTGGATTCTCAGTCATGGATTCTTCAATATGCACATCTTCCGTCGGCTCTGAACATTCCTCTACTTGTACTGGAGGATTCGGAACCTCTACCTCCTGCTCATCTTCAGTCAGTTCTCCAGCTACACTCTCACAATCAACTTGCTCCACATCACTCTCAACCTCTAATTCAATCTCCTCAACAACTTCTGAAAGCAACATTTCTTTCTCAACCACTTCTTCTAACTCCTCATTAACCTCAACCGGTGTGAAACACGATTCTTCATTATTTGAGAAACCCGGTGTGTCATTATCTACCACAACATCTTGATCCCTAATTTGTGATGATATCCACTCTTGCTTTTCTTGAGACCTCTCAAAACCCAATAATCCTCGCGGAATAATTTGTTGTTCATTCACCAAAATATCATACTTGTAATCCAACAACTTTATGCGGTCTTGCCTTGATTGATGAGGTTTAGCCAATTCTTTCTCGATTTGGGACAAATGTGATCTGCTTAGGTATTTCAAAACACCTTCATTCTGATAAAAATTTGGACCCGCCCATGGTTGTTTCGTTGAATATTCAGAATAGTTCGCTTGACTATATGCCTGGCGGTCCTCGTATTCTTCATAAGATTTATTGCACTCTTCCTGATAACTTGACTGATAATATCCTTGAGATTTCACTGGACGTGCCCTACAACGCGAGTAGACTGAGTTTGGATGTACATATCCCATTCGATGCTGCCTTTGAGCAACTTCTCTTCTGTGTGAATACTCTTCCTCCCTTTGAACTTCGGCTGGTGTCACAATTCTTGGTACCCCGCGTTCAAACCGTATCTGATTCCCACCTCGGTTCTTAGGGAATTGTGGTACACCCCAAGGAGGTTCATTGTAATTCTGTTGTGACTGATATTGGGGATCCTCATATGCTGATTGAGAATAACTGTTCCCATATCCATCATCATATCCTACAAAAGATGTGACATTAGATTTATATTTATTAGAATACACATCATATGCTGAATAATTATACTTCCCTGATTGAGAATAACCCTGATTGTATGATGAACGTGGTTCATCATATGAATAATATGAGTGCGGGTCCTCGTATTCCTCTTCGTCATCTGAATCCTCCACGAATCGAATTCCACTTGGCAGTGTTGGGCAAAACTTGATTCTGTGATAAAAACTCCCACAATTATAGCATTTCTCCTCCTTCACCATGATTAACTTCGAATTTACCTGCAACGCTCAAAAACAACAAAACCTTTCAAGTAGCACTGTTCGAAACACTCAAACAACTAAAAGAAACTAAAATGCAGAAAGTGAAAAATCTTTTTATTTTTTTTTTTAAATTAAAGTAGACCAGCAAAATTAAAATTGCAGAAAGTAAAAAAAAAGAAAATATTTTTGGTTTTTTATGAGTTTTTTTTTTTTTTAAGAAAAACGAACAAAATAAGAAACACGAAATTAAAAATAAAAACTAAAATCACTAACAAGCGCACGTACTCCCCGGCAACGGCGCCAATTTGATAACGGTTTGTCAGGCCGTTTCAAATCCCCAACTTAGATTAAATTTGTAGTAGTGGTAAGCTAGGGTATCAATCCAGGGGAGTTAGTGGTCACTAGTGATTTAGATTTTAACTACCTAACTAAATTAACTACCTAAACCTAGATTACTGTCACTAACCTAGATTGACCTAAACTAAATTAAACTAATTTAATCTAATGAATTAACTAGAATTGCCTCTTGGCTGTTTTGAATGAAGTGAGTTGAATAACTAAAAATTAACTAATCTTAAAAACTAAGGAAATTGATTAAACTATCAAAGGGGACAAATCTAACCACTTCTGGATCCTGGTTGGCTACCGATCTAGAAAAACCTAATTACTTAACCGTGACACATAGACATGCCCCCCAATTGCTTCCTTGACCTAATAACCTAGTTTCCTAATGGGCTGATTAGTCCTGCCGCAAGAAAGTGCTAGATCAATAAACAGTGGACCACTAAAACCCTAGATTACTAGTTAATTTTAACAATTCCGCATGTAGGTATTCAACGGTAGCAAGTATTCCGGAATAACTAGTTAAGCAATAGATTAATCATAGAACGAATCCACCAACCAATCACCAAAAGCGGTTAGTGGTGATTAGCCGGACATGGCTAATGAAACAAGCATAAACATAATAAAAGATTGCATTAAACTAACGTACCGAATGATTCAAGAACTTCAAAGATCTCTAAACAAGGTGAGAAATTCGTAATCCTCACCCCAAAAACGGCTGGGGGTGATTAGGGTTCGAAATAGACCTTAAAAGTCATTTAAATAGGTTTAGAAAATAGAAAAGCTCGTAAGTTGCCGACATTACGCCGCACGGCGTACCGCCTAAGAATTGGAATTAGTGAGCGGTACGCCCGTGAATTGAACTTCCAAATCTTTAAATTTCCTTTGATTCACGTGAGCTCCCTTCGAATTTCTTTCTTTCCCTTTTATTCCTCATGCCACGTGACCTTTTCTTCTTGCCTTTATATTCACACCAAGCACACCCTTTAATTATTTGTTCATTATTGATCTGCATACGATAATAACACAAAGAATATAAAACACATATAATATGAAACCCATTGAATATGCATCCATGCCTTTCCTTATTGACTTTTAATTTAAATTCCAACAAAACTAATATTTTATAAATATAGATAAACACTCGACTCCGCTTAACGTTTATGCTTTAGACTCAACTTGTTTATAACATTTAAGCTCATTTTCGTCTTAACATACTAATCATTAAAACCAAGCAAAATAATATATCTTATACACAATTTGGTGTGTATGGGGAGTGATTAATATAAAATAAAGTGTACATTTTAACCTCTCATCAATATTCCAATATCCTTTAAGCTCAAACCTTCTCTAAGTAATCGCCACCTTTTATGCACCTCTGACGGGTTATCATCGGGTAAGGGTTTGCATCCATAACTGCATCACATACCTTCCTAGGGATAGATGTTGTGTATGCCAACAAACACCATCTCTTGATAGACGAACGGGAGTAGCTACGCGGACGTCTATCACATTTTTCATATGCATCATTCGGCTCGTGGTACTTTTCGATGTGACACAACCTGTTTTATTGTTTGTAGGGTTGTGGATCATAACGAGACGTCTATTTCTGAAAATGGGAACTTAACGATTTCTATTCAAGTGCTTGAACAAGTCACGAATCATTTCAGTGACGACAATGTGTTGGGGAGAGGTGGATTTGGAGTCGTTTACAAAGGCGAGTTACATGGTGGAGCTATGATTGCAGTCAAGAGGATGATATCTGATGCAATGGGAACAAAAGGAATGAAACAATTCCAAGCAGAAATTAAAGTTTTAACCAAAGTTAGGCATAGACATGTTGTGACTCTTATTGGTTATTGTATTAATGGTAACGACAGGCTTTTGGTATATGAATACATGCCACAAGGAACTTTAAATCGACATTTGTTTCAATGGAGAGAAGAAGAAATCCACCCTCTTAACTGGAAACAAAGAGTTTCAATTGCTTTAGATGTTGGAAGAGGAGTTGAGTATTTGCATAGTTTAGCACAACAGAGCTTCATTCATCGAGACTTAAAGCCGGCTAACATCCTCCTAGATAATGACATGAGAGCAAAGGTAGCAGATTTTGGTTTGGTTAAGATTGTGTTTGATGGGAAGCACTCTCTTGACATGAGAGTGGTAGGGACTTTCGGTTATCTACCACCAGAGTATGCTGGTGAGAATATATATATTCAATCATTCATTGTATAGTTTCTTTTGGATATTATTCTATGTCAAAGCTACCTAAATCTAAAACTTAAACTTTTCTTGTGATAACAGGAACTGGAAGGGTGACAACAAAGGTGGACGTTTACGCCTTTGGGGTAG
>JBCNJP010000012.1:7757146-7779329 GCA_039602395.1 Deinandra increscens subsp. villosa | reverse complement strand
TGCTTTACTTTTCCTTAGACTTGAGATACAAGCAGGTCATGCATGTATGGATTGCACCTGCTTGATATAGTTCTAACTATACTGAATAAGGTAGTACAAAAGGGCTATTTTCAGTAAGTGTAGTGAAGTATGTGACTTGACACGTGTAGTCAAGAGGATTTGTTCTTTCAGCTTTGTGCTGAAGCAGATACCACTAGGCCCCTCATTGGACTAATTAAGATGTTTGCATGGCCATGCCCAAATGAAATCTAGAGATGTCTCGATTTGCAATTTGGTAATCTTAAGTTAGTTGAGAGAATGAGAAACAGAATCGTTAAAGTATGAAATGCTTGATCCATATTCATATTTAACACGGTATCGGTAACAAAGGGATAGTAAATGACTGTACCATTTAAATACACTTCGAGAAACTATACTTAAATATTTCTGGGAGCATTGGCGTGTTGCTAGACGCTAACCAATGTTATTGCCTTTACTATTGCAAGCTCAAGTGGGAGCTGTAGGGATATGATCATGTAATAGTAAGCGTATGTCCGGAAATTATTTAAGCCTACGGGGTCACATGTCTCGACATCAAATGTATTAATATTAATTAATGGTTAATTAATATTTTGAAGATCAATGTAGGGAGGAATTCATTGTTTTGTTTAGTTAACTTGTCTAGATTAGTTTCTTTGTAATTTTGGTCTTTTGATAGTTAGCGAAACTACCGAGCGAAACTGTTGTTTCGCTCGGTATCTAGTTTAGACTGTCTCAGTGACAGTTTCGCTTGGCCAGCGAAACTGCCTACTGGTTAGTATATATTGTTGCCTTGGTGCACACTCTTGAAACTCTTGCAACTTTGAGAACCCTAATACAAGAAATCTGATTATTGGTAAGTTTGGTGACGGCTAGGAGCATTTCATACTATCTTTGTAGCTTGTATTCATCTCTTATCATTCTTTTGGTTCAAGTTGTGATTGTTCAATTCTAGAAACCCATTTTAGCTATTGGAAATCATCTATTGTAGTTATTTCATTGGTTTTCTTCTCAAAACATATGCAATCAACTGATCATTACTCAATAGTGATTTGGGTTGATTTTTGGTCATTTCTTCTTCAAAAAGAGGGTTTTCTGTTCTGGGCGAAATTGCTGATTATTCAACGAAACTGTGCCTTCAGACAGCGAAACTGTCAAGCAAATTTGTAGTTTCTCTGCGAAACTACCGAGCGAAACTACTCTTTCGCCCTAAATCCGAAGCGAAACTATTGAGATTTTTCTTGAACGAAAGTTCAAACCAGTTTCCAGCGAAACTAGCTAGCGATACTGTGTGTCATCGGGTATTTCCGAGCGAAAGTGCTGCCCGTGCATACAGCAAAACTTGTTGGCGAAATTGCTGAATTGGTTCAGTGTTCCCAAGCGAAACTGCTGGCGAAATTATAAGTTCCAGCGAAATTATTCAGGATTTCCGAGCGAAATTGCTGGCGAAACTACTTCTCCCAGCGAAACTAATCAAATTGTCTTGTTCTTTGTTTGTTTGTGTCTTTCTTATTTCAGGCTGATTTAAGATGGCATCTGGTACCAATGTTGCTGACACTGAAAGCATTGCTCCAAACCGACCTCCGAGGCTGATCAACGGAGACAACTTTGAAGACTGGAAACGATGTCTGAAATCGTTCTTTCTGTACACCGATTACAATCAATGGTTGTCAATCGTCAATGGACCTCATGTTCCAACCATCACCACTGGTGAAGTAACCCAGATCAATACCAATCCGTCTTCCTTCTCTGAGAAGGATTTGAAACTTATTGATCGAGATCAAAAAGCTCTTGGTGCTCTTTCTCTCTGCTTGTCGCAAGAAATCTACAATCGTTTCGCTGAACACTCTGATGCAAAAAGTTTGTTTGATGCTCTTTGTGAATTTTATGACGGTAATGAAGATCTTGTGAAGGAAAAAGAAGCCCAAGCAACTAAAGAATTCAATTCGTTCACTAGCATGAAGAATGAAAAGTTAATCGATTTGACAAACCGTTTTCTGACCGTGTCAAGCAATTTGAAAAAGTATGATTCACAACTCACTAACTCTGAACAAATCAAGAAGCTGCTGGATGCTCTTCCACCCGAGTGGAGCATTCAGGTTCGTATGCTGAAACAAGAGAGGGGTTTCTCCGATTACAAGCTCATGGATGTAATTAACAAGCTTAAGTCATTTGAGCTGGATGTTCAAAGGAGAGAGTACAATCAAACCATGGGTCCTGCTAAAGTTTATTCTCCGAATTCGGCTCTCATCTCAGCTGTTACACCCAAAGGAGCCTCATCTCAAATTCAATCTGCTCATCTTGTATCTGGTTCATCCTCAACTGCTTCTGCCGCTGCTCAGCAAACATCCCAGATCTCACCCGAATACATGGGATTGTTCTCATTGTTTACTAACAGTTATCAAGCTTTCGTTGCTGGAGAACTTCAAGGTTCGACTCTGACTGCTGAGGATATGTACCAAGTTGACCCAGATGATTTGGAAGAAACCGACCTAAAATGGCAAATGGCCATGTTGACTGTTCGTGCTAGAAAGTTCTTCGAACGTACTGGGAGAAACACCTTCAAGAATCAAAATGGTAGAGTTGGATTCGATAAGGCTAAGCTAAGATGCTACAACTGTAAGCAACTTGGCCATTTCAAGAGAGAATGCCCAAGTCCAATTGTCACTGAACCGACCTCTGAGCCTGCAACTCGAGTCATCCCTATCACCGACAAAGCTGAAGCCAAGCCAACCAAAGAAGTGGCTCTTCTGACTAACTTTGACTGGAGTTCGGAGGTCTCTGAAACTGACGAAGCCATAAATCAAGCTCTTGCGGCTCAAATTCATGAACAAAGCAATAACCACACAGTTAACAGCTGTGAGAAGGGAGAAGCTGAGAAGAAGACGAATGAGAAAACAGCAAGCACTACTGCTTGCACATGTGAGAAAGCTCTTGCTGCAGAAAAGGTTATAATGGATCTTTCATATGAATCTGTTCAAGATATGTGCTCTCATCCTTGTAGAATTCATTTGTTCGGCATCTACAAGGCCAATCGATTGTTGATTGACAACAACAATGAATTAAAAACCATGAACACCCAATTAAAAATGAAAAATAAAGCAGAAGACGTATATATCAACAACAATCAGGTCGGCCTTATCGGCATGCAGAGAAAGTCCGATGATATATACTAAACACCAAGAAAATAAAGCAGAAACTCAATCAGCAGGTGATCAGGTCGGCCTCAAAAGCACGCAAAGAAGACCCACTGAGTTGAGTGTAAAAATGGCATAAAGCCTTATTTGCAAAGCATGCGTACATCAGAACATCTCTTAATTTCAGAATCTTTGCAACACTTATCAAGAAATGAAAACTAGAGTATATCAGGCAAGCTTTATGTTTATATCCTACTCATAGATATCATATTAGTCATGCACACCCAAAGATCATACAAGCACAATACAGCTTTTATTTCTACTCTATCCACGGCAGATAACGCATGTTCATGTACAATCATTTCACACATGGTCGGATCAATTTCTCATTCATGAATTTTTGAATTTTTTGAATTTATTTATTTACCAAATATTCTGATTGGTTTATTTTTCCCCCAAAATCCACAAATACTCTATTTTTGGATTTTCAATAAGCAAATTAAAAAAAAAATGTTTTTTAAGTTTTTGTATTTATTTACCAAATATTCTGATTGGTTTTGAAATTTGAGTCAAGGTTGAGAGGAGCGGGTTCGGAGGTTTGATGGGATAATTCATGAGAGGAAGATGGATAGTCGGGTTGATGTGTATGCTGTGAGGATGAGGATAGGTTTTGTTGTTGAAAGAATATGTACAAAAACTTAAAAAACATTTTTTTTTTTAATTTGCTTATTGAAAATCCAAAAATAGAGTATTTGTGGATTTTGGGGGAAAAATAAACCAATCAGAATATTTGGTAAATAAATAAATTCAAAAAATTCAAAAATTCATGAATGAGAAATTGATCCGACCATGTGTGAAATGATTGTACATCAACATGCGTTATCTGCCGTGGATAGAGTAGAAATAAAAGCTGTATTGTGCTTGTATGATCTTTGGGTGTGCATGACTAATATGATATCTATGAGTAGGATATAAACATAAAGCTTGCCTGATATACTCTAGTTTTCATTTCTTGATAAGTGTTGCAAAGATTCTGAAATTAAGAGATGTTCTGATGTACGCATGCTTTGCAAATAAGGCTTTATGCCATTTTTACACTCAACTCAGTGGGTCTTCTTTGCGTGCTTTTGAGGCCGACCTGATCACCTGCTGATTGAGTTTCTGCTTTATTTTCTTGGTGTTTAGTATATATCATCGGACTTTCTCTGCGTGCCGATAAGGCCGACCTGATTGTTGTTGATATATACGTCTTCTGCTTTATTTTTCATTTTTATTTTCCTAAGTGCATCGGGCTTTCTCTGCGTGCTTTGCGGCCGACCTGATTGCTGTTCACTTAGGGTTCTGCTTTATTTTTGCATGAAACATCATGAACGTATATCTCATTTTAAAAAGATAAAAGAAAAATCAAGATGAATATGATGATTTGTTAACTTCTTTGATAGAGTGAGGCTGAGTGATCAGTGCATGATTAATACACCTTAAGCATATCCAAAAATGTTAAATACTATTAGTGCATGCTTAAAATCAATGTGATGCATTCGGGATCTGCTTGACTTGCATGCTGATTAAGTTTGAAATTGAAATGTGTATGATGCGTACTGGTTGATATGATCTCACGTCTGGATCTTTCTCAAAATTAAATAGAGTTCGCTTGTACAGTTGTTTTACTTTTATTTGAAAAGCTCAAAAAGATTTTCTTTCTGCGTTATTTTCGATAAGATCGATACTTTGTGAATAGTATGATGATTTGTGTGAGTTTGTCGGCATTTCAAAAGTTCAAAATCTGAAATGGGTCAAAATTGAGATTTTAGGGTTTTCAGCGAAACTACTGTTTCGCCCGCTTAGTTTCGCCGTTCGCGCTCTCAACGAACTTATTCTTTCGTTATCGGCGAAATTAATCTGGTTGATCTTTGGGTCGAGCGAATCTGTTCTTTCGCTTGGGCGAAACTACTGTTTCGCCCTAGCGAAATTACGGGCGAAATTGTCTAGATATTTATTCTTTCATCGAGATCCTCCGGTCATTATCTTTCGAAACCCTAACGAGAAAAACCTGCAAATTTCAAACCCACTCGCGAAACTCAAATTCGCCCAAACTGTTCCATCGTTTTCATCATTATAACCGATACCGGTTCAAGGTGTGTGGGTTTCTGATCATCTCTCGTGTGTATCGCATCCAAACATCACCTTTTTGGGGTTTTTAAAGTGATTCGGCGATTAAAAGGGTTCTCGGCACTTAAACTGATGATTAAAAACAGTTTTGAACCCTCATTGTGTGTGTTTAACTGTAGTATTGCTCAACCGTTGGTTTGAAATGCAAAAAATGGAGCTTAAAATCGATTATCGGATTTTTGAATTCGTACAGTCGCGTCCAGCGAAACTGTATGTTCATCTAGCGAAACTGAACGAAAGTTCAAAGTCTCGAGCGAAACTGTTCAGCGATAATGCCCAAATGTCGCTGACAGTGTCGCCGTGATTCCCAGCGAAACTGCTATTTCGCCTTCGGCGAAACTATAGTCTCGCAGCGAAACTGCAGTTTCTCGGCGAAACTGACCTCGTCAGTATCGCTACGACCAATGTCGCGAATCTATTTGTTTCGCCGTGTGCGACACTATAACTTCTTAGCGAAACTGTTGTTTCGCAGCGAAATTACAATTTTTTTTATTTATTTAATTTAATTTTAAATTCATTTTAACTCACAAAATTTCGGTTTCATATGCAGATAATGTCAACTTTAAAGCACGAGCCGCGAAGCAACGTAACTGCATTTCTGGATGATCGAACCGAGAAGGCCGTCGGATTTAGAGACTGCATAGCATGGCTAAAGAAATCGTGCATCTTTCATGCCATATCTCATATGCCGATTATTGATGAAAGACATATCCGAGAATTCTGGCTCACGGCTGAGTATGACGTTAAAGCAAAACCTGAATGTATTCGAGCGAAGGTCATGCAGAAGGATATTGTGATCACAATGAAGACCATAGCTGAAGCTCTTAAGCTCGAGGATGATGTTGGTGAAGCAACTAAGCTGAAAGAACTGGATGTTTTAAAAGGTTTTGAGAAAGAGATGGGATATGAAGGTGGTGAGTTATGGAAGAACAAGAAAGAGATTAAGAAGTCCTTGATGTCTAAGGAATGGAGATATATTGCACATGTTTTCATTTCCTGCCTAGACGACAGAAAAGGTGGTTCTGATGGTTTGAATCTGATTTGGGCAGAGGCCATGCTGTTGGTGTGTAAAGGAAAGAAAGCCAACATTCCTCAAAGAATCTTTGATGCGATGGTTTCTAACATCCAAGCACTGAAGAAGTCAAGATGGCTCTTGTATCCAAGATTTGTGCAGATGATCATTGAACACCTAGAGCCGGAATTGCCTAAGCTGGGGGTGGCTCTTATTGTTAACCCAATGCACCCAAGAATCCTATCCGATTGTGCTGCCAAGAGACCAGATTTCTCCGGATACACCACATACTTGATGAAGCATATGTACTCTGCAAAGAGGTACGAATATATTCAAAAATTGATTGAAGATGAGAACAAGAGGAGAAATGATGGAAAGGAGAGTGAGAATGTAAAAGGAAAGAGGAAGCAGTATGTTAGAAGCTCGGGAAAGGAACCAGCTGATGAAGTTGAAGATGAAATTGAAGAGATGGCACAGCTACGAAAGAAGATCAAAGCAAAAACAGTACTGCCACTGACTGAAGAAGAAGTAAGGACAACCAAGAAAAGAAGGGTTGATCCCCGTTCTGAGATGGATGAAGATGTCATTCGAGGCGTTAATACCTCTTTGGCCAATGAACTGGGAATGATAAAGACAAAGCTGGTAAATTCAGAGATAAGAGAAAAAGAGAAGGATAAGCAGATACTGAACATGAATGAGATCATTGTAAAACAATCTTCACTGATCAAAACATTGCTGGTAGAAATGAATGAAATTAAGAAGCATCTGAATTTGCCTAATCAAATGAGTGAAGCTGAGATTGAATCCATGACTGATTTCACAAAGTCTACAACTGGAGAAGCAGGTGGTAGTGGCACTGGTGGAGCTGGTGTAAGTGGTTCAGGTTGGAATGAGGCTGGTGGAAGTGGTGCTCCTAATGATGAAGATTTGGATGCCATCAATGTAAGCGATGCAAATCTTTACAGTCTTGAAACAGAACAACAGCCAGAGATCGTACAGGCTAAATTCCATCTGATTGATGAAAGTGATGAAGAGGCTGAGATTGATGATCGTTCAGAGCCTGAAAGTTACTCTTTGAAAGAAAATTCTCTTACTTATCAAGCGAAGATAAGTTCTGTAAGTGAAGATGTTATTGATTTAAGCAGAGATGAATGGTTCACCAAACCTGAGCTTGAAGATCAGACTCCTCTATTTCAAAACATTGCTCAGCCAAGGAGAAAAGAGTCTGATAGACATATCATAAGCTGGAAGTTCAATGCTGATGTTCATGCCTTTATGATTAAGAGAAGAGGGGGTAGCATCTCCTATATACACAAACGTGATAGTTTCAAGACCTTGCCCAGATGGGATCTGAGGAGGTTGGCAGAGCTCCCCCTCATTGATGAAGACAAAAGCACTAGGGCTGGTAATTTGAGAATGATGCTTCAGCAAGCCGCAAAAGATGACTTTGTGTCTTTTGGGTATATGAAAGGTCAAAGGAAGAAGTCAAAGACTGAAATTGATGAGGCAACTGGGAAGCCCAAAGTTTATCTTAAGTTCAAACCAGCTAAAACAATGAGCAGGATTAGAATTCCGGATCAACAAATGTCAAGGCTGCAAACATTCAAGAAATGGTTTTATGATAATCAATCCGGTGAAGCTGTTATAAGAATAGGAGAAGATGCTGAGATAAGATTGTTTGATCCGATGGAAGTATTCTCTTTTAGCAATGACGATCTGAAGACCTTGTGTGAGAATCCTATCAGATGTGGGGCTGGAGATGACACAGCTGAAGAGGCAAACTTGTTTGTGAGAGTTGCCAACAAAGCCCGGGGAATTGTCAAAGAAATCAAGGATTTAGCACTGAAAGTAAGGGCTGATGAAGATAGAATGGAAGAGGATAGGGATCTGGCAAACCAGATGAAGAAATCTTGGAGCGGTCTTGGAGAATCTACTGAACAAGTTATAAAGCCAGCTGAAATCCCCGTTGCTGAAGAGTCTAATGTCTTGGGGGAAACTGATCTGAGCAAAGAGCCAAGCCCTAGTGAAGCCGGAGCCGAAGAATGAAGAATCAAGAGGCTGAATCCCTCCCTAGGGGGAATATTGAAGATCAATGTAGGGAGGAATTCATTGTTTTGTTTAGTTAACTTGTCTAGATTAGTTTCTTTGTAATTTTGGTCTTTTGGTAGTTAGCGAAACTACCGAGCGAAACTGTTGTTTCGCTCGGTATCTAGTTTAGACTGTCACAGTGACAGTTTCGCTTGGCCAGCGAAACTGCGAAACTGCTACTGGTTAGTATATATTGTTGCCTTGGTGCACACTCTTGAAACTTTTGCAACTTTGAGAACCCTAATACAAGAAATCTTATTATTGGTAAGTTTGGTGACGGCTAGGAGCATTTCATACTATCTTTGTAGCTTGTATTCATCTCTTATCATTCTTTTGGTTCAAGTTGTGATTGTTCAATTCTAGAAACCCATTTTAGCTATTGGAAATCATCTATTGTTGTTATTTCATTGGTTTTCTTCTCAAAACACCATCATTAGCACTGATTAAGATCAGTGAGGACCAACATATTTATCACGAACATTTAACGAGGTTTCGTTAAAAACTGACAGTTAATTGTTAACAGGGGTGTTAGTTGTAATTAGAGAGAGTTGTAATTGGATTACAATTGAGAGAAGGATTGGGATAGGCCTTAGGGCCGAAAATCGTAAAGCCCTATCCCAAATCCCTAACTTGTTTATCAAGTCTTTTAAACCTATAAATAGACCCTCTGGGTTTAAGGTTTAGTTACTGCATTTATCTGATAAAGGTGCAAACCCTAAAACCTCTCTCTTCTCTCTCTAATTTTCGGCAACAAGAAAAACCCTAGGGGTTTCGATTTCTTGTGTGGTTCGACCAAGCTACTTCATCAAGAGGAGTTCGTGATCAAGTGCTAGCACATAGCATTGGTGTGTCGTGTGTGCGATCGTAGAGGGATTTACTTTAAATCCTCCAATAGATCAAGTCAATCCGAGCTCATAAGGTAAACATGTTCTATCCGCACTACAAAAAAATTGCCATTTCGTGGCACACAAAAAGTGCCACTAAAGGCCAAAAAAGTGCCACTAAAAACCCTTTTAGGAATGTGTGGCATAAAAAATAAGTGCCACTAAAAGTGGTGACACTAAGCCTTTTAGTGGCACTTGTTTAATGTGCCACACAAACTTTTTGGATTTAGTGGCACATTATTTTGTGCCACAATAAAATAAAATACTATGACAAATGTTTTGTGCCACTAAAAGGTTATCCTACTTATATATCTACGGTAGTTTTAGCGGCACTTATTTTTTTCTATGTTACTAAAGGATTATTATAGTCACTCTCATGTATATATATATATACTATTTTTAATGACACATTGCAACAAAAATCACATTATTTATAATACAAAATATAAAATAAAAATACGATAAGATGATTAAATTGTAAATGTAGATCCAAAATATTTACACAAGTAATTTAAACATTCAAACATCTTTCAATTTCTACATGTTTACAAAAATAGTTTAACCATTCAAAAATAGCTAGTTATCTTGTCATCATCAACCATCGAAATATAGCTTCAAAACCTGTCATCATCAACCATGTAAACAAGAATTAGTACAGATTAAAATTCAACTCTTATAATTTTATAAGCATTCACGAATGGTTTAAGATAAAAAAAACGAGTCGATCGGTGAATTAAACAACCAAGTGTAAGCAGTGCCAGACATGTGCAATAGAACATTCGGAGAGAAGTGTAAACATGTAGCAAAGAAACAAATAGCTAAATTCAACATAGTAAGGCATTGTATAGCCATGCTTGTGTGTTTGTATGAGCATGAAAGGAAAACTAACACCTTTCTTGTAGTGAATTTTGACAA
This sequence comes from Deinandra increscens subsp. villosa, assembly GCA_039602395.1. NCBI lineage: Eukaryota > Viridiplantae > Streptophyta > Magnoliopsida > Asterales > Asteraceae > Deinandra > Deinandra increscens. Next base: position 7,769,106 of record JBCNJP010000012.1, on the reverse strand, counting down.
AAAGATATGAGCTAATAATAATGCAACTACTAGCAAATTTTTTTTGACAATAACTAGCATTATAATGCCTCTAAATGTGATCACATGGAGAGACTCACCTGTCTTGACAATAACTCACCTGTCAACTTCATCAAACTTTGGTTTGTACTTAGGAGTTCTACTGTCCACAAACTTTGGGATTTCACCACCTGTAAGATATGAAAAGTAAGCACGTGCCAGACACGTGCAATAGAACATTCGGAGAGAAGTGTAAGCATGTAACAAAGAAACGAAGAGCTAAATTCAACATAGTAAGGCATTGTATAGCCATGCTTGTGTGTTTGCATGAGCAGGAAAGGAAAACTAACATTATATAACACACAAGTTTAAACATAATCATTTACATGTAATTATATTCACATTTCTCAATTTGAATCCATTAATTCTGTAATATAACAAGTCATAACAAGTTATCTATAATTTAAAGTGTAAGTCCCTTTACATTATATAACACAAGTTAGTCATAACAAGTCCTTTTACAATGTACAAGCATACAATTTTCAACCATAACATAATCATTTACATTTAATTATATCCACATTTCTCAATTTGAATCCATTAGCATTCAATTGCTCTGTCATAAAGAAAGGGAAGGAAATCGAACCTGCCTTTCTTTGCCAGGAGGGGGTTCTTTCAAAATTGACTAGTTGTCCCTCTATTAGAGGTGTTCCAGAAATGTCTGTCCATTGACCCGTTTCTATTTGTTAACGTCTAATGACCAACAAAACACAATTATAACACATTTCAAGCTTACAATATTTAAGCATAAAATATTTATTCACATTTCTCAATTTCCTCAATTAGGATCCATTAGAAACATAGCCACAATATTTAAGCACTTTGACTCATCTACACGACATGTCACAATTCTATTCTAGCGTCATTATCTAGTCATTTGTATTTTTGAATATTTAACCTTCTTCCACTTTCAAGGTCTCACGACTCCACGAGTCGATCACCACCTCAAACCACTAATTATATCATACACATTTATCTATCGTCGAACATGACCTTATGTTGATCATTTATCATAATTTGACACTTCAAGCAATTTATCACAACAAAACTTTGCATTCAACGCCAATATCAAATTATATATGATTTAAAGTGCAATTGTACTTACCTCATGGGCTCATGGTTAACCGATTCACCTTCACCATTGCATTTGGTTGACCCATTTGATTCCAAGCTCGTCACCTAGCTTTTTCAATGGACAACACTTATTATGTTAGTAATCCATATCATGAGTAACTTATTCATTTGGTTCTAACGTCAAATCATCGTACATTACTGTTATCATAATCTATGTGCTAATTGGACACAAGCACATTTTCTTATATGCATAAAACTCTAGTATTAGTGCAACATTTTCTGGACAGCAGTTGTTGAAACCATATTTTGACCATTTTAACAGCAGAACTAACACAACATGTTGAAATATAAAACGTAGTAGACTCACAGGGCTTTCCGAGCATATAAAATACACATTTTTCGGAGTTACGGTTGATTTTATACAACATTTACAGAAACAGATCAGCAGCATATTTATTCCAATCAGCATTGCTGAATTTTCTATATATCCATGGGAACTTCACGTTTCGACTCATTAAACAACCAAATCAGTTTCTTATGTTCATAAGTAAGTTTAAGAATAGTTAAATACCTTTCCAGGCGTCTATAATACACCCTCATCGGATGCATACACAGATTTATACAAATTTCTAAAGTCAGATTTGTAATTGAACTTTAACTCAAATTCCATTTAGAAAATCTTTTTTTTGAAACATTTCCATATAATTGGCACTTAAATCATTAAGCAACAACAACAGTGCTTCACATTAAGCATCATCCATATTCAAATTATCAAGTAAGGTTCACCTAGGCATTTCATCGAACACCTAGCGTGCATAAAACATGTCCACATATTTCAACCTAACCTACTTAGGTTTCATGTCCTTCTATTTCATAATATAAGCATATTGAAATTCATCACAATTTGGCACATAAGTTGTTAATCAACACAAGGCTTCACTTCAATGATCTATTTACACAATTTCAATTCATAAACAAAGTGTTCATCATGACATTTAATCAAACACTTGGCATGCATGATATTAACAAGTGATCTCCAACCTAATTTACTTAGGTTCCAAAATCCCTATTTTGCTTAACACCATGTAGCAAATTTCTCATATTAGCATACAAGAAAAGTTCATGTTGATCCAATTTCTCCAATAATTCAGTAACTAAGAATAATAAGCTCTCAAAATCCCAAATACATTGCCCTAAAATCGCAACTTAGAGCATTCATTCAACAACTTGTTAGATAAGTCAAATTAACTAAGCATTGAAGTGCCTATTACATGATTTCATCCTCATCTAACTATTATAACACAAAAAATCGCAGCCTGGATGTCCAATTTCATCAAGAAAATTTCGAATTAAGCTAGTATTCATGGTAGATAACTTACACAATAATTCCTCCATAAGTTACTTTATGATTAAAGCTTCCGATCCTTGTAGTATCTTTCAAAATCGCAGCCCTAGTCCTCTTCGTCATGCGAAATCTCGAACTAGGGCACCAAGCAAGAAATGTCGATATACAGGGATGAAAATACGATCCCCTTGTTGACCAGATCATTTATTTATCCAAATTTTCCCTATTGGCAAATCTAGTCCCTTCAGTTTTCATGTTTAAGGGATTTACAATTTCAGCCCCTCATGTTTAGTCTTTAAATAAATTAACTATGAAGCCTACTATTTACACCCAAGCCCTTGTACATTTATTTAAGATCTATAATATTCACCAAACAAGTCTTAATATTATTTTACAAGTGTGAAAAATTACAAATTTCACACTTATCGTCACAGCTTATTCTACATAAACCGGTTTAGGATTCGGGGTGTTACAATACACTGGCGGTATTCCATCTCATTTTAGGCGATTTTGACGGTATGATTTATTTTATAGGAATTAGATTTAGTGGCATATATGAAAAGCCATAAAAAGGTTGTTAAATCCCTACATTAGTGGCACAAAAGTCAAGTGCCACTAAAACCCTATATTAGTGGCACAAAAGCTAAATGCCACTAAAATTATGTGCCACTAAATGGCATTTTATTTGTAGTGCCGGTTAGTTAGATTAATTCATAGGTTTTATTCCGCTGCGTACTCGTGAGATAATTTGTTATATAACCCTACACCTTTCACATCCAGAAGCATTACTTTGAGCATGTTCTTTCCATGCCTTTTGAAGACATTGCTGGCCTTTTCAATTCAACCCAAGTAATCTACAAAGACAACAGGTTGTTATTTGATATGCCACACGCTGAGTATTCTATCTCATTTGGTGTTTGTAAGTTACCCATGAGTTGCAGCTGGTTTTTCTTCAGTCTTTGCCCTAGGAGGTCATACCTTGCAAAATTGTATTAGTATTTTGGGATGCCTCTCGATCTCTACAATTGACATGAATGTTGCTTTTTACCAATGACTATGAATATCAGGTGTGGTACTACTCTTACATAAGGCCTTGCCGTAACCTGTAATGGTATAGCATCTATTGACCACAATGACAGGAGTCGAGCTTTTTGTCATTCACATCAACCTTGACCTTCATTGCATCATCCTTCAAGCATGTAGATTAAAATCAGATAAGATATACAGAATTATGTTATAAAGTAAAATGTTGACAGGTTGAAGACTTACATCTTTATCAATGAGCATGTAGTATTTTTCCATTTGTTTCTTTCTTGTGTGAGTAAGGAATGTATTTTCTTAGCACCATTACCTCTAATGGAGATAGGTTGTCGTGTGCTTATACTGCTGCAATGCCTTTGCTAGTCAATGTCTTATACCCCTGTCTGTCTGTTGTTGCAAAGGAAACATCTTAGTCAAAAGTGCATGAGAAATGATTTAATCATGCATTTGTATTTCTATTTCATTGAGGAGGTCTGTGAATACTATTATTGGTTACATTTGGTGAGTCATTTTCACCTGGCGTAACAAAGTGGCTCTTCAAAATGCCACATATAACTGTCCATGATTAAAAGTTGACTATGGTACATAAGAATTCAAAAGTGCAGGCATAAGTTTACAATCAAACATGTACTTGAATTAAACCTTTACACTAACATAAACATCTTAATAAAATGAATATGAATTTGTCATATGAATGACTACAACACTTACATATACTTGAAATAAACCTACCTATGAGGTTTCATCCTGCTTAAATAAAAGTTTGATGCTATAGACAAAAGAGTTTGACTTTTACGTGGAGTCAAATGTTTTGCTCTACTTTTTTTTTTTTTTGCCTGACATAGAAGACTAAACGTGCTCATTTACTTACTATCATATCTCTTGACATTATTTTATTGAAATAAATTAGAGGTCACTCCCATATTAGAACAGACCACATTTGAAGAAAACGGGTCAAGTTACCAACGACTAATTCACTTAGAATTTAAATAAAGAGATGAGGTGGCGAAGTTACTAAAGAAACTTAAGAAGGTCAAGCACAAAGGCAAAATAGTCTTATACTCATTCGTTCTTTTACTGAAATATGTTCTCGTTTTCGGGAGCAATTCAGTCACCATCCTGACCCTGCAATAAAAACCAAAAAGATTTAAAAAAAAAACAAATTGACTTCACAACTACAATGGAAACAACTTCACTGCTTACTATCATATTCGTTAACATCATTTCATTGATACAAATGAGAGGCCGCTCCCGTATTACAACAAACCATATTTGAAGAAAATAGTTAAGTTACCAAAGATTAATTCACTTTTAATTAATATAAAGAGAGGAGCATGCATCACTAATTTCTTCACATAATCTTCTTCTTTCTTTAGAGGCTACAACATAAATAAAATACACTTGTAGTCAAAAGTTATTAGCCTGTTCAATTAACATAATTTTATTTATACATGATGAGCGAGTGTCACTACTATTTTTGTTGGTCTATTAAATCAAATGCATGGTGTTACCTTCAAGGTAGCTAGAAATTCAGCCCCAAAAAGTAAAATGCAATAAGTCCCTCGCTTTCAATTTAATCTTCCATCTCTATATCATACAATCCAAATCATCCTTAGTGATTTCATCACGTGCACATAAGATTATAATATTAATAATTATGGTTTCTTTCCCATTTCCTAATTTTTGCACAAAAGGTAACATAAGTTACACAATTAAGCTCGTTTTAATATAATGATGGTATATCTTTTAATAATATGTTTCACGAGAATTTAAACTTACCAGCTAAACTATGTGCTTGACCATCCATTTCCTCAATACGAATGGAATAATGACTTACCAAAGACGGTGAAATAGACAAACTACTGGCATAGATAGGATACAAAGAAGCATGTTAACGAAATGGATGAATTTTTACTTAGTTACTGCAATTCAAACCAAAATATAAGATGTTTATGTTAGTGTAATCTACTGGCATAGATAGGTAACAAATCAGCGTTGGTCAGAATTACAACCTATTAGATGTCCATTATTAAATTTAAATAAGACAAGTCAATTAGTTATCTGATTTTAGTTGGTGTTAGGTTTTGTAAAACATAAATTTATAAGGTTTATACAAAACATAATTAACAATGAGATCTCGGCCGAAAATGAGTCCCCTTTCGAAAACATGGTATTCGGTCGAAAACTAAACATCCGGTCGAAAATTGAGTTTTCGGTCGAAAATTAGGTATCCGGTCGAAAAGGGGTGTCCTGATCGAAAAGCAGGTGTCCTGATCGAAAAGCAGGTAATAGAAAAGCTGACTTTTCGATCGGGCAGAGTGACGGCTTAATCGAGAAGCAGTGACGAGCCAAAAAAGTCGACCACTTCTCGATCGAATCGATAACCTGGGACTAGCCACAGAATCCGATCGAAAAACCGGTAAAAAAGCCATATGGCCCGATCGAAAAGCCATATGGTCCGATCGGTAAGCCAAGCCACATTTTTCGATCGAGTGTTTGTATTTCGATCGAAAAGGTAATAATCTCTCGAAATCAGTTAGGGTTTTGTGATAAAAACGAATTAGTGTTTTTGTTATTAAAACCGATTTTGATTAAAACGAATAAGGGTTTTAAAGCCTTTTTTTAGGTTCGAAAACCCTTATTGATTTCGAGATTGGGGTTTTAACGAATTCAGATTAATGATTCGATTGAGCAACATAAGCTCTGATACCACATGTTGAACGAATTCTGAATAGTTAGATAAATAAACAGATAATATACATGTAAATATTACCTGTTGTCATCTGGTTGAGATCAGCAGCAGTTAGGTTGTCCATCCTGTAAGTAGCCTTGGTTCCCCTTTAAGGTGTATGCTAATGATGGGTTAGTTCGTGAGGGATCATGAATTTAGAGAGAGAGAGAGAGAGAGAGAGAGAGAGAGAGAGCAGAAAGAGAGAGCACGAAATTGTGTGTGGTGATTAGCATCTAATCTCTCTAATAAGGCCATATATATATACACCCAAGGGGAAACCCTAATCTATTTATTAAGGGCAATTACATCCATCAAATAAATGTCAGATAAGCTTAAATACGTAATTGATTATTTAAGATAAATGATTAAATGACATAATATATTATATTATATATATATATATATATATATATATATATATATAAAGTAATATAAATTACTAACAGATCATTCATGGAACACTCCATAAGAAGGAAAATTGGAATTAAATAATCCAAGTTATTGGGTATTGGCGGATAATAATCCGAGTTTCAATATTGGCCTACAATAATCCCAATTATTTGGGTCTTGGAATTCATTGGGCCGCCGTTAATTTTTCCCTAACTCCGTTAGTTGTGTGCTGACGTGGCACGTGCCACGTCAGCAAGTATGATGCCACATCACCTGCCACGTCAGCAAAAATGATGCCACATCACCTGCCACGTCAGCAAGTACTAGCGGAGTTAGTGAAAAATTAACGGCGGCCCAATGAATTCCAAGACCCAAATAATTGGGATTATTGTAGGCCAATATTGGAACTCGGATTATTATCCGCCGATACCCAATAACTTGGATTATTTAATTCCAATTTTCCCCATAAGAAAAGCCAAAAACAACTCATTTTAATTCCTAATTATTTAACAAGTCTTGCGTCATTCCTATCGAAAGAAAAGTACAAAATTGTTGTCCAAAAAGAACCATAAAAGGCAAAACTGTTGTTTTTTATAATTATAAATTGAGACCTTAATTTTCTTATTTCTCTCACCTACTATTCTTTTGGAGAACACATACATTGACTGGTCAATGGGTTTTCTTTGTTCAACTATGTTTTATATTTTAGTTTTTAGTTAGTTGTTTCTAACTACTGCATGATTCCTTTTAAATTTTTGTTTATTATTGATCGATCGTTTTGTTTATGTTTTTGTTAGTGTTGTGAATGGGCTGGAGCCCGGAGAAAGATAAGCCTATTTGTGCCCATGATATGCAATCCCTTTTTATCAACATTTTGATGAGCAATGCACTAGGGTAGGAGTGTGTAATAATAACGGAAATCCGAATAAACAGAGATATTGAACCATATCCATATTTGAATAAACCGATTTGTATTGAGAATATGGTTTATAATACGGTTTATGGTACTGTTACGGTTTTGGATTTTTTCTGGTTCGTTTTATTCGGTTACCCATTTAAACCGAATAATTTCTTTTTTAAATTTTTTAATTTTTTTAAACCATGTAATTAGAATGTTAGCCCATTAAGGATTAAATTAACACATCTACTCATTTACTTAATTGTATATATATTTTTAGCCAACATCTTTTTAATTATATTTTCTAGTTATACACATAATCTTTTCATTTACTTGTTTTTCTTTCTTGTAGAGATGAGAATAATACCGGTTGAGGTCGTTTGAAGAGTTACACAATATTGTGGCATGACATCTTCATATTTGTTTTTTGTTCACGTGATGGAAGTTCTATTTTTTTTTTTATCAAAAGTTGAAGTTTTTTTGTTTAAAACTATATGTATTCGGTTCTATGTCGTATTACAGTTCTAATTAAACTATTAGGATAATTAAAAATGCTTGTTCGTTTATTTAATTTTTTCTTGTTAGCCTAAAAATATGCAAAATATGTTTTTCGGTAGAGAACGGTTTATACGTACAGCAGAATACACTTTATTTGGTTTCAACCAAAACCGAACCATATTGAATACGGTGTATTCAGTTCGGTTTGAAAGTTTTTCATTACGGTTCGGTTCGGTTATGGATGTGATAAACAAATTTCAAAACCAAATAAACTGTAAACCGAACCGATGATTACCCCTAGACTAGGGTCATCACTCATCATATATGGTTAAACCATACTCTTATATATCCTCATTTCCGAAAGTGTAAAATTGAACTTTTGGTTACCGATATGTTCTCATCTCCCCTCGTTCTATTGGTCAAAAGGAAGGATGGGGCGTGAAGATTTTGTGTTGATTACCAGGCCCTTAGGTAACACTATGACCACTCAAGACCTTTTCCCACTATCCTCAATAGATGAAGTCATCGATGAATTACACAGTTAATATTTCTCTAAACTATATTTACTCTTCGGTGATAATCAAATGCGTACATGTCCATGACAGGGACATCCCAAAAACGCCTTTTCGTACACATGATAAGCATCACGAACTTTTGGTCATGCCCTTTGGCTTGATAAGCCCTCCGCCCTCACGGACTTCTGAACAATGTTTTCTGACCATATAGCAAAACGTGGAAGGATCACTTACAACATGAGTCTGAGTCCCGGTTTTCCATTTCGACCATAAGTGCTTTTTCTTGCTGCGTTGTTTGTTAATACTTTCTTTTGTAGTATGAAACACTTAATTTCAGACTTGTCTACCTCAGGTTTTTTGAACTCTAATGGTTGTTTCTTGTTTTCAAATCTATCCTTGATGAAGTTCTTTTTGTTTGATCAGGTGACATTTCTCTTCTTTAATTTTCCAAATTGCTTGTTTAACATAGCAAATGATTTCTCTAAGGCATCATGTTATGCATCACGAAGAGTCACTTTCAGAATCACTTGACTATGTTATTCTTTGTTTGAATGGGTTGACGCTTATATGATATTTCCTTTCTTTTTTTCAGAGTAAAGAGTCATGGGTTCAACCTTTGGCTTGGAAATTTCTAAAATTTCTAACTCTTCTGAGTGCGGAATGCAAAATAAACCTTTGACTTGGAAATTTCTAAAATTTCTAACTCTGGTAAGTGCAGAATGCAAAATAGGTCATTTAGACTTTGTTCTTCCAAATCAAGAGTTCATTGTAAGGTCATTGTGAGTCTCGTAATCGAAACCAAAAATTTAGTTGTTTTGAAAAGCAATCGGTTTTGGTTTTTCAGTTTAGTAATTCGATTAATTCCTCACTTTGATTTATTAGCCAATGGGCCAAGGAGTTGAGGTATATCAATATATCAAAAGGACTCAATTCATGTCACTTACGTCAATTTGCATAAGGCTCTCTTTCATAAGTTCTTTTGTCAAAACCATAATGTGGGATGCATTTTATAAGTGAATTTTCCTCCAAACTTTTTTTAAACCTTCCATGTGGGATAAGTTTTTTTTAAGTTTTCTATTCACTACCTTGTCTTCATTTTAGTTTAGTTTGTTCAATATTAACATCATTCAATTCAAGGTCGATTCCAATGTTATATTACTAACTCACAGCTAGCTATTGCATTTCACTGCCAGGAACATCTCAAGAAAATATAACATAAGTAACCAAAAGAAAGAAAAATCTCTAAATAGATATACTACGAAAGCATAATTGAAGATGAATTCTCAGGGCTATACAATCTTTTGTGTTATGACCAAAGTCCTCGTGATTGGCACACCACTTGGACCTGTCTTTCTAGGATGTAGACTTGTCATTCTTCTTTGTCCACATTGCTCGATCTCCTAAGTTCTACACGACACTCACCACACTTAAAATATCAGTAGAGAAACAGTAATCAGTTAGCTTAGGATACTCTCCATCCTCATCATCATCATCGTCCACATTGTTGATCCTGTGGTTATCAGATCTCGAGTATGGCTTGGATCTGTTAGATCTTTGGTAGGAGGATTCTGATTTTCGGTTAGGATGCTCATATAGTGAGGGTGATCCATCTTTCTTTTGGATTTTCCGATCTTCTTCCAGCCTTATAAACCTTAGTGCCCTGTTCCGAACTTCATCTAGATTTTGACAGGATTCATCACTAGATCTTTATATAAGGTTGAATCCTTCTTTAACCCCGTCTTGAATGCATGAACTGTAGTGACATCCATCTTCGGGATGTCCACCGCTTCCCTGCCAAAAATGCTAACATAGTCATTCAAGGATTCCTTAGCATGCTGAGTCACCCTGTAGAGGTCACTAGTTAGTTTTTCAAAAGTACGTCTGCAAGAAAATTTATTGTTAAATAAATTAATCAAATGAGAATATGAAGTAATAGAGTAAGGAAGAACACTAAGCAGCCATTTCAAGGCTGATCCTGCATGTGAGTGTAGATCCAAATGCCATGAATAGGCATGCTTCCTTCAAATATGCAGAGATTGGAATTATCTCCATCATTTCCCTGTATTGGGCAACATGCTCATCAGGATCTGTGGTCCCATCATATAGCTTCATGTTGGGAGTCTGAAACCTTTTAGGGATTTCACGCCGCATATTGGGGATGTAAATCTTGAAATCCGGTGGTTGGAGGGTGCAACCTCAAGAATTGGTTGTGGACCACTCCTGAGACACTTGAAATCATGTCCTTGAGCTTCTTGAGCTCCTTGGCTATGGTCGGGCTGACACCTACATCATGCATGGGATACAAATTATTAGTACTCAAATAAGGGGTTTTAGGGATGTTACCAGCATCCTGGGTCTGATGGACCCCAGGATTCATTCCAGGATTCCCGACAGTTGTCATCCTGGTCACAGTAGTGGGGATTGAGACTCCTGCTCCAGCCTACATAGGAATGAAGTCTTCAACAGGAGTTGCCGCAGAGGAGTCATGGGCATGTAATCCAGCTTCCTTATCTCCACCTTAAGTTTCTCCATTTCCCACACATTGTTAGATTCAGACTCTGTTGTTGCTCCATATAGCGTTGTATTTTTGTGAACATAGTTAGCTCCTCATCACTGGATACCAGGACTGGTGTCTGAGAGCTTAATGTAGAACGTGAAACACCAACGGTTGTAGAGATATGCTTTCCATGGTTCATGTTCTTGTTTTGTGACGAGGAGAACACATGAGGAGAAAAAGCAAGTGAAGCCGAGGTGGTTGAAGGGTTTGAAGTAGATGAAATCTTGGGTTGTGAAGCAAACATTTGATAAATTTTATTAAGAAACAAAATTAGAACATATTTTGCAAGAGTTTTAAAAATGAAATGCATCACTTGCCCCCACGGTGGGCGTCAAATTATTTTGACAAAAAAATATTAACTAGAATTCAGTGATCAAATTAGTTTGTGAGGTGTGGTGCTCAGGATGCACGTATGTGCATACCCTGTAAAAAATAGTTAAACAATTTAAGTAAATAAAAAATTATCAAAATACTGGTCACAACCAAGGATTTACCAGGATGAAAGACAGAACACCGGGATTTGTACGAGGTAAAATGCCCTTAATCCTTAGATGTCTTTAAGGATTGTCGGCATAAAAAACCTCGGGGGTGATAACAGACACCACTAACTATTATTGCACAAAAATTGTCGATTACAGAGAGTATGTAGGTGAGTGATTGTGAGTATAAGTGTGACTTCGAGAGCTAAGAGTCCCGTCAATGTTCCTATGCCACTTATATTTATACAAGTGATCCCAAACGAACATCCCGGATTTCATGGGATTGAGTCTTCGTTCCTCATAATCGTTATAGGTCGGTTCTTCCGCTTCCAACCTCATCAACGTAAGCTCCAAGTCTGGCTAAGTCCACTTGAC
>JBCNJP010000012.1:7714405-7756646 GCA_039602395.1 Deinandra increscens subsp. villosa | reverse complement strand
CCATTGGGCTTTTAAACCTTAGCTAATATCAAAATTGCAATATATTTTCGTAGGAATAAAGAACCATGTTGTTGTTTTGTAGAACTACTCAAGTCTACTTTGAATGAAAAATTATTCATAAATTGGTTTTGCTTTTAGTTATATTTAGGGTGGTGATACTGATACACACATAATGCAAACATATAGTAAACAGTCGTATATGGTCATATGATCGTATGATATATATATATATATATTTTAACAATTGTATGGCCATATGGTCGTATGAAATATTTTTTTTAACAATCGTATGAGGTGATATGGTCGTATGAATTTTTTTTTATTTGTTTTATGGTTTTATTATGCTTAGGGATAGCTCGAGGTTTGGATTATCTCTATAGTTCAACATAAGTGATTATTCATAGAGACATCAAACTAGACAATGTTTTGCTTGATGGAGTTCTCAATGCAAAAATATCAAGACAAAATTTGTCGGACATCAAAATTCCAATGTCAACACCCGTATAATGAAAACAAGGTATGTTATCTTATTACACATATCCATGCATGTGGTACTTTTAAGTAAGAGTCAGGTCGGGTCTACTTGGGTTTATTACACATATCAATGCACATGACAATTCAGTTAACCATGAGCTCCATGTGTAAAAGTGGTGTACCGGATGAAACCCTATAAAGCCCCCTATTAAAAAACAATTAGAAAATCTGGACCAATCAGAACACACCCTTAAAAAATGGCCTTAACTAAAATAATTATACTTTTCTATTTATCCTTTAATACTTTCATCAATACACATTTATATATTATACATAAAAAAGTTCTAATTACTATACTACACACTTTTTATATTTTTTATAACTTTTCAAAATATAATATCTTATAAATATTCGACTCTATTGCTATGACATACGCATTTTTAATAGCATTTCCACTTGAATTTTCACAACAAGGTTGAGATCACCTGCCGCGCGTTGCGGCGGCACTAGTTTCCGTTTTTATAACCCATTTTTATAACCCGTTTTTCCTTCATTTGTATCTGGTTTCAGGTTGTGGTTCTTTTGTTCACATGCATGCGAAGTCTCGTTTGTGTCTCTTGATGGGTCGTTTGCTTTGTTTGCCTTTTAAGTGCGCGTGAAGCCCCATATATTTATAAGTACTTTTGAGCTAATGAGCCGATATACAAACCCTTTTACATCCTTTGTTTATTTGCTAGTTTTTTTATATTCTTTCTTTATGTGATAGATATAATGCGCAAACTTTTTTATATTGTAGTGCATATCACAAATACATTTCTATGAAAATATTAAAGTATGTACCCAAAACATTCAACTAATTCCATATTCCATGTGATATTAATGTTGTTATTTATTTTGTAATATTATTATTATATGTAACTTTTATTTTATTCTAAAGGTATGTACAAATATGTCACACTGCCATTATACTATTAACCACTACTACATCATTAAACCTATCAACAACTACTACCATCACACTATTAGAGATAATGATTAAGTTATTTATGTATATATATATTTAAATTCAAAACCCATGTATTTAGGTCATTCAAGTGTATACAATATTGTTGTAACTTCTCCTATCTCAGCTCCTTATTTTCCTATTTGTAAATCCATATATACGTATTTTGCATGCTGAGGTATAGCAGTGGAGTGGTTGCAATTAATCTCTGACTTTCTTTCACACAAAAGATAATAAAAAAAAATCTAACAATTAAAAAATATACCCAATTAATATAACTTTTTCTTTCACATAGAATTTATCCAAAAAAAAAAAAAATGAAAAGAATAGGTTTTTGAAGAGTTTTCTACAAATGAAGTTGAAAGGGTAAAACCACAAACTAAACGAAAAAGACCTATCAATTAGCTAATATAAACCTACCATATCAATCGAAGAGAAGCAATTAGCAGAAGAGAATATAAAAACTAGGTTAGTAAACCGTGTAGTGTGCGGACTGAATTTAGATTCATAATAATAGATAAATAAAATTAAAAAAACGGTTAAGAGATTCAAAAAATATGATTGACGTAAAATTAGTGTGGCAAGATTGGGGTTATGTAAACCCTAATGTAAATCATCATCGCCTCTGTCGGAAGCAAAACACTACCAGATCTGACAAAATGGGCTCAAACAAAGTCATCATCGTCGGTGTCTCAATCCAGAAAACCCAGTACAGATAGCATTCGAGCATTTGAACCGAAGAAAATCCGACCACGTCGGAAGAAGAAGCTCAGACCAAAGTCATCATCGCCCTTATCATTGCTGCCATCTCTAACCCTAAACCCACAACAGGAACCATTCCGGCATTCAGAAGTGAGGAAAATGCTACCAGATCTCAAATAAGAAGATTTCCATCGTCTCAAACCGTATAAACGGTGGCATCACCAGCCGTTGTAATGGCGGCGGCGCCGTACGTGTCAGACCAGCAGCCACAAACGCTAGCCAGCCACAAAGAACAGAAAATAGGAATCCAGCAAAATCAGAAATATAACTTCCGATCAAAACAAAACCATGCATTAACAATAACAACAGATCTGAGATAAACAACAAGTTAAAACCTCATCGCCTTTAGCCATCGTAAACGACAGCACCCCAGACGCTCATAACCGGCGACGGCTAAGATAAACGCCGCGCCGCCGCTGGTGAGGTCATCGCGAAGGCAAACCGGAAAAAAGAAATTAGACAAAGCACCCCAAATCTCTCAACCGACAACGGCTGCGTTAACCGTCGTGCCGCCGCCGGCAATATCATCGCGAGAGTGCAAAACCTAGCTTAAACATCGTTTACGGAGCCAGTTCAGGCTGCCCTAAAGTAGCCATTTTAGGCCGGCGACTTCTATGAGAGAAAATAGAGAATCAGACGGGAGAGATGAGGTGCTGTGAGGTGAGAAAAAGAGAGAAAATAATATATAAACATGTCTTGTAACCAAACTCATGAAAATGCCTTTAAAGTCAAAATTTACAAAAATGCCATATGATCTACTATTCAACAATTGGTAAATTGATGATATATAATATGCAAATATTAATATACAAGTCATCGAAACCAAGCCTTAGAGATTTTAATACCGCGTCACTGGGGTGTTTAACGAATCGAATTTCGAATACTTGGGTTAATCAAATCGAATTATTTGAAATTTAATTTTTAAAATATGGATTCGAATGAGATTCAAACAATTCGATTCGAGTTTGAATTCAAAATAGGTATCCCTTCGAGCTCGATTCGATTCGACTTCAGTTTTCGAATCCGAATCGGATATGAATAAATTCAAACTTATTTTTGTAAAAAAAATACAAATCTATAAAAGTATAAAACTAATAAAACACCCTGTACAAATGACAAAAATGATAACTCGTATGAATGGAGAACTTAAAACCGAAAGATAAGTATAAATACTGTACAAGGAGGAGGTGAGGAGCACACGTTTATATAAACTACACTTATTTTTGAAACTTAGAACCTGGACACTGGGAATTAGGGGTGGAGAGGGGCGTGCGACAACCACTAGTGACGTTCAAAAGGCAAAGTCTATTGTGGCGATCGATCTAGCTTGTTAGCGTTAGGGGTGTACAAAACCGGATACCCGGAATTTCGGGTATCCGAAAACTTCGGATATCAGTTTTCGCTGTCCAAGTCAAATCCGAAATTTTGGATATCCGAAATTTCGGACTCGACTCGGATAGTGATAACGGATATCCGAAAATTCTGTTTTGTTTAAAAAACCACAATTTAACAAAAAGAATGACAAAACCACAAAATAAATAAACATAGTCCAAGTCTTCAAATACAGATAAACATAAGTTCGACCTAAAAACGACAAAACAATAAACATAGTCCACCTTCTTCAAATACAAATCAAATTAACAAAAAAAAAAACATAATATCTTGATTTCTTCATTCACCGCATTCGTCCAACATTCACCCTTAAGCGTTCATTTCAACTTCCAAGATTTTGGCTACCTACACACAAAAAACAAGTAAAATGTAGTTCTAAATAAAATGAGTTATATACTTAAAAAATCCAAATGCAAAAAGCACTAAAGTATACTTAAAACCTCCCCACATTTGAGTCTACATCCATTATTGAGCATAAAAATTTAAAACCCACAATATCACATATCACATACATTCACACACGCATTACTCAATTCAAATCAACTAAATTCAATTCAAGATGGAATACGTACAGGGAAGACAACAAAGATTACAATTAAATAGCAGACTTGCATATGACAATTACACCAAAACATGCATTCTAGCATGAACTTTGGAGATGTTTTGACATAATGCATGAAGAAAGTAATCTAATCTAGTAAATAAGCAAAATAGTTATCTATTTTACCTTTAAGTCATGATACGTACCTTAATAGTCTGAAGATTCATCAACCGTTTCATCAATAAGAATTGTAGGTTGTTCCAAGGTTAATTCCTTCGCCTTTGCCCTTGACACCACCTCGTTTTCAGATACCATCTCACAATCCTCGGAGTTGCTTGTATTATGCTTTTCCATTGATCTAGTAGGCTGCAAAAAAGAACACATTAAACCAAGAATTAACTTCAACAAAACTGAAATGATTAACCAAGCAAAAAAGTTAGACATGTAAAAACCAAATCCAACATGAAAATAACATACTCAAAAACTGATTCAAGCATACGAACATGCAAAAAACTGATTCAAAGCATATGAACTTGCAAAAAACTGATTTAAAATAACCTATATAGCCTTCAAGCATATGAACTATATATCCTTCAAGCATATGAACTTGCAAAAACCGATTCAAAATCCAAATCTAACATGTAATGAAAATATAACATACTCAAACATGTAGCTTTAAATCATTAACCAATAAGGGGAAACAAACTGGACCATAGCAACTCTAATCTTTAATCATTAGCACCATAAAAACATATTTACATGATTCTACACAAATCATTGGTCTCTCACCACCATAAAAACAGATTTACATGATTCTACAATCATATCTCCTCAATTGAATATTTGAATCTCAGATGTAATCAATATAGAGATAGGAAGAAGAAAGCGTGCATGAAAGTGAGGAAAAATATACATGTGAATGAGAGATTGAACCCTAGGCCTGAGATTGAAGATGAACAGGGATCCGTATGCCTTCGCCGGACCTGCGACCTGCGACATTCGACCTTCGTCTATTAATGGATTTTAGAAGAAAGCGTCGGGCGAAGGAGTGCGCCGGACGGACCTGCGACCTTCGACCTTCGCCGGACCTGCGCCGGAGTAGAACCGTGGATGTGGAGGGACGAGGGAGGCGAAACTGAGGAAGCGTGGATGTGGTCTCAGGTATGTGGAGAAGTGAACCCTAAAATCCAAGACTAAATCATTTAATTCAATAATTCTTTTAATTTTTTAATATAAAAAATATTTTAATTCATTTAAATTTTTGGATACCGGGTATCCGAAACTTTCAAAAATTTTGTAAATTATTGTCCAAATCCAAGTCCAAATTTTCGGATACCCAAGTTTCGGATATCCGAAATTCCGGATATCCGAAATTTTCGGATAATTCGGATACGGAATTTCAGATAATTCGGATAGGGATTCGGACTCGGATATTTTTGAACACCCCTAGTTAGCGTGAGGAAATTTTAATTCTTAATTTTAATTTTAAATTATTAATTAATTTGTATTAGATATTTGGGATAATTTCATATATATCCTTATAAATATGAGAAATATCATATATACCCAATCAAACTAAAAAATATCATATATGCCCAATTTTAATGAACTTTTCCTTATTGACCATCATACCCTTACCAATTATATGAATTTTATTACCTTTATTTTAAAGATACGTACTCTCCAGTCTCTAAACCCACGTCTTCTTCACAAAGCATCAATTAGGGTTCATCAAACCTTCAATAGCTTCGACATCTAAACCCACAGGTATAACTTTGATAATTCACGATTATATATTTGATATTTGCTAGTTTTTTTTTTGGTTCCTTCATCCTTACTTTTCCTATTTAATTATGAAGATCTAATCTCCGTTTCTTTGTTGGTATAATAAGACAAACATGGTTCACTTCAATTGAGATTTAATCAATTTTTCTTCCCTGGTTCATTAGTTTCCATTACGTGCACTTTAATTTGTCAAGAAGTGTACTTTTAATGAGCCGTAGTGAACACACTAAAATTTCATTGTGGAGATTTAATAACTTTTAATGAGCCGTATAGAACCCTTTTATTTGGCTCGTTAATTTGTGAAGATGTGAAGATGGCATAAGATTGCAAACTTTTTCTCTATAATATATTAGTTACTGAACATACATGGGTTTTGGTGATATCTATTATGATATTTAGTAGACATTTGAGTGGACTTTTTGAATATCACAGAATGGATGAAGGCAATATGAGTATCACGTAAAATAAAAATGCAAATCCAACGTGGGAATTCATGGTTCAATCACCAACACTTGAGTACGCAAGTTTTCTATTGCATTATGCTATGATATTGATAGATATTGTAATTTAAGTTTGAGTGGTTTTTTTTGCAGGCAAGTATATTCTAAGTATAAGTCAAAACTAAAATACGGAGGCTACTTTAGGTTAGCTAAGAACTCATCTAGGAAACGATATTGTTTTGGATATCAAAAATGTGTTACATTGACATACGGCTTGGAATATTTGATTGAAGAGGTTAAAAAACGTTACCCGTCAAATATGGGTCTCATTTCACTATATGGTTTGTTGATAAGAATGTCATTGATCATTCTTTTATTCTACTTGTTTCTAATGAGAATTTCGAGTCAATGCTTCATATGTACGAGATGGAAGAAGAGTTAACCATTTATGTGACCACAGATGATCATAGTGAGATCAATTCAATACATGAGAGGTATAAAGAGTTTAAAAACTAGTATCTCTTGTACATTAAATGTAATTTTCATGGGATTTTAATGTCTTGTGTAGGGTCGAAAATGAAGTAATTGATGAACCAAATGGGGAAGAAGAATCAGAATATTCTCTAAGCGATGAAAATTATCATAGCCAGTATAGTACCGATGATGAAGTAGACTCCGAGAGTGACGAAAGAATGAATCATTCAATAACTAAGAAAACTCCAACTATGAAAGTGAATTCAAAGTTTCTAAACGCGGTTGAGTTTAGACGAGTGTTGAACCACTATGCACTCGCAAATGAATTTGAGTACTTCATTGAGAAAAGTAACCCAACACGATTCACAGCATCGTGTACAAATAAAGAGTGCAAGTGGAGAATTCATGCTTCTATCACTCAAGATGGAGTTACATTTGAAGTAAGTATATAAGTTCATAAATGTTATTTTTTTACACTTTATATTGTTAATAATATGTACTTTTATATATTTGCATATCTCAGGAAGTGGGTTATGAAAAACTACAATGTTGATGTACCATAACTAAAAGTCTTTAGGGGTAAAGAATAAGCTTACAATGAAATGTATGGGAAATGGGAAGACTCCTTCATGAATATGAATGATTTTAAAGAGGAACTCCTAAACAGAAATCCGGGAAGTATTGTTGACATTGACTTTGAAAGAAATGGTGACAAGAAACTATTTTTACGTTTCTTTATCTCATTAGCAGCTTACTCCAAGGAGTTTCTTGATGGTTGTCGTCCTTACATAGCTCTTGATGCTTGCCATCTGAAAGGAAAGTTTAATGGTGTGCTAGTTGCTGCAACAGGTGTTGATGGTAACAATTCTATATTTCCAGTGGCTTATGGTGTACTTGAATCCGAGAACAAAAATTCTTGGATATGGTTTCTTGAATTGCTTAAAAAGGGAATTGGTACACCTAATGGCCTGGTTATATCATAAGATCGACATACAAAAAAATGTCTTGAAGTTGCAATAACACAAGTTTATCCTAGTGTTGAACATCGAGAATGCATTAGACACTTGTATAGCAATTTCAAGAAGCATTTCCATGGTAAGTTCTTTAGTAGGAGTTTATGGAGAGCCGCTAGAGCCTATAGACCAAGTACTTACGAAAGAGTATTAAATGAGATAGCCGAAGTACGTGAAGAGGCATTTAGATATATTAGTGAGAATCATAACAAGATATGGAGTCATAGTAAGTTTGGAACAACATCCAAGTGTGACTACATTACTAACAATATCTCAGAAGCATTTAATTCATGGATATGTGAATTGTGTTATCAGCTTGTACTTGATCTGCTTGATTCCATTAGGGAAAAGATAATGATACGAATTGATAAGAAAAGGACGATTCTAAAGACATGGAAGGGCACATTCGTACCTAATATGGAGAGTTATCTCAACAAAATATCAAAGGTAAGTGTAATATTTATTATTCATATGTTTAACTTGAGATTTTATGTTTGCTTGGCTCCTGGATGGACGACTAAGGTTTGTTGGAATAATATACATTTTCATTCTCTTTATTATGCTAATTTATTTTTATGTTATATGTAGAACTTGGGTGAATATGAGGTTTGTAGGAGTGGTGAACATAGAGCCAAAGTAAAATACAAAGAAAACCATTGGGAGGTCCTACTTGATGAACATCAATGCTCTTGTCGGATTTGGCAAGTTAAAGGTCTTCCATGTGTTCACGTCGCAACATTTATTGCTTTCACAAGATATGCAAACTGGGATCAGTATGTTAATTCATATTACACTATTGAGAAATATAAAGCAGCTTATGCTCTGGAAATTGCTCTGATGCCTGCAAAGGATCAATGGATTCACATAGATGTTGGGGAAAAGATATATCCACCTAGTATCAAACGTCGGCCAGGAAGACCAAGAAATAATAGAATCAAAGCTCATGATGAGTCTAAAAAGAGACACAAATGTTCGCGTTGTGGGGAGTATGGACACCATGCAAAAACATGCAAGAATCCGGAACAAAGTTCTAACACAAATGAAACATCAACTAGCAAAAGGGGGCGTGGAAAGAGCACAAAAGCTCATGAAAATGGATGCTATCGCTTTATGTTTGAACTTCTACTAACCGTGTCTTTGACATTTTGCTTTGTGTTTGTTTTTATGTTTGTAAGGGTACTTCTCTTAATGCGAGCTTTGCAATTTTATTGATGAAAGTGTGTGATTGAACCAAGCATATATATATTTGGTCATAATCAAACGTTTTAAATAGATAATTTATGAAATAGATAATTAATTTTCCTAAAATTTGCTCATCAAGATTCAACAACGTCAAATTGATGTTCTCAAATAGCTTTTTTTTTAAGTTCTAGAATCAAAGCTCGTGGAAATTTGTCTTTGATAGAAAATGCGGGAATAAAAATAAAATTTTTAATGGAATGGGTACATTTGAAATTTTAAAGTTTTAGACAATTAAGGGTAAAATTGTCATATCTTAGATTATTTTTATTAAAATGGATAATTTTGATATTTTAACTACTTTTTAAGGGTATATATGATATTTAAAATTTTGGATGGGTATATATGATATTTTACAACTTTATAGGGGTATATATGAAATTGATCCGATATTTAATTTTTTTGGTTTCTAATTTTTATTTTTATATTCCAGTTTACTTTAATTTTATTATTTATTATTTTTGTTTTTATTTATTATTTTATATTTATTTTAATATTAATTTTCATTTTTATTTATATACTCATTTTATTTTTTATTTGTTTCTGTTTTTACATTTTTATTCGTATTTTCATTTTTTGCTTTTTGTTCTTAAATTCGATTTTATTTTGTTTTCATAAAATTATAAGAAAAAGATCAAATAAAACAAAATTTTCATTTCATTACTTTAAGGAATCGCTAAAACACCCATCCCTAATGAGTGAATTTCTTTTTAGAAATGGAATAAATTACGTTCGTTAAGGTGAAGGCAATTGGCTAGAGAGGGAGGTCGTGCGGCAGTGGGGGCTGCAAAAAGAGGAAAAAAGAGGAAGAAGAAGGGAAAATGTAGGGGAATAACTGGATGCAGAGTGTGCGGCTACACCAGGATGGATCCGCGGTGGAGGGGAGGCCGCTCACTACGGCTCAACTGGTACTTTTACTCTTTTGCGATGGTCCATTCAAATATGCTACTAAACATGTCAATTTTTTATTCTGACGTAATGATTTATTCAATTTCACTTTTTTTTTGAACGGCACAATATTATAAAAAACGACTTGAAGGTTAAAAAAACCTAATCAAACAAGAAAGGGGTTCATTCATACCAAACACTACGTTAAACCATTAATCTCTTAAGAAAGGGGATGTATTAAATGAATACTTTGACTAATTTACAGGCCATGGTAAGATTTGAGCTGCAACTTCCATTGTGGTGTAATGGTAGGAAGCATGTGTTCTCTATTTGAGACATAGGTTCGATTCTTACGGGCAACACTTTGGAAGGGGCATTGGCGATGAGGGGAGACTTGGGGCTGAAATGTCACAAGTTCGATCCCTGAGCTCTCAGGTTTTACCACCCGGCCGCTCGCGGAGGTGGAATTTCCTTGGAATGAGCTCAACTGATGTAAATAGTCCCCGGGTTTTCCGGGGCATTCGTTAGCCGTTCAAAAAAAAAGTAAGATTTGAGCTGTAAAACGTATTTTAAATGCTAATACTAGCGTGTTTTAGAAGACAGTTTATGATAAATAATATAATATGTTTTTCAACTAACTAAAAGTTATATGTTTAAATCTTAAAAAAATATATCGGTGATAAAACTTATCCTAGAAAATCCAAGTGTTACCTTTAAAAAAGTGCTAATCCTAGTAACTAAAAAGCATTAGTGTGTAATTTCTTTCTCATTATGACATTCAAGCCATTCCTATATATATAAGCATTTTACAAGTGCCTAGATTCACTAATATAGTTTTTTAAAGGTTTTTTTTGCCTACATCCACTAATATAGTTTTTAAAGGTTCTTTTTTTTTTCTTTTTCTTTTCCATTTGTCATGATAGCTACACTAATTATCTCATTATTTGCTAAAGTATCAATTCTTGCTTTTTCTTTTTGTTTTTCTTTCGCTTAGGATGAGTTTAGCATATAAGTTAATTGTGTAACAGGTACAATCGCGTAACATAACTTTTAGCTTACAGGCTTAATACTTTGAGTATTCAGTTTCTAGTTTTAGCGTTGTTACGTATTCTTTTTGCATCTGCGATTTATTTACGACAAATTTTGTTAACGTCGTTGCGCGGTCATTTCATATTTCCTTTTCCTTCACATTATGTTATAGCAATGCAACAATTCTTATTGTTTGCTTTTTTTGTTTTATCCGAGCGCGACAAGTTTAGCAGAAAAGTTGGTGATGTAATGGGTACAGTCGTTATAACATAATTTTTAAGTCATAGGCTTAACACTTAAGCGTTCGGTATCTAATTTTAACGTTGTTACGTAGTCTTTATGTATTTAGGATTTATCTACGATAATTTTTTTATGCCATTTTGCAGTTACTTTGTATTCTCACTTTCTTCACGTTACGTTATAGAAATGCAACTTTTTGTATACCCGCAAGATTTTTGCGGCAACGCTCAGACAGTAAAATCTTTGAGTTTATCTGAGCGCAACAAGTTTTGTATATAAGTTTTGATGGTGTAAATGGGTATTCCGGTACCGTCAATATAAAATCAGTGAAAGGGCTGTATATATTGATAATTTGAAATTAGAGTTAACTTTCTTTTTGGTCCCTAAGGTTTACCAGTTTTCTCACTTTTAGTGTAATTTTTAAAAAAGTTCGATTTAAGGGCCCCACCTTTGGTTTTTTTTTTCAATTTTGGTCACCTTTAAAAATCCGTCCAAATTAACCGTTAAAATGAAGCGTATTTATGTCCAAATTAAACTCTCATTCACCGTTAGGTAGATCAACTACCTTTTTTAGTTGGTGAATGGGAGTTTAATATGGACATAAATACCTACATTTTAACAGTCAATTTGGATGGATTTTTAAAGGTGATCAAATTATAAAATGTGAAGCCCTTAAATTGATCTTTTTAAAAAATTAGACTTAAAGTGAGAAAACCTTTAAAAGAAAAAATGAAGTTAACTCTTGAAATTAAGATCACATGTCCTAAGAATATAAAAGGGTGATAATAGTTGTCAAGATGCCTTTTAATACATCGGCTCACATGCAAAACTAAAAGATAGTTTAATTTATCCCTTTAATTATATTAATTATATATCCACGTTTGTTAACTATTTTAAACCAAATAAAAAATATATGCCTTATTTACTAATTATATACGTCTTGTTGGGTCTATGGATCGTCGGTCCATATTTCATAATTGACAAAAAAAAAGAAAAAAAAAATACAAATGTGAAAAGACTACATTTTCCAATTTCCCCACTCGACTCCAGGTATGTCGCAAAAATACCTTCATTGTTCTTTAGAAATAAATAAAAAAAATATTAATATTAAAATAACTATATGAAGATGAGGTGTAATTAATAGTAACTTGACTATTCAATAGTTTTTGGAGTTTTGGTGATACTAATTATATATTAATTTTAATTATATTTACTTTTTGTTTTTATTTCTTATTATTATATATTATATTAGGTTAGTGACCCGTAAACTATACGAGTTGAATTTAGATTCATAAAATGAGATAAATGAAAGAAAAAAAATAATGAGAGATTTGAAAAATATGAATAACATAATTTTTTAATCAATTTTGGCTTTGTTAAACCTAGGTTGAGTTCGTTCAAATTTAATAGCCTTATAAATATGAATTTGTTTATCATGTAATATATCAATAAGTATTTGTTGACCATTACAATAACTATTTAATTAGAAATTAAAATTTACTAAATGTATTTAATTAGAAATTAGAAATTTATTAATTGTATTGTTAAACTTCATATGTGAAAAGTTATAATAAATATTTGGAATTTGAATATTGTAAAATATAAATTTAGAAGTTTTAAAGATCTCACAATTACATTATATTAATAATACATCTAATATTTATTAAATGTAATACAAGTTAAAATAATAAAAGTTTTAAATTTGAATTTTTTTAAAATTTAAGTTTAGAAATTTTAAAAGAGTTGAAGTTTCATTACATTTAATAGAAGTTTACAATGTATTACATGTGAGGTTCAATTTTATATTTGGAAAGTTGAAATAATACATTGAATCTAGCGTTGACATGTGTACATGATGATGTGGAAGCCCTAGAAAAAAGGCCATGTGGCAACCATCTTATTGCTTTATTAGGATTAATAAAGATATAACAATGAAATTTAGTAAGTGAATAGGAGGCTTTTTGTTTCTCATAGTTTGGCCATAAAACTTTGGGGTTTTAATAGTTTCTACACCTTAAACTTTTAAACACTTTTTTTTAAGAAAATAGTAAACTTTTGGTTTTCATAGTTTATTCATATATGTTTCATACTCTTACGTTTTATACCCTTGTTTTAAGTTTTGTTGTTTTCTACTTTGACTACGAAACTTTTAACTTTTCTACTTTCATTTTTAATATATTTTTATAGTTTTATACTTTTACTACAAGACATTTAGACTTTTACATTTTATACCCCTTAACTTTTTAACCATCTTACTTTTAAAGTTTTTTTTGTTTTAAGTTTTTTTTTCTTCTACTTTAGTTACATATCTTTTAACTTTTCTACTTTTGTTTTTAGTATATTTTTATAGTTTTATACTTTCATCACGAGACTTTTAGACTTTTACGTTTTATACCCCTTAACTTAGTATATTTTTATAGTTTTATACTTTCACCACGAGACTTTTAGACTTTTATATTTTATACTCATTAACTTTTTAACCCTCTAACTTTTAAAGTTTTAAGTTTTGTTATCTTCTACTTTGGCCACATAACTTTTAACTTTTCTACTTTCGTTTTTAAGATACTTTTATAGTTTTATACTTTCACCACGAGACTTTTAGACTTTTACGTTTTATACCACTTAACTTTTTGACTTTCGTTCAGTATACAAATTCACCCCGCAGCAACGCGCGTGGTGAGAAACATCTCGTTTAAATGGATATGATTTGGTGTTCTAATATATATAGTCGTGTATTTTAACAAAGAAGTTGTTGTTGAGTTGGTAATGTAATAGGTACAGTTGTTGGTGTTGCGACGTGACATTAATTTTTTTCTTATCCAAACTCAACAAATTTAAAACAAGATTTTATGGTTTTAAAGCGTTTTTTCTTCGTTTAGTTTTATTTTTACATTTTTGCTTTTAGTTTTATTTTTATATTTTGACAAAATATGACACAATGGTCAAAACATTTTTGACACAATGACACAATGATCTGAACATTTTGACACAATGACACAATGATCTGAAGATTTTGATACAATTGAAAGAGTATTTTTTTTTTAAATTTTATATATAACAACATTGTACGCATTTTAAAGATAATAACGCTCGTTTTTATGGTGTTATTAAAAAAATAAAGTCGTATCTAAGAGTTATGAAGGTTTAAAAAATGAAGGGAATTAGATAAAAAGTCAAAACTACCATCCATCTTTTGTTATTTTTTATTTTTCTATGGGGTAATTTTGTAGAAACATAACAACTTTTAATTTCGTTCCAATTAGGTCACTTAAACTTTTTTTTGTTCCGATCAGGTAACTTAAATTTAAAATATGTTCTAATCCTAGATAAATGACCTGATTAGCAGGTAACCTAATTAATTTTTTTAAAAAAACTCAATTTTTTGTTAAAAAAGGAATAAAAAGGATTTTTTTTTATAAAAAACGAACTTTTAATAAAAACGATTTTTTTTATAAAAATTCGAAATTTTATAAAAAACGTTTTTTTATAAAATTTCGGTTTTTTATAAAAAAATTTGTTTTTATTAAAGTTCGATTTTAAAATATTCGTCTTTTATAAAAAATCCGTTTTTATAAATAAAAACTGAATAGGTTACCTGCTAATCAGGTTATTTATCTAGGATTAGAACATATTTTAAAGTTGAGTGATCTGATCGGAACAAAAAAAAAGTTTGAGTGACCTAATTGGAATAAAATTGAGAGTTGGTTATATTTTTGTGACATTTCCCTTTTTGTATCTAATCTTACTTTAACACCCCAATTTCACAGGTACATGATATATATAGTAAATACGTGTCTATATTATCAATACGTAAGTTTGATTGATAAAAATGGTAAACTATGCATTAGATAAATTGCATGTGTTAGAAATACGTGTTTAATGGCCAAAATGATGAAATTTGTATAAACGAATGAGTTAAACGGTAAGGAAAGTAAAATATGAGATAAATATATGTTTATACAAATAACATGATGATATATGTGTGAATTGATAGTTACATACATGTGATAATAGCTAATGGAAAAGTAGAAGGGCCAAAAGTGTAATTTATGTAAAGTTATCAACGTATACGGATATTATACGTATCTATAACTATTATGAACATTTAAGGCTTAGGATATAGTAAAAATATATCCTAATGTGACCCATTATATGAAATGATAAGTATTGGAAAGTTTGAGGGGCTAGAACGTAAAATATCAAAAGATATATATATATATATAAAAAAAATATATACGTATGTCATCGAGCGTATCCCGAACCTTAGAAAATATTATAAATATGCCCCATAATATTTTAGAGCATAAAATATTAAAAGGATAGAAGTTCAGGGGTTAATTCCGCAATAAACCAAACTAGAGGGGCTAAATATGACAAAAAGTGAAAGCTGGCTGAAAAGCGTGGTTCGCGGACCGCGAGCCACATTCTCTCTAACTTTCGCGGTCCGCGACTGGGGTGTCTGCACAGCAGCTTATGGCTGGTCCGTTTTTGGCCACGTATGGTGCCTTTCTTCGCACGATTTCGCCCTCCACGCGTCAAATTAACTCGATTACTCACCTAGACACGTGTTAGGACCATGGGACGCCTCTAATGGCTATATATAGCAGCCCCAATTCGACATAATCTGCTTGAATTCACTCAAAAACCCCATAGAAAACCCTAGTTCGGACCAGAATCTTCAAACGAGCAATTCTCTCAAACGGTGAAGAGTTAAGATCCGAATTTCTGCAGTCAAGCATTATTAGGTAAGGTCTAAAATAACCTCTTTTAGTTTTGGCTAATTCGATCTCTAAGTATGCTTTCTAAAACTATGCTCAAATTAGGGTTCTTGAGCTTGTTTGGGTAAAATTGAATGATCGGGTGGGAATTAGGACCTGAATTTTGGTAGGTAATCCTAATTTGATGTGTTTTAAGAAAGCCCTAAGTTTATTTCAGAATTGGTGAAGGTTTGGTATGAGTTTTGGAAACGGGTCAAGATTAGGGTTTTCATGACGTTATTCTACCCAAATCGAGTAAACAGTTTTGAATTAAGCTTTGCCATTTTAAGGGATATTATAAAATGTCATAATGGATAATACCCTAAGATGGTTTTGAATAAAAATGAGTTTTGCTATAGAAACGAGAAAAATGGGTAATTAGGGTTTCGGAATATGGATATTTAATATAAAATAATCCGGAAGGTATGGGGACTTGAAATTTGGTATGGTAACATGTTTACATATATATTAAATATATATGAGTTCAAATTTTGGTAATTTATAATTAAATTACTCGGTGCAACGATTGTAGTAATTCCGCCTCATGGTCGTCAATGACGCCTACACGGCCGGTAACAATCGTCACCAAATTCCAAACCCCGTGACTATTCCTCATAGTAATTCCGCCAAATGATCGGTCATGAGGAAACACGAGCGGTAAACGTTAAGGAGCAAAGACTTAAAAGATATATAACAAAATATGTAAAAGGGGCAAAATGGTCATTTTGACTATTAAGGGTATTAACCAATAAAGAGTTGGGTTTTGGATAATGAGTTAGTTCTTAAAGTGATTTGTAACATTTAGGATGTCTTGATAGGGACATTACGTTAAAGGCATTAAGAAACTGATTCACAAGAACTTAAGAATAATAGCTTTGCAAAGCTAAGGTGAGTTCTATGAGCCCTCTTTTAAATTGTTTAAATGTTTTAAACCATTTTGGGCTGATATACATAACGTTCTGTGAAAATACTCTCAATTGATATAATTGCATGTTATATGTATTGATTGTATGGTGATGATTAGAGGAAGATAAATTGCCATTTCAATGTTTCTAGTAGAATAGATTAATGATGGTAATCGAGAAAAGATTGGTGGGTAAGGGGCTTCTGAAACAAGAAGTTAAATAGTGTTGTCCCAATGGTGTCAAAACCAAGCGGCGTCAAAGCCAGAAAGCGTCAAAGCTAAAGTGGCGTCAAAGCCAGATAGCGTCAAAGCTATATAGTGTCAAAACTAAAGGGACCATTGCTACACGATGTGTTCGTAAAGCAAGTAGAAACACTATTTCCCTAAGATAAAATTTAATATGAGACAAGGATGACAAAGCAACAGAAGGTTAGTTTATTCACAAGGTTAGAATATGTGAATATATGTGCTATATGCTTTGTGTTTGATTGTCTAATTGCAGAAATGTGTTTGACAATAGTGCCTTCGAAAGGTAAAGTTTTTCCAAAACGTAGAACTCACCAGCGTAAGCTGACTTGTTAAGTTATGTATGTCAGATGAGGCTGGACCTTCGGATCGAAAATGGAAGGCTGAGATGTGAGCAGGAACTAGGTGACATATACTATCAAGACAATGTCAAGCTATCAAGAGAAGACATTTCTGAAAACTGGCGTGGAGATGTTTATTTCTCTTTTGTATTTGTCTCTCTTACTATGTAATACTTGGCATATGAATAAAAGTTTTTATTTCCGCTGCTTTAGTTATCTCTGTTGTACCTTATGTTCATGAGTAAATCCGATGCGTGACCACTCCTAGGGCCAAGTCTGGGAGTGGGCGTCACACTTACATAGAAAATTTTTGTGTCATAGATCTTTATTTAATTGAAGATCTAATGACTATGATTCCTTCTTATCCTTCTTATCCTTCTTATCCTTCTTATCCTTCTTATCCAAACAAAAAATCTCACAATAACCTCACCTTAAGATACAACCCTTTAATTACCCTATTACCCTACAAATCGTAAGAACTAATATCTAAGTTTCCAGTGGACTGTTTTAATTATTAGACATAAGGGAAACTTAGTAAATATTAACTTTTTAATAAATACTAATTTAACAGACTATTTAAAATTTAAAATTCCTTTTATATACTTTATATTTTTTTTAAAGAAATACACCATAAAATAAAGTATTTTATATCTTTAATATATCTATAATATTGATATACTTTTTCGTACAAAATAATATTTTTTTAGAAAAGTTCACAAATAAATGTTATATAACTATGCTATTATAAAATAATGTAGTGCTATCATCATTTTGTTGTAAGTAATTACAAATTAAACAATGCTATTATAAAGTTAATTTATACAAAGCTATTAGAGTAAATTACGGATTTAGTCTCTGTGGTTTGCATGAATTTCGGGTTTAGTCCTTAGGTTTCATTTACTACGGATATGATCCCAAACGTTTGCCAACCATATCGGATTTAGTCCCTGAGCCTTAACGCCGTTAGAAAATTCTGTTAAGTGAGTGTGAATTGACCATTATACCCCTCCCTTTAAAATCATTAAATAAAATCGCAAAACTAAATTAAAAACCTAAAATCCCCTTCTCCCCTGATCTCTCTTGAACACATAATTCATAAATTCAAGTTCATCCGAAAACCCCACCGTCTGCAATCTCTAGCCACCTCCGATAACCCCTCCCATAGGCAATCTCCTAAAGCTAGTCTGTTTCACTACCACCTCTAAGCTTGTCTCCGAATCTAGAGTAAGCGACTTTCCCGGCCACATCTGCACCACCTCAGCAGTGGAGAGGAATGCTTTCAAAAACCGAGCACATTAATTTTAGATGAGTTGACCACATATTAGTCAAAATTGAAGTATAAATCTATCAAATAATTTGTGCCTATAAATAAAGTCATACCACGTGTTGTTGGTCTGGATCTGAAACCCGTGATTATCATCGTCGTTCTTTGAAGTTACGTGTGTCTCGAGACATAAAAACGGACGTGGCGGTGTCGTTTGAGTGCAGTCCTCGGCCGGCGGTGACATATGGTGGTCGGGCAAAAGCTTCAAGGGATACTCGACGGCGGTGAATTGAAACTGGAAAAAGGAGATTATAGGTGGGTGCGTATCTGTCGGCTTTTGCTAGCTAGATGGGGGAGGTGTTTCAATGGTTGGTGGATGAGGGTGATTTTAGGAGGTTACGATTAAAGCGTAGTGATGGTTAGCCGTTTCTTATTTTGTAACCGCTGAAGAAGTCGATGATCGTAAATAAATAATGAGGTGGCAACGGTTTTGTCCAGAGAGATTGGGAACTTGTGTTCGAGAGATATTGGGGGAGAAGGGGATTTTAGGTTTTTAATTTAGTATTAGGATTATATTTAATGATTTTAAAGGGAGGGGTATAACGGTCAATTCACACTCACTTAACAAAATTTTCTAACGACGTTAAGGCTCAGGGACTAAATCCGATACGGTTTGGCAAACGTTTGGGACCATATCCGTAATAAATGAAACCTAAGGACTAAACCCGAAATTTGTGCAAACCACAGGGACTAAATCTGTAATTTACTCAAGCTATTATAAAATGTACATATTTTATAATATTTAATTACATTAACAAGATAATAGTACTGTTTTATTTTATAAAATGCCATTATGTATTTATAATATTTATAGCTACACGATAATAACATTTTATTATTTTTATATAGCATTGTTATATAACATATTTTTGTATTTTTTTTAAATATTTATCTTTTTGAAAAATATGTACTTTTTATATATAGTAATATAATACAAATATTAATGATAAAAAATATTTTATTTTATGGGGGAGAAGGGGATTTTAGGTTTTTAATTTAGTTTTAGGATTATATTTAATGATTTTAAAGGGAGGGGTATAACGGTCAATTCACACTCACTTAACAAAATTTTCTAACGACGTTAAGGCTCAGGGACTAAATCCGATACGGTTTGGCAAACGTTTGGGACCATATCCGTAATAAATGAAACCTAAGGACTAAACCCGAAATTCGTGCAAACCACAGGGACTAAATCTGTAATTTACTCAAGCTATTATAAAATGTACGTATTTTATAATATTTAATTACATTAACAAGATAATAGTACTGTTTTATTTTATAAAATGCCATTATGTATTTATAATATTTATAGCTACACGATAATAACATTTTATTATTTTTATATAGCATTGTTATATAACATATTTTTGTATTTTTTTTTAAATATTTATCTTTTTGAAAAATATGTACTTTTTATATATAGTAATATAATACAAATATTAATGATAAAAAATATTTTATTTTATGGTGTAATTTTTTTAATGATACAAAGTATATATAAGTTGTTGTTCCAAAAAATGGTATATAAAAGTTATTTTAGTTTAAAAAACGGATGGATTAATATTTATTAAAAAAAATAACAGTCTACACGACAGTTTTTATTGGTTCTTACAATTTCTATAATAAAAAGAAGGATCAAATGAGAACCAATAGATATATATTAGAATATGCCAATCATATATTGTATATATTTGTAGAGAGAGTGTGTATCAATTACATCAATTGTGATTGCTCTATCTTAGGAAATCTTGTATAGCAAGTTAGGAGACTTGTATATATTAGGACCTTTGTGATAATGGAAGATCATCGAATATTCATACCAACCTCTAATATGGTATCACGAGTCAATCTCTGCCTCTAGTCTTCGATCCTGCTCCTCCTCTTCTTGCCATTCATCAACCCTTTCCTCGCCACTCACCACCCTACTTCCGCCAATGGACAAAGTTCATCCCGCCTTGACCGTCACCAATATCAAAAATTTCATCCCCGTCTCCCTTGAAATTGAGAACAACCAATACAATTCTTGGGTTCAACTTTTCCAAATCCACTGCCGCGCCTTTGAGCTCTCTGACCACATTGCCAAAGACGCCAAACCACCCCAACCTATCCCCTCCACCGATGCCTCTAAACCAACGGATGACTCGCCTGTCACCCTTTGGTTTCGCATAGACGCCATTGTACTCCAATGGATATATGCCACCATCTCCAACGACATTCTCCACACCATCCTGAAGCCAAAAGCCACTGCCTCCCAAGCCTGGTCTGCTCTTGAAAATCTCTTTCAAGACAACCAAAATTCCCGTGCTGTGTATCTCGAACACAAATTCGTGACCACCAAACTTGATAACTTTCCCAACATCTCCTCCTATTGTCAGGCTCTCAAGATGTTGTCCGATCAATTGGCCAATGTTGGAGCGCCGGTGTCCAACCAACGTTTGGTCTTGCAATTGATTGCGGGGCTTAACGAACCATACGACGGAGTTGCTATGATGATCCAACAGACCGTCCCGTTAACGGAGTTTTACGAGGCCTGCTCTAATTTTACTTTGGAGGAGTCCCGCAAGGCCAACCTAGCTCGCACCGCCGCCGCCGCTTCCGGTTCTGCCCTTGCTGCCTCCGCCGCACCTGAACAGCCTCCCCACGCTCCTCCTTGCCCCGCTGAAAATGAACCACGTCCCACTACCCAAACCGGGCCTTCCCCACCCGCCTCTACCTTTCAGCCCACCCGTAATCATCTTGCTTACCCTTGGGCCGGCCCATGGGCTTACCCACCATAAGTCACTCCCCCATGCCCTTACCCATCCATCCCTTTCCGCCCCAACACTCCCAGCCCCAATCCCGGACCCGGCATTCTCGGACCTCGACCCCAAGCCTTCACTGCATCCGAGGCCTCTTACAGGGATCTTGATCGAGCTATGGCGCACATCAACTTGAACCAACAACAGGATCCAAATTGGTATTTTGACTCGGGAGCCACGAACCACATGACAACCAACACAGGTAACTACGACTCCTATTATGTCAATAATGGTTTTTTAACAGAATACTATTGTTGGTAATGGCTCACAGGTTCCTATTCGGGGTACAGGTTCTCAAACTCTTCCTTCTCCCTTTCCTCCTTTAAGACTTTCTAATGTATTACATGTTTCTCATCTCATCAAAAATTTACTTTCCGTTCGTAAGTTTACTAATGATAATAATGTAACAGTGGAATTTGATAAATTTGGTTTAACTGTGAAGGATTTCAGGACCCGCGCTCCTTTAATCAGATGTAACAGCAGGGGTGACCTATATCCCCTTTTCAGTAGTGGTAAGCTTTCCAACCCTTCTACCTTCTTCCCAATAAACAAGGATTTGTGGCACCAACATCTCGCTCATCCGGGACCTCTATCCTTTCCTTTTTCTAATAATAATGTTTCTAGTTCTGTTTGTTATGTTAAACCTTCAAGTTTATGTAATTCGTGTGTTCTTGGAAAGCATATCAAATTGCCATTTATGAATTCTTCTAATTTTTCTTCCCTTCCCTTTGATATAATACATACCTACCTCTGGACATCTCCAGTCCTTAGTTCGGGTGGCCATAAATACTACCTAATATTTCTAGATGACAAAACAGATTTTCTATGGACCTTTCCGCTATCTAACAAATCACAAGTCTTCTCTATCTTTCTCGACTTCTTTAAATATGTCCAAACTCAATTTCATCACACCATAAAATCCATTCAAGGTGACAATGGAAAAGAGTACGACAACAACCTCTTTCACCAATTCTATAAAAATAATGGTGTCACCTTTCTTTTTTTTTCCCCACACCTCGTCCCAAAATGGAAAAGCGGAATGTAAACTTCGCACAATTAATAACATTATTCGGTCCATACTAAGTCACTCTCAGGTTCCTACTAATTTTTGGCTACATGCATTACAACATGCGACTTATCTTCACAACATCACCCCACATAAACTTCTACATTTCTTTACCCCCACCCACCTTCTATA
The DNA here is from genome assembly GCA_039602395.1 of Deinandra increscens subsp. villosa. Lineage (NCBI taxonomy): Eukaryota > Viridiplantae > Streptophyta > Magnoliopsida > Asterales > Asteraceae > Deinandra > Deinandra increscens. The sequence goes on along the minus strand of JBCNJP010000012.1, from coordinate 7,733,798 downwards.
CCAACAAGTTCCCAGTTACGATCACCTTAAAGTTTTTGCGTGTCTTTGTTACCCATTATTTCCCTCCACCACAATTCACAAACTCCAAAGTCGGTCCAGTCCTTGCATTTTTTTGGGCCACCCGTCAAACTATCGCGGGTATAAATGCTACAACCCCTCCACTAAGCAAATAATTCTTTCTAGGCATGTTGTCTTTAATGAACAAGTTTTTCCTTTCTCCCAGACACAAATTCGACCTTCTGCCCCCTCTACCACTCCATCCGATGGCCCTCACCCACTAGTCTGGCCCATTTTCACGGCCCACACTCCTTCTATACCCCCACCCTCGGCCCAAACTACTGAGGCCCAAACTACTGAGGCCCAAACCGCTCCCCATCATTCACCTCAGCCCGCCCATGATCCACCCAGCCCCACCGGCTCTCCCACACCCAACACCGCTGACCCGGATTCACCCTCCCCACCCTCTCAGCCCCCTACTTCACCTCCAAACACGTCCCCCCGATCCCTCCTCCACCGGCACCACCTCGAGTCATCCACACACGAAGCAAGTCGGGTATCTTCAAACCACGACAACCTTTGAACCTCCATACTAGCACCACTCTTGTTCCCATTCCTCGTTCACCTCTTAACGCCCTCCGTATTCCCGAATGGAACAGTGCCATGACCGACGAGTTCCGGGCCCTTATTGATAATAATACGTGGGAACTAGTACCTAAACAACCTAATATGAACGTGGTTCGAAGTATGTGGATTTTTAAGCTTAAGTTCAAATCTGACGGTTCACTTGAGCGATACAAAGCTTGTTTAGTTTGTGATGGCAGGTCTCAACAGGTTGGCGTGGATTGCGGGGAGACGTTTAGCCTGGTGGTCAAACCCACCACCATTCGGACGGTTCTGAGCATTGCGGTGTCTTTAAATTGGCCGGTACATCAATTGGTTGTTAAGAACGCCTTCTTACACGGGCGTCTTGACGAAGTCGTTTATATGCACCAACCGGTCGGTTTTCGTGATTCTCGGTTCCCAGATCATGTTTGCCTACTAAAGAAGTCACTATACGGTCTCAAACAGGCCCCCCGAGCATGGTACAAAAGGTTCGCTGATTATGTGTTTAAACTTGGCTTCTACCATAGTCGCTGTGATCACTCGTTATTCATTTACAAAAACGGGAAACACCGACCTACATTTTGCTCTATGTCGACGATATTCTTCTAATCACATCGTCTGCCCCTCTCTGGCATTACTTCTTGCAACTACTTGCTAAAGAGTTCGCCATGAAAGACTTAGGGGAATTGAGTTATTTCTTGGGAATTCAAGTTAACACAAAGCCGGGTTAAATGCTATTATCTCAACAGAAATATTCAACAGAAATTCTTGAACGGGCAGGTATGATCGATTGCAACTCGGCTAGAACACCCGTTGACACCAAACAAAAACTATCGGCTAACTCGGGGACCTTACTCTCTGACGGGACAGAGTTTCGGTAACTAGTCGGGGCCCTGCAATATCTAACGATCACTAGGCCTGACATCACCTATGCCGTACAACAAATTTGCATGCACATGCATGTGCCTCATAGCTCGCACATGAATGCCCTTAAATGTATATTGAGGTACATCAAGGGGACGATAGCACATGGGTTGCTAATTCAAAAGTCGGACACCAACACTTTGCGAGCATATACCGATGCCGATTGGGCCGGTTGTCTCGACACTCGTCGCTCTACGTCCGGTTATTGTGTGTATATGGGCAACAATCTTCTTTCATGGTCATCAAAACGACAACCGGTCGTCTCTCGCTCCAGTGCCGAAGCCGAATACCGGGGGGTTTCTAATGTCGAGGCAGAGATTTGTTGGCTAAGGAACCTTCTCCTAGAGAGTAATTGCCCCCCGACACAGGCCACCTTGGTCTATTGCGACAATGTAAGTGCGGTTTATCTCTCCACCAATCCGGTTCAACATCAACGCACTAAACACACAGAGTTGGACATTGATTTCGTTCGTGACAAGGTGGCTAGTGGTGATATTCGTGTTGTTCACATGCCGTCCCGTTTTCAAATTGCAGATATTTTTACCAAAGGCCTTCCTCAAGTCCTCTTTGATGATTTCTGAGACAGTCTCAACATTCGGCAACCGCCCGTTTTGACTGCGGGGGTGTATTAGAATATGCCAATCATATATTGTATATATTTGTAGAGATAGTGTGTATCAATTACATTAATTGTGATTGTTCTATCTTAGGAAATCTTGTATAGCAAGTTAGGAGACTTGTATATATTAGGACCTTTGTGATAATGGAAGATCATCGAATATTCATACCAACCTTTAATGATATACAAGAACTAAGAAACCAATTCTCAACCATAGATCAAAATCAAATCAATGGTTCATATAGAAAATGACTAAAAAACAAAAAAAAACATTTAAAAAACCATCAAAATAAACGTGGAATGGTATTTCAATAAAAAACCAATTCTCAACCATAGACCGAAATCACCTTTTTTAAATTAATGGTTTAGAATACCGAAATCACCTTTTTTAAATTAATGGTTTAGAATAAAAAGTGATTAATATTTTGAAAAATATTTAAATAACCATTAATATAAACCTGAATGATATTCGGGTAGTTGACTAAGAGAGATGGATTTCTGTCCATTCATGTTGTACTAGGGTACCTGGAGAGGAGAGGTTTTTAGGATCGCTTAGATATTGTTGTGGGAGTCATATCTAGGGAGGAGAAGGTTTTTATAGGAGGCGATTTCAATGACCACATTGGTAAGGATTATGATGGCTTTTTTGTTCGTTCATGGGGGTTACGGTTTTGGTGATAGGAATGTGACTGGTAGGGATCTATTAGACTTTCTCATGACATGGGTATCTTAAACTCTTTCTTTAAAAAAAAGGGATTCACATTTGATCACGTTTTGCAGGATACAACTCGTAAATTGATTATATCTTGATGAGGCAAAGGGGTCGACTCTCATGGAAGGATTGCAAGGTTATACTAGGAGAGGCAACAGTGGCCCAACATCGTTTGCTGGTGGCAGATATAGGCTTGCGAAAAAAGTTGGCCAAAGGGGCAAGGAAGTTTAGACCGAGGATTCGGTGAGGAAATCTGAAAGATTTTAAGATTTTCGTGTTGAGAGATAAGGTTATCTCTTCGGCCTCAACTCGTGTAGATAGGGATACAAACCAACTGTGGTTGGATTTGGCGACCACTATTAACCAAATAGCTAGGTGTTATACCCTGGATTTTGTACCGAAAATTTACTAACATTCTTTGATAGGTTTAGACCCTTGGATGTCGGACGGTCATAAACTGAATATATGGCTTATCGGTACCTTGGATTTCTGATTCATGATACCCCAGGATATCGTATATCCAGGGACTGTATATTTATATTATATTTGTTGAATTTAGGTATCCAGACCCGACTAAATCAAATACCCAACCCGGTTAAGACCCGTAAGAGTTACACCGGAGGCAACGGATTTTAAAGTCCGCTTAGCTATATAACCGACAAATCGCAGAAAAATTAATTAATTTTTTATTAAGTGATTTAATAAATAAATTAATTAGTTAATTAATTAATCGTTATAATTAATTAAGCGCCGAAAGACGGTAAATGTGATTTGCGTCTTAGACGACAATTAACGAATCAGTTAATTTAACTGATATTCATTAACGGACTTAACTAACCCTAATTGTTGTAGTAATCAGTTAATTTAACTGAAAGACGGTAAAGCACCAATTGATACGCTTCAGGCTTGCTAACGGACTTAACTAACCCTAATTGTTGTAGTAATGAGCACAGTGGCGGATCCAGACTTTTTAGTGAGCGTGGGCAAAACATGAGTCGGCTAAAATCAAATTGGAGTTAAATGTTTTGGGCTAAAAGAAGTCTGATTAAAATGGATAAGATCGAAGAAGATAGCGTACACTTATTTATTTAACAATATATAATAAAGTTATTCATATTTATTTGCTTAATGGTATGATAATTTTGATAACATGTTTTAATCAAACTTAAACATGTATGTATAGACAAAAAAATAATTACTAATTAATCGTGTATTCAATAATAAAACAAACTACTTTATACTTCATTTAATTTTTCTGTAGTTATAATTGATTTTTAATTTTTAATATAGCAACATGCATATTAACTTTTAGGTTATTTAATATATAAATAAAACTTGATGGTTTGTTTTGTAAATGTATTGAATAAATTATGGATTTAGTCCCTGTGGTTTACATGAATTTCGGGTTTTGTCCTTAGGTTTCATTTATTACGGATATGGTCCCAAACGTTTACCAAACCGTAGCGGATATAGTCCCTAGGATGGATGAACGTTAAAAACCTCTGTTAATTTTTTTAAAATGACAATTCTACCCTTTTACCAAAAAATAAAATAAAACTATAATTTTCCTGGTAGCAGCACCGTTATCTTCTCCCCCCCCCTTCTTCGATCTGGAATCCCAACTCCCACCCCTCTTGCAAATCCGGCGACCCTCACCCCTGCAAATCCGACACCCCCTTTGCAAATCCGGTGACCCACACCCCCTGAAAATCTGGCACCTTCTTGCTTGCTAAACTGAACACGACCATCAACCGCCCCTAGGTTGCGCAATTGGGGTTTCCGGTGGTGCAATCGGCTCACAAGAACATCGGCTGCAACGGTGGTGGCGGCTGTGATGATGACAATGAGTGGAAGCGAAGGTCACACCGCATCTCGCATCACAAATTAGCTCCCGCGCCATTCATCCCCCGTCATTGCCAATGACGGTCGTTCCTTTATCCGGTAATTTTCGTGTATTTCCATCCAGATCTGCTGTCACATTGGCTCAAGCTTCTTAGTTTAACTCTTAATTTTTCAAGTATGTATCACCGCCACTGCTTGGTGGTGGTCGGATCTCATAGGGCGGCGGCGGTTGGATTTTATTGGGCGGCGTTCGATTAGTTTCGTTGTTTTTGTTTGACGTATTTGTTCAATTTGTAGTTAGATTACTTCAATTGTATTTGAAGAACTCAGATTCATACATTCATTGCATATGATGGTTAAATTTGTTCAAATATTGGTCAATGGTTAGTCATTGTTGTTTAATGTATTTTTAGATTTGTTCTATAGGATTTGGAAAACTCAGACACATAAATTCCTTAATGACCAGCTGGAGAAGATGACCTCACGTTGAAGAAAATACATGATTTTTTTTTTTTAATTTAAAGGGAGGGGTATAATTGTCATTTCATATTCATTTAACAGAAAAAGTTAACGGACATCGACGTCAGGGACTATATCCGATACGGTTTGGCAAACGTTTGGGACCCTATCCGTAATAAATGAAACCTAAGGATTAAACTCGAAATTCGTGCAAACCACAGGGACAAAATCCGTAATTTACTCAAATGTATTTAAATAAAAAGGGTTATTTTAAACTATGAAGTAAATTTGAAAATGGAGAGACACTATCCGACAAAACCCCCTTCCCAAATTTACATGTCCTTCCAATAGTTTTCTTTCTCTCTCTAGTTATCGTTTATTCATCTATTTCATCTTCTACATCTCCATTGTTACTCTGTTTTCATGAAGCTTAAATAATCATCAAAATCTTTGGTTTTCTTCTCATATTCTCTCTCTTTCTCACTTATCAAATGGGCCTCTTAAGTATTTATGAAAGGGGCCTACTAAAAAAAGTTGAAAATTTCTATTACTTAGATGAATTTCAGCGGGTGTCTCGCCCCCGATGAGGATCAAGTAGATCCGCCCCTGAATGAGCATACAAGTACAATTTAAGATTTAATCTTCACTACCTTTCGAAAGATGAACATGTTTCCGAAACCTATGAATTTCTGTTATAGCGATGGAACGAACTAATAGCACAGAATTCAGACCAAATTACTAATTTTAGTAAGTGGTTATTTGTTTTTATGTAATTTATATATAATACAATGGAAATTAATAAAGGAATAGTAAACATTTTCTTTTGAGTTACTCTTTTCTTTTTTATGGTTTGGCCACGGGTTTGACATATTGACATTTTCTATCCTAAACTTTAACATTTTTTTTCTTTTAACGGAGTTTAACATATTGATATTTTCTACCCTAAACTTTAACACTTTGTTTTTTTTTCTTTAACAGAATAGTGAACTTTAGGTTTTCATAGTTTAGCCACATATGTCCCACGGATGGCGCCACTGAAAAAGGAAAAAGTGCCTAAAGGAACACCTTTGCCACCAAATCAGAGAGAAGAAATTAAGAGTGAATGAGATTTGAATTTAGAGAGAGAAAACATGTATTGATTCTGATGGTGATACAAGTAAATTGGAAAAGATACAAAAAGATCCCTATTCTAGGTCTAATCTTGAATATTTATAGGCTCGCGATCACGTCCTCTTGACCCTTAGCTCGAATCTTGCTCCAGATCCTCGCCTTGCATACACCTATAAAACCATTATCATTTGCCCGAGGACTTAGATGCGCGATGGTCGGATGTAAACACACATCCGACAATCTCATCTATTCATCATACGTTTTCTACCCTCTAACTTTTACATTTTTTTAAAAAGTTTTGTGGTCTTCTACTTTAGCCACGAAATTTTTAACTTTTCTACTTTCATTTTTTTAGTATACTTTTATAATTATATACTTTCACCACGAAACTATTAGACTTTTACGTTTTATACCCTTAACTTTTTAACTTTCATTTTTTAAACGTTTTTTACTTGAACTAACGGGTAAATGGGTGGCCTATTGCGAATCGCAGACCGGTCACAAGATCAAATAAAACTGAATGACACTGTTATTGCAGGCCCGTCGCAACGCGCGGGCGGGTCTACAACTTGTTTAATTTAATTTGTTTTTAAGTAGGTAATTTGTTGTAAAGTATTTAATTTGTTTTAAAGAGATGAGTATAATGGTCATTTAACATCTATTTAACTAAGTTTAGTTTTTAACAGACATTCAGAGAAGGGACAAATCGGCTAAAGGTGTTAAAATGTTGCAAACCTTGAGACCATAGTCATAATTATTTAAGTTGAAGGATGAAAGATGAAATCCGTCCAATCTTTATTTCCGTAATTTACTCTAAAATAAATATAAAAAAAAACAAAATACTATTTTTAAGCCTAACTACTCACAAAGTGTGATGCATAGCCATTTGCGTCATTCCCATCAAGTGTTTCAACGTCATTCTCATTTTACCCACGCGCAAGTAGCAACATGCGAATCTTCCTTTGTCTATGGCTCCACTAGCTTTAGCGCGTGGGCACGAAAATTTGTCATCAAAATATTTTTAAGTAATTATACACCACCACTTGTGTTTTGTTTAATGTGTAACAATAAAAATATACATAATATTATCCCTATTAATAGTATAAGCTATGTATATGGCCGGTTTGTTATATTGCAATTAGATCTCAAACACGAAATAAGATATGGAGTTTTCATCTTGGCCGGAAAGTTCAGCAATCAATCGGATCAAAGCCATTCAAGAGCTCACAAAAGGTCGAATATTAGCCGATTGGCTTCAAGAAATGATCGGTCAACCGGAGAAGATCGAATCATGTCTCGAGTCATTTGACGATGTATTGGTGCAGCTCTCGGGGGTGTTTGAAAAAACCGGTTCAATTTTAGGCTGGAGTTCGTCCAACTTCAACAACATAATTTCTTTTAATCAGACTCATGATCATATGGTTTCTCCAAACAAGTTGGAAGATTTCACCAAGAATGTAAAAGTTAGAAGAGGGTGTTATAAGAGAAGGTATGTCTTATATTATATCTACATCACTTTTCATAATTTTATGCTTCTAATTAAGATGCTAATGACTAGTTTCTCTGTGATAATACAGAAAAAACCCCATGGTATACACGAAGGTGACTTCTAATCTGGTTGATGACGGATATGCTTGGAGGAAGTACGGTCAAAAAGAGATTATTAATTTAAAATACAGAAGGTATAACTTTTACTATATAGAATATAACTTTATCGTAATTGTAAAAACTAGAACTTTTTAATTTAACTAGAGGTCACGATAGATTATTATTTATATTCGTTAACTTCACTGTCAACTATAAATTATGGGGACCTAAAAAGATATTGTAATCTTATGGATCCCTATTAATATAAAGTTTTATTGGTCTAAGAATTAACAAAATCCAAACCCTTCTAGTTCTGCCCATAAACCTAGATGTAAGACTTGCTGCTTTACTAAAACATATTTTGCTATTTGATGATGTATATTTATTTATTAATGTACTAAAAACATATTTTGCTATTTTGATGATGTATACTCATTAATTAATATGCAGATTTTTGTTGATTTTGATGATGTATATTAATTAATAATCAATGTGCAGGCAATATTATAGGTGTACTCACAAGTATGAACAAGGTTGTGAAGCAACAAAACAAGTTCAAATGATTGGTAATGGGCCACCAAAGTATCAGATAAGCTACCATCGTCACCATACTTGTAATAATTCACAAAGACCATGTCAAATCATTTTGGATTCTCCAAACCCTAAGGAGGAGGATTCATCAATTCTTATTAGTTTTGAAACAAATCCGAGAAAACAAGTTGGCTTTTCCTCCTCCCTGCAACCTAGACATAATAAACCCATTGAGAGGTTCCCTTCTTTAAGTACTAATATACATGATAAAGTTTCTTCATATGATCATTGTATGACGACATGGGATCCGGTTGTAGAATCCTCCCAAGTTTCATTGGAACCTATGACGTCATACGGGTTAGATGATCATGAGGACATATTCTCTTCTCCAAGTGATACAAGTCAATATGAGATCGACGATATGCTTCTAGGCGATGATTTTAGAGTCATCTTTCCGGAATTATACACATGACTAGTTTGTTTTCATATGGAATGTCTTTTTGTTGAAGTTTATTATTAATTTGGTGATTATCATGTATGTATTTTGACAAGCTTATGCGTTTTAATAAACTAAATTGTGAGTAGATGGTTTTTGCATCTTGGTGATCTTTTCGAGGAATTGTAGTGTCTGTGATACTAGAAGCCAAACAACGACATGCCATAACCCACCCAAAGCACCTGGAGCACAAGGCAGACCCAAGGGAAGTGTATAAAGCCAAAGCCGAACAAGCTATTGTTAATTATTGTGAATCATTGAATTCTTATTAGAAATATAAAGGACTATATATAATACAATTAGGAATAAGGAAACCTAATCAATACTAATCTTCTAAAGAAAGGGAAGATATACATAATAAATACAAAATATATATATGCCAATATTATCTCTAAGATAATATCGGTTAACAGTCCCCCGCAGTTGGAGCTGGACATTGACGAAGGTCGAAGGCATGAACTGTATCGAAAACGAATGAACAGATGCTTCGGCAAACCCTTGGTGAAGATATCTGCGTATTGATACTCGCCAGGGACGTGAAGGACTTTAACAGCACCGATTCGGACCTTTTCAGGTACGAAATGTATATCAAGCTCAACATGTTTCGTACGTTGATGTTGTACCGGGTTCTCTGAAAGATAAAATGCACTCACATTATCGCAATACACGAGAGTAGCCCGGCTTAACAGGAACATGTAGCTATAAAAGTAGGTTCCGAATCCAACTAGTCTCGGCATTTAGACATTTGCTCACCTTGAGGTTGCGGCCTTGAGACGGATTGATTGGTGGATACAAATGTGACATGCTTATATATACACCTACTAATTTTATTGTCGGCTATTATTGTGTCAATTAATGGACTCACTAGCTGTAACACCCGTGTCCGGCCTATTTACAAGACCCGACCCGAATTTAAACTTGTAACACAAATCGGAGTTTTCATTTAACGGTTACTGGAAGAATTCATCTAAATTAAACATTTAAATTATGTTCGGGATATTCCATAATCATTTTGAAAGCAAAATAATAAATTTACAAGGTTTTAGGTTAAGCGATTTGATTAAAATAAAAATAAAGCGATTTTCGGTTTCTACGCAATTTCGGTATTCAATTTATCGTTTACCAGGAATCTCAGGGACTTTATCTCAAAATATATACTTTGAAACATTCTAAAATTATTTTTAACATTAAAAACCCATTTGGTTAAATTATAGATCAATTTTGTTAATTAAAACGCAAATAAATGAATTTACCGTTTTCCGTGCAAAATCGGTATTAACCGGGAGTCGCGTAAATTTCAAAAATCAAATCTTAATGTTCCTTGATGTTTTATAAGGTCAATATAAGTCACTCGTAAAATATTAGAGGTTAACGAGTTAAATTGAGGACAAACGGTTAAAAAGAAAATAAATATTTATTAAATACGTATTTTTATACCTCGTTATACATGTTCCGAGACTTAGAAAATCATGAAAAACTATTCTAAACTATTTTTGGACATAAAATGATAAGGTTAGAAAAGCATAGGGGTTAAAATTGCTCAAAAAACAAAGTTCAGGGGCTAAATTGTAAATAAAAAGTTCAGGGACCATTTCTGTCATTTGGCCAAAGTTGGATCACGGGTCGCGAGGCCTCTCTCCAAATGTATCACGACCCGCGACACTTTCTGCAGACGAGAATTCTGCACGTTTTCGTCTTGCCGCTCACGTTTGGCACATCCACACGTCGATTTCGATCGATTAGTCACCATGGCAGTTGTCGAACAACAATTTCGACCCTAGTGACTATAAATACTACCTCAGATCCTCCAGATTAACTCGCCAATTCACCAATTCTTTACTAAAAAACCCTAAGTTCTAAACCGAAGCTTGTTCTTAAAAATTCGAGCAATCCAGAAAGAATCACGAGCTGATCTCCTGCAGTCCTACATAAATTGGTATGCTCTATAAAAGCCCTCTATCCATTTCTGTTAAATTCGTTTTTTTAATCGAGATCTAAAACTATACACAAAATTAGGGTTCTTAACTTGTTTGGTTAATTCTGGGTAATTGGGAAGGAATTGGGGTCTGAAATTTTGAAGGATATTATGTTATAACATATATTTATAAAGAACCCCTAAGTCAATTTCATGATATCTAATTGTTTGGTATTTTATCTAAAAATGTGCCAAAATTAGGGTTTTCGGGTCGTTGTTCTGCCCAAATTGAGTAAACGGTGTTGAATTAGGGTTTATTATTTTGAGGAATATTATCATATATCATAGTGAATAAAACCTTAAGTTCTTACAATTTTATAAAATGTTTTGACGTTTATTCAATAAATAAGTTGAAATTGCGGTTTTCACGATGTTGCCTTGCCAAAATTGAACAAACGGGTTAAATATAGGGTTAATCTTTTACAATATATTATAAAATAATATTTTAAGTAAAAAACCTAATTTTATTTAATTTTATAAAAGATTTTGCTATTTAATTGATAATTATTTCAAAATTAGAGTGTTGAATATGATTATTTAATATTAAAAAAAGCGGCAGGTATTAAGACTTGATTTTTGGTCTTAGATCATGTTTATATGTATAATAAGTATTTTTGGGTCCAAAGTTGATAAAATAAAACATTATCCTTAATTTCTCGATAAATGGTAAAATGATCTTGTAAATCAAATAAGACCTAACACTCCTTAAGTTGCTCGTATCCTTAGAACTATAATCATTATGATTTCCTATATTCATTTAGCATGTTCGTTTCATTAAGATAATCTCCAGATTGTTATCTCTCGCGATTGGTCCTGTCTCTCGTTTCTGATCTACTTATCAGGTGAGTAACCACTAAATCCCCCTCTTTTAATATTATGGGGTGTGATGCGATATCAACTTTTGTTATCTTTAGAAGGGTGATTCCTTCAAATAATGACTTGAGTAGTGAGTATTCATAGCCCCTTCTCTTTTAAACATTTTTGGGGTGTAACATGTATCTCTTATTCAAAATCATTTCTCTAAACCATAAACGGGATTATATGTTGATTGGATACGTTCTATCTATCTTAAATATGTGTGGATTGTTGTGATTGGTTGTACTCTATCTCTATTTCGAAGCGTATTCATTAACACACCGAGCCGGAGTTACAGTAATAGATCTATTGGTTTGACAGCCCATCTGAGCTGCCTGGTAATTGGCCTCGGGTGATTGGAAGCCTAGTTGTCTAGGGTTTGATGCGCTCACTTATTGGCTCTAACTCATTACTTGTTTAACTATATATATGAAAATATCTCATTACACATATATCGTTGTTATTGAAATTATACCTATATTATTTAAACTTGTGTTTACACACCAATTACTTTTCTAGTTAACACTTTATCTTACACATGTTACAGGAACCTATACATGAGCTATGTTGTGATTACGCTAGGATTGCTGGACCTAGATTAAAGACTTTAAATAAGTTAATATGTATTTTGTATGTTTAACTTTATTGTACAATTTCTTTAGTTAATTAATGAAAAAGGGCATGTTTAAGTATTACAACTTAATTTAGTTGTCATGTGCATCTGGACAATCTTGCGCCCCGACATATTTCGCCGTCGATTGGGATGTGACACTAGCTTTATAGCTAACGTATTATTTTGAGCATGTGTTTCAGGATGTTGATTGCTAAGGACTTTAGATGGCTTTTCTAGATATGGATGCTAGAGTACCGCTTAGAAGACTTACCCTCTTTACTAGAAGACCTCCATGCTATGAATAAATGATCTTTTGTTTTCATGTTTCGTACGATGTACTTGTATTTTATTTCCTAAAAACTTGTATTAACTCTGACATCATGCAAGGATTACGCCCATTGCCTTAAACCTTATCTATTTAAATAAAAATGGTCCTTATGTAGTTGATCCGATGACATCCACTACTTTGAATTTGATGCCAGTTGGTCGCATCTCGGTTGGAAAAACCGGGGTGTGACACAAAAAACCTGAGGTAGACAAGTTTGAAATTAAGTGCTTCAAGTGTGACAAAATGGGTCATTATGCCTCCCAATGTAAAGGCAAGAAAATCAAAGATGTTTCATACTACAAAAGAAAGTATTAACAAACAATGCAGCAAGAAAAAACACTTATGGTCGAAATGGAAAACTGAGACTCAAACTCATGGTGTAAGTGATCCTTCCACATTTTGCTATATGGTCAGAAAACATTGTTCAGAAGTCCGAGAGGGCGGAGGGCTTATCAAGCCAAAGGGCATGACCAAAAGTTCGTGATGCTTATCATGTGTACGAAAAGCCGTTTTTATGATGTCCCTGTCATGGGCATGTACACATTTGATTATCACCGGAGAGTAAATCTAGTTTAGAGAAATATTAAGTACTGTGTAATTCATCGATGACTTTATCCAATGAGGATAGTGGGAAAAGGTCTTGAGCGGTCATAGTGTTACTTAAGGGCCTGGTAATCAACACAAAATCGCCACGCCCCATCCTTCCTTTTGACCAATAGAACGAGGGGAGATGAGAACATATCGGTAACCAAAAGTTCAATTTTCTATTTTTAGAAATGAGGCTGTATAAAAGTATGGTTTAACCAGATATGATGAGTGATGACCCAAGTGTAGGGGTGATCATCGGTTCGGTTTATGGTTTATTTGGTTTTGAAAATTGTTTATCACATCCGTAATTGCCGAACCGAACCGTAATGAAAAACTTTCAAATCGAACCGAATAAACAGTATTTGTAAAACCACTGGACGATCTTACTACTGTATGATTCGGTAATCGGATAAGCAACGAGAAGTAAATAAAGCTTCGCTTTATTGATTCACAAAGAAAATTACACAAAGTCTAGAGAGAGAGAGTTACACACTCAGTTTACACACACTTAAGAGATGTAGAATGACAGAACTTCTCTAACTAGCTCTCTCTCTAACGAATTATTTATAGTAGTCACATACTAACTAGCGGACCACCAGCGTACCATTTGGTACGCCCGTACCAAATAAGCTGCGGACCATTTGGTACGCCCACTTAGTATGTTGCCACTACAACTCACAAAGACGCTCTAATCTAGATACAATACACGAGACACACGTTAGCATAGGAATATGCTCTAACAAACTCCCCCTTAACGTGTAGTGTATCTAGCTATCTATCTATCTAACAAAACTTCAGTCTTCAATCTTCTGCATCACTGCGTCTGATCTTCAACTTGAAATCTTGTCAGAATTAGAGCTTGCATGGCTGGATCAATCTTGAACAGTCTTTGAACTTCAAGATCCACATTGTGAAAGATATAACATACTCCCCCTTTCACCATGCTTGAGTCTTGTCACACAGAAAAACCTGCAATTTCAGAAGACAGAAACACGACGTTCTTTTTCTTTTGAAAATTAATTTAATCTTGGCGCAAAACTTCTCTTCGAGAATCCAAGGTATAGTTTTTGAAATTCTGATTTCGTATCAAGTCTCAATCGGTCGAAAACAAATAAGAAACAAAATCATTTTGGCTTTTTGAAACTTTATATCAAAACAAACCAAAAATCTTTTTGATTTTTCTAAGTTTATTCTAAAACATACCTAAAATCTTTTTGGATTTTTCAGATATGAAACAAAAATACAATACAGAAATGAAATATTGAATCACACACTGTGTTTGGTATTTTGCGAGAAAGATCACAACTTGGGATCATATTGGTCATAACATGCTGAACTACACTTCAATTTCAATTACTTCAGCACACAAGTTATGTCGATTACAGGTATAATTTGTCCATCTTAAACTCATGCACAATCATACTCATAACATCTGGATATATTATTGTATTGACTAGATTTGCTTTGACCAGTGTACCCCACACTATCAGACATACTCAGATATGTATCTGCTTATCACATTTTGTGATTTCATTTGTGACTTGATCACATAATGATTGTATTCATGATTCAGTCAACTGTGTTTCATGCAAAAAGAAATAAGAACGTTAAATTGTCTACCTTAAGGTCGATCTTTAGATACGCAGATAAGACCTCAGATTTAACAAAATAAGAAAATAAAACAAGTTGAAATTGTATAACCCAACAACAATCAGGTCGGTACTCCCGTACACGCAGAGAAAGTCCGATGAGTTATACGAAACACCAAAGAAAATAAAGCAGAACGTCAAACGAACAACGATCAGGTCGGTCTTGTGGACACGCAGAGAAAATCCGATCGTTTGACAAAATAAAGAAAATCAAACAAGTTTAAATCTTTGCAAAATGAACACATGTATACACAGTGACTTTTCATTTTATCATGAGACATACATCGAACAATGATCTTATGGCTTTCTCATCTATTTTATCCATGAGCCAGACACATAAGCCAATGTACCATCATTTCCCAATCATATCGGATCAATTTCTCATTTTTCAATGTTTTTGTATTTTTATGTTTTTCAATGTTTTTGTATTTTTCCTTTTTCTCCCCCTTAAAATGAAAACTCTATTTTTGGATTTTCATTTTAACAAAAACAAAAACACACTATTTTTGGTATTTTCAATTTTCTCCCCCTAAACTACAAACAAAATGCATTAAAGAAAGAAAATTGACCAATCGATACTGATACCTTATCAGTTTAAGTTTTTAGAAAAACTTTTAGTTTTGAAAAATGAAGCATTCAATTTAAGTTAAGCAGAAGACTCCACTATCAGTAACTGCTTGAAGCTTGAACTTCACAATCCCCGACAGGTCTTCTTGAAGATAACCTGCACACTGGTTTAAATGATTAGTATTCAAATGACCCGAAGCATACAGCTTCTGGTCGACTAGTGTCTTCCACAAAATCAGTTGCAGCATTTGTAACCAACTTAGGTCGCCACTGCATTTTGACTTTTTCATTTTTAACTGAATCATCATCTCGTGATGAACCACCAACACTCGAATCAAATTTGAAAAATTGTTTCGTTTTAGATTTGGATTTGAATGGTGTTGACTCAGTAAAAATTCTGCCTGATTCATCGATAAATGTGGCAGATTTGTTTGAAAACGATCTTTTGGCAGTTTCAGGACAATCCTATGCCATGTGTCCTTTTTGGCGACATTGACAGCACAAACGATATGATCGTTTAGATTGTGGTTTGCCCTGAACTGGATGACATCTATCATCAGATTCAAAATGATCAGAAATATTATCGAAAACTTGAAATCGGTTAGAATGTACCCATTTCGATGTAGGACTTCGAGGTGTGGAATTTGATGCAGATGATGAAGAACCCTTAACTTTTTAAGCATCTCTAGACGAACTTTCAGACGAAGCCTTCTTCTGAATCTTTTCTCTGAAGCCTTTTTCCATTGTAATCTTCCATCGCTTCTTCTTTCTTCTCATGTTCAACAACCGACCTTTCCTTCTCAGAAATCAATTCGCAAATCTTTCTGTCTTTTTCAATAATCAATACTTCTTTTTCAGAACTCAATTCTCGAATCTTTCTTTCTTTTTTAGCACAAAATTCACATGTTGACTCATACCCACTAACTTCAGAATCACTGGTTTCAGATTTACTGGTCTCAGATGTATACCCACTCGATTCAACCTCAATATTTGTCATCAATGCATAATGGTCTGAAGGGTGGACTATAAATGCAGATTCATCTGGAAAGTCTTTAGCCCAATCATAATCTTCATCAGTTTGAGATATCATAGCCTTAACTTCTGTAGAGGCTAGATTTTGAGGCTTGCAATATTAAATAAGTTGGGCTGGGCTTAGAGGGTTTCATTAGAATCATAGGCTAGTTTGCTATTGTATTTAGGTTAGTTTATGATTGGGTTTGGGTTTACTATTGGGTTTATGATCCACAAGGAGCCCAATAGTAAACCCATTAGGGATCCTATATAAACCCTATGTGGTTCTCCATTGTAGGGGGCTCATTCTAGCTAGTTTACGATTAAGAGAGGAGCTACCCAAGAGTGTTTACGATCGTAAACCCAAGAGGATCACGTTTACGATTTCTTGTTTTGTACTCGACAAGTTTTCTTGTGTGCAAAGATCAAGTGTTTTAACGTTTAATCATCGTATTCTTCGTGTTTTCTTCTCCTTTCTATCTTGAATCAATCATAAACGAGGATTCCGCACTCGTTTGTGATATTAATATCGTGTTCGGGAGATTTTCTGGACCTACAACTTCTTTATCTTGACCATTCTTAACAGAAGTACCATTGTCAGATGACTTGTTAGGGCAATCCCGAGCAAAATGTCCATGTTTGGCACATTTAAAACATTGAATCGTTCGTCTATTCAAACCAAGCGTTCCTCCTTGAAGAAGAGATGTCTTACCATACTTCTTCATAAATTTCCTTCCTCTCTCCACTACCATAGCAAATTGCCATTCCAGATCGATTTTATTCAATTGATCATCATCCAGATGATTTAAATCCTCGCCAAACAATCTAGACTGACCAATTTGATTAAGGGAAAATTGCATATATCCCCCTATTTTGAATCCTAATTGCATATTTACCCAATCCATAAAATTAATTGCATATATACCCATTCTTAATAAATTTTAGTCTAATGACACTTATACCTTTCAATAAAATCTCTCTTAAATATATTTAGATTAAAAATTCATAGTTTTAATCTTCAAGTTCCAGATGCATTACATAATCACGGCACCAAGGTCTAAGGGTGCCAACCACCAACATCAGACCATCCACCACCACGCCGGCCATGAACCTAATCCAACCTTCCAATTCCAAACGTGAAAAAACCCTAGCCGCCAGATTCTTTTTCGCGACCATCACCATGGAAGAACCCTAATCGGCGCCTCACCAAGAAGAAACCCAAATCGTGCAACCACTTTTCTGATTTTTGCCAAATCAAAACATAAATCGGTACAAACAGAGTGTTGAACTTACACAAGATTTGGAATCTGCAAATGGGGATGCAAATCTAATTTCAAAATAGAGGAAATTTCTTTTCTGTCCTAGAATTTTGATTTCAAAAAAAAAAAAGAATATTCATACCATACCTTATGATGAAGATGGGTTTCTTGAAATTGAAAATGGATTTATTTTCGTGAAAGAAGATGACGGGGAAGGGGGTAGTAGCTGAACTTTTTGTTTTTTATATTTACAGAATAAGAAGATAAATATGTTTTACTTTATTTTTGTAACATTTTATGACCAGATTGATAAATAAAGGGCAATTTAGTCAATTTATAACTTTTTATTTAAATAATAAATAAAAATGGGTAAATTTTCAATATTTTAAAAAAGGAAGGGGATATATGCAATTAAAATTATAAATCGGGTAAATATGCAATTAATAAGTTTTGTAGGGGGGATATATGCAATTGCCCCTTTGATTAAATATAGCTCCAGATGAAGAAGATATGAAAGCAGATAACAAAGCAGCTAGATCTTCGGTTGCTTGATTAGAAGTATACTTGCTTGATGATTTATCAGGAATAATAAAACTGCAGCCTGAAGAATAACCAGTATTCTCTGACTTTCCAGCAAGAAAAGCTGTTACCGGTGGATTACTGCTTGAAACAGAATGTGACTTTGCTTTAGCATGCATGGTAGCAGAATTTTCTCCAAAGTATACTTCAGGATTTTGAACAGATGGAGTTGCTGACTTTTTCACAAGCAGTTCCATTTCACGAGCTTGTAATTTGCTTATCAATTGATTGAATGTCCAACTTGAGTAGTTTGGATCATTAGTCAACATCATAACAAAATTCTCCCATTTTTCGGGTAGAGCTTCTAGAAACTTCTCCTTCAATTCATCACTTTCCTTCTTGACACCTACAACTTCAAGTTCATTGATCATATGTGAAAACCTTGCAATCAAACTTTGATATTCTCATTGTCACAATGTCCAAAATTATCAAATTCTTTCTTTAAAACTTTCTTTCGAGTCTTCTTATATTGCTCATTACCCTCACATCTTTCAGCTAGCTATAGCATCCTACAATTCTTTACAAGTTGTGTAATTCTTAAACTGATGCATCAAGTCTTTAGGTAACGCCATGGTAAGAAAGCTATATGTTTTCTTCTCTCTGGCAAAGAACTTCTTTTCATCAGCATCAAAATCACTTATCATCTTTGGCTTTCTCGGACTTATCATTGGATACTCATATTCTTTTTCAATCGGAATCCAAGAATCAACATCTTGAGAAAATATGTATGACTCAAAACGTTTCTTCCAATTGTGATAATCTTCTAATTGTAACAGCTTAGGAACCTTCTGAGTTGTTCCTATCTCATTATCATAGTTCATCATTGCTTGTATCGATGTTTGAGCCGCTGAAAATGCGTGAAAATCACTCATCTTGAAATTAAAAATTTACCGTCAAAACTTCAAACTCAAAAACGAAGGTCTCCCAAGCGGATTTTGGGGGTCAAACCGGAGGGTACTAACCATTAGGTGAGTAAAAGTCTAGATCTCGGAAAGACGAACGTTTTGGCTGGTATTGGGTTCCGTAACTCCAAACGGTTTGCAAGTTACGTCAGTTTTAGTGAAGACATGTTTTCTGCCAGCGTAC
>JBCNJP010000012.1:7666874-7713905 GCA_039602395.1 Deinandra increscens subsp. villosa | reverse complement strand
GCTCCATGTTTGTTTTTTAGGTGTCTGATTTGTATGAGATTAGCAACTTACAAAGTGAACCTAGATTTGATTTTGGCACTTGATTTCTGGACTTGCAAAACTAAATTACTCATCAGTTTTTGATGATGAACAGAGATTGGAGATGAACAAATTTGGGTGTAACACTTATTGGGAAACTAATCTTTACGTTTGGTTTATTCATAGATCTATCCTTAACACCTCTTTTTTTTAATGGTCTGGCGTGTTAGGAGTTTAAATTTTTCATGTGTGTTCTTGCTGCTATACAAAAAAATTTCCAGTTTGGTTAAAAAAAATTAGTTTCTGCCTCTTCTGTGTTGGTATATTGGCTAATCCATTACCATTTTAAGGTGCATTCTCTGTTAAAGTTTACATCTTTGTTGTTTGGGGTTTTTACATCTTTCAACCCCCCTTTTTTTTTTACA
The DNA here is from genome assembly GCA_039602395.1 of Deinandra increscens subsp. villosa. NCBI lineage: Eukaryota > Viridiplantae > Streptophyta > Magnoliopsida > Asterales > Asteraceae > Deinandra > Deinandra increscens. The sequence continues at coordinate 7,713,462 of JBCNJP010000012.1, read as the reverse complement.
TCAGGTGTCTAGGTTCTGCCTTTTTAGTACCTCTTGGTGTAATTTTACTCAGGTACGTCTCCTCTTTGTTTGTTTTTCTCAGCTGACTGGGAATCAAATAGCATGATGAAATTGCGTGGTTAATTCATTATATAATGTATCTTAGACAACTGAATGTGATATTTCTGCCAAAAAGGTTATTGAATCATCTAATTTCATGTTCTTGCCATTGAAGTCTCTTTGATCATTCTAGGTGATTAGTGACTATTCTATATTTTCCAAATAGCTCACCTTTTCTGCACCTAGAATTTTTTTGGCCAAAATTTTTTATGTTTTTCATGGATTTAGGCCTTTGTATTCTTATTTTTTTAGTTATATCTTTAATTAATCTTAGTTTTCTTAATTTCATTATTTGTTGCGGGTATCTATAGCTTTTTGCCTACTATATCTTCTCTACTGGTATGTGTCTCTTAATAGTTGTCTCTTTTTTGCTTTGTTGTTTAATAAATTTTGTGATTGCTTTTTATTAGAAGATACAATTTGTAAGCTTCTAAATGGGTTAAATTGATTGTTTTGAGAATTCTGACCGGTTTTGGATGTAATTCAAATTGGCATTTGTTAGGCTGGTGTGAAACATATTTATGCGATGGAACCGTGGAAGACATTATATATCTATGGTACTACATACCATGCACAAGGTGCATGTTGTGTTTATGTTGTTTTGTTGTTTTAATTGTAGGTCACGGGGCTCTTGATTCATTCCTTCTATTTGTAAGAGCAGGTATTATTTTCAATGACTATATCTAACTTTGCTAATTTTTGTCTCTTGTTTAATTTTCTAATCACAAAATGCTACTATCAACATACACCTTTTGAACATTGTTATTACTTAGCTCCTACAAAATAACAGATCCAAAAAAGTTTAGTAAGTGGTTCACTATTTGAATTTTGATGAATACCCAACTAGATGGTCAATAGTTTTAAGCTTCAGTTAGAGGCTTTCTTAGAGACAAGTTTATATTTTGTTGTTTGGATGAAAAAAAGCAAAGTATGCTTGATCTTCTACATTGAGTGACTGATGACTGTGTTTCCACATGAGAAGTGTTTGTAAATGTTACCATAAGACGATTCAAAATGGCTATGAAGTGCCATTAAAGACAATAATCTAGGTTTTTTAAGATTATGGAAGATGTGAATGTTCTTTATTTGTATTAAAGTTCATAATTTATATTTACGTACATCGGGGGTGGAAATGATGTATTTTTCGCTCTCATTCTGATATGATTTCAGGCCGTCTTACAGCTGCGTTTATATGTGAATATTTTGCTGAGCCTCATGCTAAAAGTTTCTTTGCCCGAGTGTAATCTGGTATCGGTTTTCTTTCTTATCATATATATTGGTGCTATATTCATGATTCTTTCTGTTTATTTCAGTTATAGAGAGGATGCCTAGAAAGTACAGTTAAAGCACTTCAGTATTAAGAATGATTATGATATAAACAACTCTATTGTTGTTAGAGATAATAGGAGTATACACTTTTAAGTAGTGGGTTAAAGAAATAATTTAAGTAGTGGTTCAAAGAACTAATATATAGCAGGTACATCTCTTTTGCCCTGAAAGAGAGATCTTACATTTATCAAATGAAAGATCTATTTTTCTTTTTTCAAATTGAAACGAAGTTTTTTGTTTGTGTGTGTGTTTTTTTTTAATTTTCTATTTTGATTGCATGATACTGCAGAGTGTGGAGAGTTGTTGAAGGAAGAGTATGTGCACAAGGGTGCTTGAGCTTGAAGGACGTTGCATGATTTTGCTCAATGTAATTATTTGGCTTAACTCGGTTTTGTGTGAAAATGTAGTAAAAATTAAGGTATTGATTTTGTAGAATGGTGAACATGTGCAGTTTATATGTCTTTTATGATTATCCGGTGTTATGATTCTGCTTCTATTCAATTCTATGATGCATGCATATGTATGTATCGTGAGAAAAGACTTAAACAGCTTTGGTTCAAAGTTGGTGCATATAGATGACCATTCTTATTTACAAGAGACTTGGCATTAGGCCTGTTTAGACAAAACATATATGGAATTATAATGAGCACCTCCCGAACAGATTGACGTCCTAGATTTAGAACATGCAATTGTCGCATGATGAGAAAACGGTGAGGCCGTCGCAACGCGCGGCGGGTCACCCACTAGTAAAATTTAATTAGTAATAACTTTTTTTAAATGGCACTAACTAGTAACTAATTATGAATTTGAGAGGTCAAAGGTTCTCTACTTGAGGCATAGGTTCGATTCTTACGGACAACAATTTGGAAGCAGCATTGGCGATGAAGGGAGACTTAGGACTGAGAGGTCACAAGTTCGATCCCAGAGCTCCCAGATTTTACAACCCGGCCGCTCGCGGAGGTGGATTTTTTCTGGAATGAGCTCAACTGGTATAAATAGTCCCCCGGATTTCCGGGACATTAGTTAGCCGTTCAGCAAAAAAATTAATTAAAATTTATATTTAAACCAACGAGCTGTCACATTTCCCAAAGTCACTTATTTAATCATCTTCTCTCTTCTTACTGCATCATCTTCTTCCCTCATTTGAAGCTTTCATAGCTTCCCCTTCATAAAAAAACACTTTTAAATTCAAAGTTTGTAACATCTTCGATTTCATTTTCCCTCGTTTTGTTAATAATCCGAACAGAAGGCAAGAAGGGGCCTCATAAGATCTTGAAAAGGGGCCTCATAAAATTATCAAAATTCCATACAACAAACTTTGAGTCTTAGTGGGGGCCTTGCCACCCTCTGAAGCCTTCTTGAATTCGCCCCTGAACTTGTTTCTGATCTTCGAGCACAGTTTTCAGGGGGGGGGGGGGGGGGGGGGGGCAACAAAAGTTCCATTGACATGTGGTAGGAGATTTTCAATCTTTATTGGGGGGGGGGGGTCATTTTGACACTTCAGTCAAACCATATTGATTTAATCCGACCCGTTTTCAATTTTTTTTATTGTAATCATAATCATGGATCAATAAAGAATCATACTTTATTTATTTGATGATTATTATTATCTCGATTATTATATGACTAAATACTTTAGATCACAACGCTCAGAAATCATCTCGATATCTCAATTCAAATTATAGCTCAATCATTTCCGTTATTTAAGTAAAACCGGATAACTCGAGTAATCTAAACACGTATGATACTTGTGAGTAATACTAACCACACCCACGAGTAAATACTAGTGAAGGTTTGCAAAAAAAATAAAAAATAATAAAAAAGTTCGAGGTTTAAAAGCATAAATAATGAAAATGTGGTACTTTATGAAATTTCGGTATTAACCGGGAGTTTTGTAAATTACCGAAACCAAATTATATGCAGTTCAAAGTTGGATATTAAATAAGTATGTGTTTTATATTAATTTGAGGTTAAAGATATGAACTTATCAAAGTCTAGGGATCAAATTTGCACAAAAAGAACTTTAGGGGCTAATAGTGTACAAATGAAAATTCTGGTTACTCCAGGTGGGACCGTAAGCCCTCTTTCTTTCTTTTTCCGTGGACCGTAACGTAGGGACATCATGTTGGATCAGACCCCAATTAATCACTCAAGAAAAAATAAATTAAGAGAAATATTGAAAGAAAATGACCAAAGTTGCAGAGAAAGAAGAATGCAAAAATGAAGAAAAGGACTCGTACTTTTATTCAATAATTAGGTGACTATAAATAGCCTGCAAACAAACAACTTTACCACAAAAGTTGGACCCACTAACACCTATTCTAAAGCAACTCCCCAACGTAAACTTCCACCAAGATCGGTCAACCCATGACTTGGTCTATTATTTAATAACTAAATAAAACCAACTGAAATAACAATTAATAAAAACTAAATATTAAGTAACCTAAGTCAAGATTAAACCAACACTCTCCTCCTTAATCTTGACATCACTTCTTCATCAAAGTAGGGCTGGCTCATCATCCTCTACCGTTAGGTTAGCCATTTCTTCTTTTGGATCTTGCTTAGGACATTCATAAGCATAATGCCCATACTCTTGACAATTATAACACTTGATATGTCTTTTGTCTCGATTCATCCCTTGCTCCTTTCGATCATTTGTTTGGAACCGGCCACCTCTACCCTTTCCATAGCCTTGACCTCGTCCACGATTATCACCACCTCGACCTCTTCCAAACTGATCACGGTTAGTGTCACCATACCTTGATTTTTCTGGTCCATCATCTCTTGATAGCAGCAGCTTTCCTTGACCTTCATCATCATTAGCATCTTGCATTCTAACTCGTTCTTCAAACGCTTTAAGTCGCCCAACAACCTCTTCAAATAGCATCGTCTCGATGTCCGAATATTGTTCAATGGACACCACAATCTGCAAATATTTCTTAGGGACAGAATTAAGTAATTTTCTTACCAGTACCACTTCTTCAAGAGTTGAACCCAGATTCTTGAACTTTGCCTCTATGCCACTTATCTTTCCAGCAAACTCATCCATCGCCTCATTTTCTTTCATCCTTTGCATCTCAAGTTCACTTCTCAAAGTTTGTAATCTAGCTTTCTGAACTCTATCAGCCCCTAAATAACGAACACGAATGGCTTCCCACACATCTTTGGCATTCTTGTGTTTTGCAACTTGAAGCAACACATCTTCGGGCAATGATTGAAAGATTATCGCCTTCGTTTGGTAGTTCTTCTTTTCATCCACTGCTGCTCCGGTCACCGGATCTATTGCTCCCCACAAGCCATATGCCCTTAGAATTGTTTCAACCATAATAGACCACGAAGTGTAATTTGTGGTTGTCAATTTTGGACACTGCAGGGATATGTTGTTACTTTGGTTACCTGTTGTAACCAATGCTCCTCCTGAACCACCATCTGCCATTTTGTTTATTTACTCAATATATTAAAGAAAGCAACAAGTATAGTACCAACTTTCTCGTACAGTATTAAATGACAACCCACCAAAGTTGAAAAAGTCAACCTAACAAATCCTTTTACTTCTTTAAAGACTTGTGATGACTTCTACTGCTCAACTGCTTCTTCCTCAATCTAATCGATGAACCACACAGGTTGGTTTCTTCACACAGCTTCCTTGTTTTATCACTTCTGATCACACAGATCTACTTCTTTTCTTTTTTTCACGGCTGTAACACACAGTTACAAATATCGTTCTTCTTCACTTGAACTCACTGAACCACACAGGTCTCCTTCCTTACGATCACACAGATCGGTCTACTTAGTTTCACACAGAAACTTGGTTGCTATTTGAAGCCTTCTTCACATGAGCTCGAACAGCCCTTCTTCTTCTTCTCCCGAACCCACGAACAGGGCTCTGATACCAAATGTTGGATCAGGACCCAATTAATCACTCAAGAAAAAATAAACTCGGAGAAATATTGAAAGAAAATGACCAAAGTTGCAGAGAAAGAAGAATGCAAAAATATGAAGAAAAGGACTCGCACTTTTATCCAACAACTAAGTGACTATAAATAGCTTGCAAACAAACAACTTTATCACAAAATATGGACCCACTAACACCTATTCTAAAGCAACTCCCCAACGTAAACTTCCACCAAGACCGGTCAACCCATGACTTGGTCTATTATTTAATAACTAAATAAAACCAACTAAAATAACAATTAATAAAAACTAAATATTAAGTAACCTAAGTCAAGATTAAACCAACACATCAAACGAATATAGCTTAGTTCCGTCCTTAACTCTCGTTTAGAGTCTTGATACGTGTATTTCTGCTTGATTACTTACCATGCAACGTGTTAGAACATAATTTCGTCCCTTCCAGCGTAAATACCAACATCTTTGCATCAAATTCAAGCTCCAATTTCACAAATTAAGTCCTAGAAAACCCTAATCCGTCACAAAACCTTCTCTGATCAAATTCTTTTAAACCAGAAGCTTTCAAGATCTCATCTTTTGCAAATTTTTCATTATTTGGTATGTAGAACTAAACCCCTCACTCAAGTTTTGTTCATATGTTCATCTGATTATGATTCTGGAAATGCCAAAAGATCAGGGTTCTTGAATATGTTTTGATCAATTAGAGCATTATGTAATGAATTAGAATCTGATTCTTTGAAGGTTGCTATAAAATATCATATAATAAGAAAGCCCTGTTTTGCAAAGGTTTGGCATTGATTTGAGAAACGAGACAAATTAGGGTTTTATTAACGTTGTTTTCTGGCATAGGTAAGGATGTCGCATAAATTCTTCGCTGGACCTGACAGACTTACCCAAGGATTCCCGAAATGAACGTTTACTTATAGGAAAGTGCGACTTCATATTATCACCAGTCATTAATTTAATCATTAATGAGTAAAACAGACATTTTAAAACAATAGAACATAACCCATTCTAACTTACTCATAATCTTACAATCTGAGTCATTTAAGTTTCCTCGTATTTAACTAGCTTATTTATTTTATTAGGATAATCTCAAGGGTTCACATATCTCCCCCCTCGGTGTTTTCTCTCACTCTCAATCCATCTATCATGTGAGTATTCATAGCCCATCTTCTCTTTTTATTTGGGATGCAACATATATCCTATATCAACATCTTTACTCTTTATTCGTATTCGAAAACGATGCGATTATATGAGTAATGTGTAAATTTTATATGCTTACTTGTGTGTGAAACTTGATACATGAAACTTGAAACTTAAGACTTGTGAAACTTGAAACTTTAATTTTGTGTAATCATTAACAACACTAAGCAGCCTTTGGTTCATTAATAGCTATTGGCCGGTTAACAACCTGCCCAGTATATCTAAATGTATTCTAGTTGTGATGGGTGATTGGAACCTACACTGTCAAGGTTTGATTTACACATATATCTTATCTCTACTACTTGTATGTCATATTCTTAATCATACACTTGACACATTGATCGCATGTTTTACATTTATAATATACACAAAACATATGTGTACTCACCAACTATTCGAAGTTGACCTTTTATGTTATACATGTTGCAGGAAATGTTTTATGAGACTTACGTTATGTTGTCACGCTAGGAACTTCTGGACTTAGTTAAACTTTAATCTTGTTATGTTTGCATTATGTTTTGTAAGACTACTTCGGTTATGAAATAAAATCGCATGATTAAGTATATAACAACTCTAATTTAGTGGTTGTGTGCATCTGGACAAACATCATGCCCCGACATATTCCGTTGTCGGTCTGAGTGTGACAGATTGGTATCAGAGCCATGGCTATAGAGATTTAGGTTAGAGTAAATTACTATTTGCATCCCTGGGGCACTACAAGAAAATTGGCCTTTCCCGACTACACTTTTCCCGACTACATATGTAGTCGCCAATACTTCACTTTTCCCGACTACATGTAGTCGGGAAAACCCCTGAATTAATTTTTTTGTTTATTTATTTTTTTACTATCATTGTCGAAGACAAGTCGTCGACATATGTGGCCCGCCAAAAAAAAATTCCCGCTAGGCCTTTCCTGACGACCTGTAGTCGGGAAAAGAGGCATAAAATTTTTTTAATAATTTTTATACATAAAAAAAATAAGCGGGTTCACGAAAATTGACCGCCAAAAATTTCGGCTTTTCCCGACTACATGTTGTCGGGAAAGCTATTTAAAAAAAAATAAAAAATTATTATTTCATTTAATCAGACGACGTCGCTTTGGTTGGTTATTTCCGACTACGTACTTGACTTTTGCCGACAACATGTAGTCGGAAAAAGTCTTCCTCAAATAAAACCCTAACAGAGGCTTCTTTCTTCGCATATCACAGAAGAGGAGGGAGCACAACGCGTTTTGGGCGATTTTTGGCGATTTCCGGCGATTTTGAGGTATGATCGAATTTTCTTTATTATTTTGGTGTAAACCTTTGATTTTCATAGTGCTAATGCTCTTATTCATCTCGGTTTCTCCTTTATGAACATGTTGCTGGGCAATTTTAACAGAAAGAAAGTGTGTTCAAGCATTCTTGATCAAGGTTAGCTTATTCTTGTTTAAGCATTCATGATCTAGGTCACGTTTTTTAGGACTAATTTATGATTTACGGACTGATTTGTGAGGTTTTAGGACTGATTTGTGATGTTTTTTTTATGAATGTTGAGCATGATTTTTTTGTTAGTTAGGTGTTACAATACTGATTTGTGATGTTTTTTAGGACTGATTTAGGTTTTTGTTCTATTTTTGTATTTGGTAGATGATATCTATATTGTGGTTCGTAAGATCATTTGGAATATATAATTGAAGTGTATATGTGATTTCAATTCCGTGATAATTGTGGTTGTAGATGTTATAACTTGATGTTAGATAACTAAATGAAGTCGTATTGAATGTAAACTTTGATGCTTGATGGTAGATTTCTACACCTTCCGATAGAGGAAACTTTTTGTTAGCAAATGCATGAATATGAGGTTGTTTATGTGGTCTAATGATCCTACAACGTGTTTTGCATATTATGATTATCATATAATTAGGTTTTGGCACATTTAGAATGAATAACATTCATGTTTGTTTAAACATTACTAAAAGATGAAACTTTTTAGGTACAACATGTAGTAAAAGGCAACCATATATCATGTAAGGTGTTTAGTATACCATATTACTTTCCCCAAGCTGGTACTTCGAACACAAGCAATATGGATGATGATCAGATCTTCAATCTACTTGATGACGTTAGGGGCATGCATGATACAAATGAAAAGGAAAACAATGTATCTGGAGATGAGAATGAGTTTGATGAGTTGTTTCAGGAGCTAAATATGGAGTTATATCCCGGTTGTACTTGGATGTCATCTTTAAACTTTCTTGCCAAAATGTTGCATCTTAAGTTAATTATATGTATTGAAATATATGGTTTCTAACATATATATGTTTAATGATGACGACGGGAGATATCCCGGCAGGAGGCGGTCTAAGATTGCCTCTCAATGCGAGGCTTCAAGTAAGTTACCTGGTTTTGTTTTCAAATATTCATTATTTATATATATACTTTTATTGTGCTAACTGCTAAATCTAATACATCAAATCAATGTAGATGCAAAAAAGGGCCGTGGAAAGAACTCCGATAAAGAGCTAGAAAAGGCGTTCAAGAAAAACAAGTGTAAGCCACTACCTGTCTATTACATGCCCACAGGTAAAACATTTAAGTTAGTTGGAGAATTCAGCAATATGTATACTCGAAAGCTTTCAAAAGAGGTCCTAGAACGAGCTGAGTTCCACTGCTTTAAATGGTGTGATGTCTCTGATACCATTAAAACTCGAATTTACACCACATTGCAGGTAATACAACAAACAATGTATTACTTTATTTTTATTTCAGGTTCTTAATCACTTTTATATGTTTTTCTAAGTTATAAGTTGGTTTTGCAGCATTACTGTGACAATTGCCACTTCCCAAGTTAACTCCGTTAACTTTACCGTTAGTTCCATTAGACAAACTCCGTTAGTCACATTACCAGTAGAAATTAATTAATTAATGCTTACCTAGACCGAATACGTCCACGACCTTTGGTTGATCACCGAACCCGACCATATGTGTTATATGATTATTTGCTTATTACCACTGTGTGAAGTTATGCAACATGCTTAATTAATTCATTGCGGAATTATGTGATTTATCGAGAAAACGTGCTTACCTTACTTAGAATGAAATTTACCCTTTTAAGAAGCCAGCGAAACTACCGAGCGAAACTACAGTTTCGCCCGGTAGCTAAAGCTCTTGGTTTGCTGGACCAGTTTCGCGTGGCCAGCGAAACTGCCAGCGAAATTGCGGGCGAAACTGGCCCCCTACATATAGAAAACCCAAGCCAACTCTCTCATTTTTACTCACCTCACTCAAAACACACACACATCTGCACTCTCCTACTCCTGTGACTTCTGGCCAGCAGAAAACGACACGAGAAACCGAGATTCCAGCCCCAAGTTTTCACCTTTTTGAGCATAGGAGATCATCCGTGAGTCACATGAACCACCTTTATGCATTTCTTGTATGTTAAACTAAAATGTATGCTTAAAATCCACATGCAACGACTTCTGCTACTGCCATGATGCTTAGGGATGCTAGACTTGACATCAATTCTGTATCCTGCCATGTTAATTTGAAGATCTATGCTAGATAAGGTTACTTTATGTAAAATGTGTTCTTGGTGATTTGATGACTAGAAACCATGTTTTAGGTGCAAAAATTGCTTGTATGATGTTGGTAAATGTTTAGGTATGCTAGATATTGAATTGCATGTGATATAGGACCTGTTAAAAAGATTTTTAGGCAAATTTACGGGTTTTTCTAGCGACTAGCGAAACTGTGCCTTCATCAGGCGAAACTGTGTAGCGAAACTGTGCCTATCTCCCTCTAGCGAAACTAGTCGAGCGAAACTATAGTGTCGCTAGGTAAACTGACCAGACCTGTCCGAGCAAATCTGCTGAGCGAAATTCCCTGAACGAAAGTTCAAACCAGTTTCGGGTGAAACTAGGCTAGCGAAACTGTGCCAACAGTTTCGAGCGAAACTAGCCTAGCGAAACTGCGTCACCGGGTACTGCCTAGCGAAAGTGCGGCCCGTGTACACGGCGAAACTGTCTAGCGAAACTGCTAGCGAAACTGTGACCAGAATCCAAACTTGTGCAATTTTCTTGAATGTTATGCCATGACTTATTTGATTATGTTATGATAATACATGCTTGACTTCTGATAAATATGAACCCTCGTGTATGATCAACCATCGGTGTCGTGTGTCGTTATGTCGTGTCGTATTTTTCCAATGTGCTAGTGTTATGGTCTTAGCGGTATAGCTAAAAGTTAAACAACCTAACACCTAAGACCTTAATGTGATTATTAGGTCCTCGTTAACAATCATAACCGGGTTTATTTGAAGAATAAGCTGAGCAACCTAAGGTGAGTTCATTACTATATGTTGTTATGTCCTTTCAGGGATGATAACGTGCAGCGGTAAGGTATTCCTTACTAAGTAAACTTTTCCGACCAAATATCATATGTATCATTGAATTGATTGATAAACTAAAAAGTCCTTACATTCGGGCCGTTAATATAGAATAGCTAGGTGATGTTGAGTAGTACTACTGGGGATTGACACCCCCGCCCAGCGGTGCACGTGATGCACCAACCCGACTGGCGGTCGGACTGGGACCAATGTTACCCTACCCTCCGTGGTCTTTCAGGACACGGGAAGGCAAAATCCGTAGGTAATACCTATACATTGTCAGCTTCGGTTGCGAACAATTCAAAATGTGCATAATTTAGGCTAGCTACCTACGATATGGAAAACTTACTAGTCTTATGATATGGATTGTGTTCTACCTTTCTTTGATCATAAAATTTTGGTCTACTTGTGACGGGTAGACCGCTTAGTGAACTCACCAGCCTTGGCTGACACTTGATTGTTAAATGCTTTTCAGATTGCTTGGAGGATCATGGATGGCACGGGCGTTGGCAATACTTACCTTTTGTAAAACCCATTGGAAATTGTATTTCAGATGATTTAGTAATCACTTTTACTAAACAACAACCTTGTAAACTTTTAATGCTTCCGCTGATTTTTGTGAAATGTAAACTCTGATTTATTTAATGTAATACATGACTGTTTACCCCTTTAACTATGGCTTGGTTGTAACTAAAGACTTGGATCCTGGTCTGGATCACACCCCACACGGTTATACTCCGTTAGTGGAAATTGGGGGTGTGACAGATTGGTATCAGAGCCATTGGTTACAGCGAACCAGAACATTTTAAAAAGTGTTTTCTGAACTGTAACTGTTTTTGAAAATTTGGTTACAACCCATTCCCAAAAAGTACTGCCCCGCGTGCTGAAGATGATCCTCACTTAAAATTCCTTGTTTATATCGGTGTAGGAATTGGATTTTGAGCCAGAAATTTTTCTAAATATAGTCTTAGCGTACTTGTCACATCCTTCTTAGCGAACTTGGTGAACTCTTCTTAGAGAACTTCACATTGCTCTTAGCGAACTAGAATTGTTCCTAGCGAACTTGATATTAGCGTACTTGGTCCCTGTGCTTAGCGAACTTACCCATGTTCTTAGCGAACTTGTGCTGTTCTTAGCGAACTTCCAGTTAGTAAACTTGACATTCTCCTTAGCGAACTTGGTATGTTCTTAGCAAACTTGAGGATGGCCTTAGCGAACTTGATGAGGCCTTAGCGAACTTTAGCTGGTCTTAGCGAACTTCAGTTGTTCTTAGCGAACTTGTTCCTAGCGAGCTTCTTCTTAGCGGACTTGTTTAACCCTTAATATCATTGTTTGTTTTGAATGACCTGGGAAGGTTTACTTTTAGGCCTAGATCATGGTAATCTGGACTCTAAGACAATGATCCAACATATCCTCAGCTTAACTGATCATACTCTCTTATAACATAAATAGGAGTCGTAGTAGATCCTATTCGGTTAAGACACCCATTACCACACCGAGAGTATCTTTATCGTAACGCGTTAGTAAAGAACGCTGTTTAGCCTCGTATAGGGCTACATTGTATAGAATCAGATGATTTCTCATGGGATGCTTGTGACTGCGTCTGTTACCCTAAAATGTTAACACCCTTTTTTTTTTCCTTGGTCAGTTTAGACCTTGCATTTCAAATCGCATTAATATGATATTCTCTCTCTATATATATATATAAACATATGTGTGCCTAACGGATTCGTGAACAAGTCGAACAATAACTACTCCATATCTTTAAGTTAGGTTAGGGGCATTGTAGCATGTCCTACCCATACTTCTACTGAACCACTTGCTTACCAAATTGTACCTACGGTAAAAATTTAAATTAGATGGGATGTTATCCTCAGAAATTATCTCCTTGGAAAATCCGGTCAATTACCTTTGATTTAATGGCCACATTCTTGATACTTACCCCTTTGGAAACCACATACTACCCCATTGAACCTGGTAGCTAAAGTAAGAGGAACCAGTGTGACCATACAAAGTAAATTACCGTTACGGGTGCACACGTAAATGTAATTTGTAGTGTATGGAAGCCCTGGGAATTCTGCTCGGCAAACCATCAGTTGTAAGGACTACGACCTTTCATTTCAAAACTCTCATGGCATCAAATTTTTAAGCTTATGGTCTTCGCTTGTATTCATTACGCTATCATATCTATTCTCATTTCTTCTATATATGGTTACCAACCTATCGAAATCTTTTAAAATATGCTTGTGCAAATGATAACCCCGGTAAGACACCGTATTACTCACACCATCCGATGACGAGATTCTCCCTCACAACGAGCGATCCGTGGTTTAACTTTTAACTGATTCTAATTTATTTGTAATCCTAACTCTACTCCGATGACATTAACCGCTATAACCATTCTTCAAGCTCTCACAAATGTGAAACAACTCCATAAACGCTAACCTGATGAAAACCCAGACATCTTGAATAGACAATTACACCTCAATCATTGTAACCAACCTTTCGGCAGGAAAATCTTACGAAGTTCTTCTCTCTTGACTAGTAGCCTCGTCACGATTTTAAACACTTATTACCTCACTACAAATACAGTTTCACCCAACGGAGCAATATTGATTACTTCTCGAACCCGTACGATCTGCTTTGTCTTCAACACATGATTCGTCTGTGAACTTAACTACCAAACCTTCTACTCTTTTTACCCTGTGTTACTTGGAAGGTCTTTAAGCCTTGAGCCATTGTGGCTAGTTAACCTCATCAATGACATTTCCCTGCACTTATTTGTCAGAAGCTCCCGTACGACAAACATTGACAACCAACACTAGGCAGCAGTATGCTGGGAAAGTTTCCACAACATCCACATCGAAGCGACAGACAAATTGCAAATACATTGATACCCGTTATCCTCACTCCTTCTTCTCTAGAAAACTTTCATCGGTAACCCATGCTTTATAACCAGTGGTGACTGATCGAATGATTGACCCGAACTTTTGAGACATACGTAAGGAAGTAGATTGACTCCAGAGTTGACGAAGACACGTTTGAATTAATCGTATATGCGGCAAGCTACCCGAGGATCACTGAAAGCGACCCAAGTACCCGATATTTTTCACATCTTATGTGCAATGCGGCTTTTCGATACGCGCTAAACCCCGCGAAACCTTAGTTACAACTCGTATTTACAGTCATTGGAAGTCAGGTAGTATTTATAAGTCGTCAGCACTTTGTGTTTCTGAAACCCACTCTAAATACCCGTTCGCACCTCTACTTACTCTTGAGGACTGACATCAACTTATGTTCTTACATGAAATTTATCCTACTGTACGGTACAACCGTTGACATACTCGCGTTTATATCGGTCGACCCAAATCGTTTTTTTCCGGGTCCGCGTCAATTGTGCCGGATGACTCTCTTCGAAACGTATAGTTGCGATACCCTACACTAGCTACCTCGCCCTTCATCCTGAGTCTGTATTCCCATACTCGGTATCATTCATGCTTCTGCAGGGAACCTTTCGGTCATTAGAACGTCACCCTTATTTACCGGAGGGTAATACGCGTAACGATTTATCCCATGTTGGCGAACCCCCATTTTAAACCTAGACGTGAAAGACTACCTTATCTTGTGAACCCACTTCAAAAACTCAAATTGTATTCACGTTGCGTCCGCTAAACCCTTAATACTCCTCACCATAAACGAAGACCCCACCGATCGAAAACGTGGAAAAACCTTTTTGTTGCAAAATTCAAAATTTTCACACGATTGCATGGTTTCAAATTTTTCTCACCCATTCAACCCAAAAGCATCGGGGAAAAACATAAGATACCCTATTTTCAAGTATATCATGTAACAAGATTTGTCAAATAGCCAGAAATGGCATGGTAACTGGTACACCCTCAACGTGCTGGTAGTGTGGTGGGTTAGCTGCGGTACACCCTATACATAAGCACTATCGGCATGTGGAAGGCGGGGTCAGTGCTGAACCACAGATTTACCTTGTAAGCATAGACAAAAAAAAATAAAAAATAAAAATAAAAATAAAAAAACCTTATTTTGAGAAACTTCGTTTAATGGGACAGTGCCCACAATAAAGCAAAATCTATGTTATATACGTTGTGATTTCCCAGGTCCCTCGGGCATAATTTCACTAAAAGAGACATGCACAGTTTAATCAAATCAAACTTATGGTTTTCCAACTCTCTAAATTGCGAGGAACTGTCCTGATACGAATTTCCTACTAAGGGTCAAATATAGATTACGACCCAGATGAACAACAACATTTTAACAACTCAAGTTTTATATTATAAAAGACAAATCACATGTTCTTTGGAGCAACCCCGTGACTTTTCCAGGACCCTTATCAATGTTTACCCGACCCAGATTCGTACTCGTCTTGGTTCACCATAGAAATTGGTGAAATATTTCAATTGGTCCTCTAGTTATTGCATTTCTGACATACCACTACTCGTTGCCCTCGCGTACGCCTAAATTGTCACCGGCTTGGTGAAGCAGAGCACTTCTTTATGAGATTACCACATTCACTCGCGATGCTATTGGTACCGTGATGCCCTGTAGCATCATCTGTATATACCCTTCTTGAGAACTGTAAGAATCACCCAACCTTAGCTAAATTCAAAGATGCATATCCACCCTCCAGATACGTTAACATTCGAACGTTTTTGCAGCACTTCTTGCCTTTACCGTGTCATTTGACACAATACTTTCTGTTATCTTACTAGATACTATAGCTGAAGGCTACTCAGAGATATGGCCACTTCGTTACATTAAATATTTCGATTTCGAATATGACGTCATCTTGACATTTGTTAAACATAACCATGCGATACAATTCAACTCACTCATGGAAACGTTTGTTATAGAAAATTACTTTTTGTACGCTCATGTGAAATGTTCATTCGATGTTTTTTTTCTTATACCGACCGTCATTCCCCTTGGAACAGAGAACTTGGACTCTCTCATAACGATCCGCGAAACGGTTAGCACCACGACAATTTTCGGGACGAAAATTCTTTAACATGGGGAGGCTGTGACAATTGCCACTTCCCAAGTTAACTCCGTTAACTTTACCGTTAGTTCCATTAGACAAACTCTGTTAGTCACATTACCAGTAGAAATTAATTAATTAATGCTTACCTAGACCGAATACGTCCACGACCTTTGGTTGATCACCGAACCCGACCATATGTGTTATATGATTATTTGCTTATTACCACTGTGTGAAGTTATGCAACATGCTTAATTAATTCATTGTGGAATTATGTGATTTATCGAGAAAACGTGCTTACCTTACTTAGAATGAAATTTACCCTTTTAAGAAGCCAGCGAAACTACCGAGCGAAACTACAGTTTCGCCCGGTAGCTAAAGCTCTTGGTTTGCTGGACCAGTTTCGCGTGGCCAGCGAAACTGCCAGCGAAATTGCGGGCGAAACTGGCCCCCTACATATAGAAAACCCAAGCCAACTCTCTCATTTTTACTCACCTCACTCAAAACACACACACATCTGCACTCTCCTACTCCTGTGACTTCTGGCCAGCAGAAAACGACACGAGAAACCGAGATTCCAGCCCCAAGTTTTCACCTTTTTGAGCATAGGAGATCATCCGTGAGTCACATGAACCACCTTTATGCATTTCTTGTATGTTAAACTAAAATGTATGCTTAAAATCCACATGCAACGACTTCTGCTACTGCCATGATGCTTAGGGATGCTAGACTTGACATCAATTCTGTATCCTGCCATGTTAATTTGAAGATCTATGCTAGATAAGGTTACTTTATGTAAAATGTGTTCTTGGTGATTTGATGACTAGAAACCATGTTTTAGGTGCAAAAATTGCTTGTATGATGTTGGTAAATGTTTAGGTATGCTAGATATTGAATTGCATGTGATATAGGACCTGTTAAAAAGATTTTTAGGCAAATTTACGGGTTTTTCTAGCGACTAGCGAAACTGTGCCTTCATCAGGCGAAACTGTGTAGCGAAACTGTGCCTATCTCCCTCTAGCGAAACTAGTCGAGCGAAACTATAGTGTCGCTAGGTAAACTGACCAGACCTGTCCGAGCAAATCTGCTGAGCGAAATTCCCTGAACGAAAGTTCAAACCAGTTTCGGGCGAAACTAGGCTAGCGAAACTGTGCCAACAGTTTCGAGCGAAACTAGCCTAGCGAAACTGCGTCACCGGGTACTGCCTAGCGAAAGTGCGGCCCGTGTACACGGCGAAACTGTCTAGCGAAACTGCTAGCGAAACTGTGACCAGAATCCAAACTTGTGCAATTTTCTTGAATGTTATGCCATGACTTATTTGATTATGTTATGATAATACATGCTTGACTTCTGATAAATATGAACCCTCGTGTATGATCAACCATCGGTGTCGTGTGTCGTTATGTCGTGTCGTATTTTTCCAATGTGCTAGTGTTATGGTCTTAGCGGTATAGCTAAAAGTTAAACAACCTAACACCTAAGACCTTAATGTGATTATTAGGTCCTCGTTAACAATCATAACCGGGTTTATTTGAAGAATAAGCTGAGCAACCTAAGGTGAGTTCATTACTATATGTTGTTATGTCCTTTCAGGGATGATAACGTGCAGCGGTAAGGTATTCCTTACTAAGTAAACTTTTCCGACCAAATATCATATGTATCATTGAATTGATTGATAAACTAAAAAGTCCTTACATTCGGGCCGTTAATATAGAATAGCTAGGTGATGTTGAGTAGTACTACTGGGGATTGACACCCCCGCCCAGCGGTGCACGTGATGCACCAACCCGACTGGCGGTCGGACTGGGACCAATGTTACCCTACCCTCCGTGGTCTTTCAGGACACGGGAAGGCAAAATCCGTAGGTAATACCTATACATTGTCAGCTTCGGTTGCGAACAATTCAAAATGTGCATAATTTAGGCTAGCTACCTACGATATGGAAAACTTACTAGTCTTATGATATGGATTGTGTTCTACCTTTCTTTGATCATAAAATTTTGGTCTACTTGTGACGGGTAGACCGCTTAGTGAACTCACCAGCCTTGGCTGACACTTGATTGTTAAATGCTTTTCAGATTGCTTGGAGGATCATGGATGGCACGGGCGTTGGCAATACTTACCTTTTGTAAAACCCATTGGAAATTGTATTTCAGATGATTTAGTAATCACTTTTACTAAACAACAACCTTGTAAACTTTTAATGCTTCCGCTGATTTTTGTGAAATGTAAACTCTGATTTATTTAATGTAATACATGACTGTTTACCCCTTTAACTATGGCTTGGTTGTAACTAAAGACTTGGATCCTGGTCTGGATCACATCCCACACGGTTATACTCCGTTAGTGGAAATTGGGGGTGTGACAATTACTTTGATATTCAAAGCATGCAAGGGGTTCCTGATTGGCCATTTATAAATAAACGCATTGATTTAGAATGTGCACGTGCCTTTAAAGACCATAAGTATGAGATGAAGCAATGGTTTACAGCGAATGGAGGTCTTGAAGATCTTGCTACATCAAGAACAACACCGTATGAGGATATGAACGAAGCCAAATGGCAGCGTATTATTGATGATTTGTGGTCGAATCCCAAGGCAATCCGACAAGCGAAGGCAAATGCACAAAATAGGGCCAAAGTAAAGTATACCAGCTCGCACGGGAGTTCCTCATTTGCGCAACAGTTGTATGTTTTGGTAAGTTAATTAATATTTGTTACATTGTTAAAACTATCATTACTTTAGTCTCGTTCATATTTATTTTTGCTAATTTTGGTCACAGGAAAATGATGAGTCGGTTCCACGAGAGAATGTTGGTCCCCTTCAAGTCTGGTGGAATAATCATGTGAAGAAAAACCCAAATAACGCTAAAGCACAAGCCGATTGGGTAAGTAACGATATTTCATTTAATATATCTATATACATGTGATGTAGTTAATTAATATATCCTT
The DNA here is from genome assembly GCA_039602395.1 of Deinandra increscens subsp. villosa. NCBI lineage: Eukaryota > Viridiplantae > Streptophyta > Magnoliopsida > Asterales > Asteraceae > Deinandra > Deinandra increscens. The sequence continues at coordinate 7,694,593 of JBCNJP010000012.1, read as the reverse complement.
GTCAATATCAATAGCTATTATACTTAGGTTGGAGTGAATTTGAGAATTGTTATAGGGTATTAGGTATTTTTGAACAGGTTGGTTATCCAATTTACAGCAGTAATGCTGCCCAAATTTAGTAAAAATCTTTAATTGTCTTTTCTTATAGGAGAAGCTTTAGAAAATGAGGAATACGATGACAGCTAATGAGGCGCGAGAAGATGGTTCGATTGATGAGGTATATTTACTATCTTAGAAAAATTTGTCAACACTTGTTGTATTAGTTTTCTATGTTTGACCTATTTTTTGGGAATAATTTGATGATACGTATTGTTTTCAATTTAGGTGGAGTGTATGAGACGTGTCTTAGGTGTGCAACGTGGGTATCAACCGGGGATTGGTGCAACGGTTGGGTACGCGGCACCCGAAATGCCTTCTTCGTCATCATTTGCTTCACAAGAAGCAAATTCTTATCTTCAAGATGTCAATGCCCAAGTTGATGCACGAATGAGTCAATTTTTTGAACAAATGCGTGCTATGAACCCGGGTATGAATTTCCCAACAATGCCATCTCAAAGCAACCAGAACAATGACGAAGACGATGATGAAGACGAGTACGCGTAGGTTGTTTTTGGTTTTTGTATGTTGATCCACGTTGTTTCAAACCTAAACATGTATTATTTTTGTTTTAGACATCTTCTGACAATTTGTAGAATGTTTAATTTTATGGTATCAAATCCAGGTTATTATTATAGCAGGTTTTATAACAAATACAGGTGCGTAACAGCAGGTTTAAAAAAACAACATATTTTTTGAAAAATAAAATCGACTTTTACCGACTACATCGGGAAAACTAAAAAATTATTTTTTATTTATTTTAATAAAATTGACTATTGCCGACGACATGTTGTCGGGAAAAGTAAAAAATGATTTTTTATTTATTTTAATAAATTTCACTATTGCCGACGACATGTTGTCGGGAAAAGTAAAAAAATGATTTTTTATTTATTTTAATAAATTTCACTATTGCCGACGACATGTAGTCGAGAAAAGTGGAAGTTTTCCCGACGACTTTTTCCCGACAACTTTTTTGGCTTTCACCGACGAGCTTTTCCCGACAACTGTTTCCCGACAACATGTCGTCCGGAATACCTATAGCGACAACTTGTTGTCGAGAAAGGTATGAAAAATATAGTCGGGAATAGTCCAGTTTCTTGTAGTGAGGTTTGGCCATTATTGCCACCTGCATCCGATTTTCAAATTATTAACAAATCTCACCTAAGGTTTGGATTTTGTTGCCATTTGAGTCACTCGGACTAACATGGTTAAATTTTTCTGCTAAGTGGAAGGGTATTTTAATCAATTTACAAATCAGGGATTAGTTCTGTAAAATTAATAAAGATATTAGACAGGGACTATTTGTGTAAATCATCTAAACTAATTAAATATATATTATATATTTGCTTCCAACACTAAACTATTTCTTCTTCATCAACACATCACCACCACTCTGGCGACTACCACTACTCCGGCACCACTATCTCCACCACCACTCCGGCGACTGCCAAAACTCGTGCGGTTTCCTCCATCAAGTAAATCAGACTTAAAACACCAAAACCACCACGCCCCCTCCCTCCACCCAATTTCGATTAGGCAAACACCCCTTACTTCGTCAGTACCACCACGCCACCACGGCCACCACCACTCCCCCTCTCACCACCACATCCTCACCAGAACACCCAAAATCGCAACCATCATTTCAATTTCCAAGAGTGTTTTCATGTTGTAAGTTATATCAACAAATGATATGTCTAAGAACATACCTTGTGGATTATAAACTGAAAAGTAAAAAAAAAAATAGCAACAAAAGAATGATTCAAGCCCTTTCTCACATCAAACGGTTATATCTAACCAGTTTTCTCGCGTAAAAGGAAATGTTGTGTAAACTTCCTACATAATTGCTACGGAATTACAGAAAACGTTATTAATCGATAACGCATCGTGAAAATTTCTCTAGGTCTTTAACGAATATGGGTTCAACAAGGAGGAACCTAGATGAATGTGCGACAAAGATGAACCCAAGAGACAAGTGTTGGAGGTGCAAACCCGATTGGGCGGAAAATCGACAAGCGTTAATAGACAAGAGTTCGCAATCGGATTCGCCGGTTATATTTTCTCGCTACCGCTTGGCCGGACCAGGTTGCCGGAGACAGATCAGAAAATGGCGAACTCTTGTCTCTCTCTTTTCGTCAGCGTCGGACAGAGGGAGGTCGAACCAGGAGCTCGCCGGAGGGAGCAGATCATCGAGTGTCGCCGGTGGAGCAGGGCTGTCGGAGGGCGGAGGAACGCCGGCAGAGGGTCGCTGGCTTCAATCAGATGGAAGGAAGGAGAGGGGACGAGCCGGCTGTGCTCTTTCTTCTCTCTCTCCTTTTTAATTTTCTTTTTAATTTACAAAACAACCCCTAAATTTATCAATGTGTAGAATCAACCCCTTATTTATGAAATGACTGAGATACCCTTATATTTAACAGAAAAATTTAACCCCTGTTAGTTCGAGGGACTCCAATAGCAACAAAATGCAAACCTCAGATGATATTTGTTAATAATTTGAAAATCGGATGCAGGTGACAAAAGTGATCAAACCTCAAGGATGCAAATAGTAATTTACTCTTTAGGTTATTAGAAATTGATGACCTAGACTATGTCATAGGTGTTCTACATGATAATCTCATATGTAGTATGCCTACTTATATGCTAAGTCCTTTGATGTTTCTTAATCCTGCCTTTTTTTCGACTCGTCGCTACTTTTAACACGCACTTATACACTAAATCTTCGGGCTTCTAGCCTCTCCTATTAGATGGTGCCTTATGTGCCTATTTAGGATTTGATTTTATTTATCTTGATTTCATTTATAATTCTCGTCAGTGTTAAATTTCTTAGCAACAGACATGTAGTAACTGAAAGACTGGAACCGATAGCTAACTATTCTGTCCTGGCTTGACATTTTGTCCTACCGTTGGAACTAGGAATCTTTGGTGAACCCTATTAGACCAAAGCATGACATGGTAAACATTACTAAGAATTATATTAATTGATAAGCCAAGGTTGTAATTTCCCAGTCGGAAAACAAAAATCATTCCATTGATTTTATATTGGATTTGTGTAAAATCTTACGGTCACAATTTCGATCCAGGAGCCCCTAAATTTTATCACCGGACCGTTCACGAGGATGCGTTTTCTCTGAAATAGACTCAATTTATAAAATTAGCCTAGCATAAGACTATTTAGGTTTTACAAATGGGGATGCCTTTTACCATGGTGGTTCCCATATAGTCTAGCTTTAGGCTATTCGTAATGGGGCGTTTTTGGGCTCCATAACACCCCATAACACCCCATATAACGCCCCACCCCACTACGCTGGGGCGTTATGGGACGTTATGGAGCCCAAAAACGCGAGGGGCGTCAGGGGCAAAACCTCGGAGAATGGGTGAATGTTTTGAGATATAGCCGTTATTTTTTTTTTAATTTTCAATTTTTTTAAATTAACTCTCAAACAATATATATATATCCCCACATTTTATAAACTACATACTCTCATTCTCTCTCAATTCACTCCCCTACATTTTTTTAAAAAAAATGGGCTCTCCCTCTTCCGCCACTCGACTCGGTTTGTTCGACGATGAAGAAGACGAGGTTGTTTTCGCCGCACTTTAACTTTTTGACATGCCGGTATCACGCCCGGTAATCAAGCGGAGACATCTTGAACGTGATCGTAATGCGGCCAACGAAAATTTGATGAGAGACTATTTTGGCCCAGCACCGCTCTACTCCGATGAGACGTTCAAAACACGATTCCGAATAACCAAACGGTTATTTTTGCGTATAGCTAAAGATTTGGAGGAGCATTCACCGTATTTTAGACAACGGTACGACGCTACTGGAAAACTTGGGTTCACTTCCATTCAAAAGTGTACGTCGGCGATAAAAATTCTTGCGTTCGGCAACACTACGGATATCAACGATGAGTATTTGAAGATGGCCGAGAAGACAACGAGAGATACCGTTGAAGAATTTTGCAAAGGGCTTGCCGACTTGTACACGACGCGGTATTTGAGAAAACCAACTTGGAACGACATGCAAAATCTATACGATCGCCACGAAGAAGTTCATGGTTTACCCGGCATGATTGGAAGTATAGATTGCATGCATTGGACTTGGGATAATTGTCCAACCGAATGGCGAGGACATCACACGAGGGGTGATCAGAAAGGTCCAACGGTTATTTTGCAAGCCGTTTGCTCAAACAATCGTTGGATTTGGTACGCCAAATGTGGTGTCGCGGGGTCCTTAATGACATCAACGTCTTGGAAGGTTCTTCTGTGATCGAGGATTATATATCCGATAAGATGGTGAAGGTCGGGTTTTACGCGAATGGAACCTACTACCCACATGGATATGTTTTGGGTGACGGGATATATCCGGAGTATTCGATGATTGTGAAGGCCTTCAAAGACCCAATTGATGAGAAGCGACGATATTTCAAGACGGTTCAAGGGGCGGCTCGGAAGGACGTTGAGTGTTGTTTTGGAAATCTAAAAAAAATGGCACTTTCTTAAAAATCCTTGTCGATTGTGGACGAAGGATAAGATGGAGGATTACATGCGCGCAATTATCCTATTGCACAACATGAACAAAGAGGATAAGGGTTATGCGATATGTGCCGACTTTCGACCCGAACACATCCAAGAGATGCCACCTGCGACGCAAGAGAAGAGACTTCAAAACTACGCGATGTTGCGTTCAAGAGAGATACATAACTCTCTAAAAGCCGACCTGGTTGAACACACTTGGACGTTTAGGCCATTTGATTACGTGCCCCCACCCCCACCGGTTGTGCAACAAGAAGAAGAGGGTGACGATGAAGAAAATGAAGAAGACTACGACGACGTGCAATCCGATGATTAGTTGTAAATTTTTTTTAAGTAGTTGTAATTTTTAGTTTAATTAGTTTGTAATCTTTTTTTTAAAGTAGTTGTATGTTTTATTTTAATTAAGTTGTAATATTTTTTTTTTAGTTTTAATATTTACGAAAGTAGTTTTTTTTTTTAAAAAGTATAAAAAAATTAAATATTAAGTAATGATGGTGGGGCTTTATCCACTACACCATAAAACCCCATAAAACCCTTTGCCCAATCAGCGTCCACATGGCGCATAATGCCCCTTATGGGGCTATATGTGGCTTTAACCATTACACTTAGCCTTATTAGTTGTCCTTGGAAAATTAAAAGGAATTTAAAAAAAAATCCCCGAAATGTAACCCCTCTATGGCAACGAATTTAGATTTTAGACAACACTATAAAGGTATAAACCCTAACTCCCAAAGTCACTCTAGGCGAATTGAACGATCTGCTGCTCGTTTATCTTTTGTGGCGATCTATCGCTACTGGTCGGATACGGATTCGCAGTTCTTTGTATCCATTCGTGTGTTCGCGTCTGCTTAAAGTTCACGAAATCAGGTACCTGAAGTTTAGAAAATATCCAAGATTCTATTTGATTTCTCGTCGTTCTCAGTGTTCATCGCTATATATGTTGTTTGACCACCAGATATTTGTTGTTGTAATTTGTAAATTTGGAGAATTGATGATCATGTTGATCATTGTACCTTGGCATACGACGAATTGTTTCACGAATTATTTAATTAAGTAAGCTTTTGTTTTTATAGGTGATTTTTTACAGCAATTGAAGGATGGTTGAAACTTTGTTTGAAGACATATTTAGGGTTGATCAGCTTGATCCAGATGGCAAGAAATTCGACAGAGGTAGTTAATTCTTCTTTCCTGCTTCATTTTTTTTTCAAGATTAGCTCTAAATTAGAAGTGATTAGATTGGGGATAAAAGGCAATTTCGTGTGGATATTAGGAAATTTTTGTTGTTGAATGCAATGGAGTCCTTTAGTTACTTGAATTTTTGCTGAAAATTTCAATTTTGGTTCTGCAAAGTTGGTTTGAATGGACAAAGAGTTGCAAAGTCAAAGTTTTTAAAGTTTCCTTAAGTTCCTTTGAGCGATATGACTTGGTTCTTCTTGATTATGGAATGTGACTGGTTGGAGATTAAAGCAGAGGTGTCAAACCCTTGGTTTTAAGAGGTGGGTAGCGAAGGTGAAAGGATAATAATGTTTAATACGATCTAAGAGGCTTAGTGTTAATATAAAGATCTATATGTAATCAAACAAGCTCTATAAAGTAGCTCAAGAAAACCAAGTATTGCTTATCTCTATTTACAACCAAACAAGCTTTACGTACGATCTAAGAGAGTAAGAGGCTTAGTTTACAACTTATGAAGATGAGTTATATGTACAACGAAGCTTCAAGTTCAAACCCAAAACCATTGCCAAAATCAAACTCACCGAAATGAGAATGTGAATAAACAAATAAACATACAAGTCTCACTTTTAGTAGGGCTATAAAGCTATTTGTAGAATATGGAAAAAATGAAAAATCACCAAAATGGTTCCCCTCTCACTCTCTTTCTGTGTGTGTGTTTTCTCTTTAATCTTTTCATAGTTTTCAAACTAAAATAACTTTGAAACTTTACTAAGAAATCATAGCTCAAAATAAATAGTTAACTATGCTAGCTTAACACTCTTTCTCTTTTTGTTTACTACTAGAGCGCACATACTCTGTTGAAATACATGCTAAACGGGTCTTGCCTTGTTGAGCCTAAAGTTTAAATAACACAAAAACCATTGCTTTATATTGAACTCGGTTTGGCTTGCTATTAACATTTGAGTCTAGGTCCTCTATAAGATTTAAGACTGCGAGAATGTCTTTTATAACTTGCTATGCTACCCGAAGGTCCTTTGTAATATTTAAACTACCATACAATTACTTTAGACATAAGTGAAAGAAATATTACATCTGTGTAACTTTAAAAACATTTAACTAGCATGTATTCAAGCCGAAAGTTCCACAGAACTAACATGTCCTCACCTATTGAGGATAAATATACCCTTTACTCTACTGGGCCTCCTATAGCTGTACATTACCAAACTGTATGTAAACTACGTTGATTGGCTCAGTTTCTTCTAGGATTTTTCCTTACCTTGTTACCACGTGTTGCGAAACATTTCCTTCTTTCCCAGACCGAAAAGAATACGATGATTATTAGGTAAGTGGAGAAGGAAAAGGGGGTAAAAATAACATATTAGAGCATTCACAGCAGATTCTCTATTCTCATCTCTGTAATTTATACTTTTATTATTACTTTTTCTCTCTCTTTCACTCACAACCATAATTAAATAATACTTTTGTTACCTTTATCATCACCTTTTCTCTCTTTTCCGAACAACCATAATTAAATAATACTTTTGTTACCTTTATCATCACCTTTTCTCTCTTTTCCAATAAGCAAATCACCAATTTTTTGTCAAATATGCAGATTTGCTAAACTTTTTCTCTCTCCTCTACTAACAACCACTCACAACCAAACCTCAAATTTTGCAGATTTACACTCACATATTTTTTAGGGAACCTGCTGTGAATGCTCTTAGGTTCAAAAAGTCGAAAAGAGTACTATGATTTTGAGTCCCTGATTCCCCAACCCAAAGTTAGATTGCTTTTTTTCTTTTAATTAATTTTACAACTTTTATCAAAACAATCATTCCACTAAGGCTTTCTATTATTTAGCTTTGTGAAAAAAAATCACCCACCAAGACTTTTCTCTCTTGGTAGTTAATTTTTTTCATGAAATGCTTTTTTGTAGTTAATCGCATCGAAGCGAGAAGCGATCAGTTTGATATGTACATGCAGCTGGATGTGAATACAGAGATTTATCCTCTGCATGTTGGTGACAAATTTATGATGGTTTTAGCATCTACCTTAAATTTGGATGGAACTCCCGACAGTGGATTTTTTGCTCCGGTAACTGACACTTGTTCTTCATAACAATATTAAATAACATTAGAATATCTTTAGCCCAAGATTCTATTGAACTATTTTCGCATTTCCAGGGTGGCAGAAAGTCGCTTGCTGACAAATTTGAATACGTGATGCATGGAAAATTGTATAGGATATCTGAGGAAGGCTCTGGCGCCAATGTTAAAGCGTATGTTGGATAATCCTACTTTTTAACCGAATACTTCTCTATGTATATCTATATGGGTCGTGTTTTAACCAATATTATGTTGAAAACTGATAAAGCACTTATCCGTGATGCATTGGTGATTTAATAAGAGAGAGAAAGGTAGTCGGGTAGGTAGTTATATAACCGCCTTATATATTAGTAATATATAAGGCGGTTATATAACTACCTACCCGACTACCTTTCTATATTACAGTTAAAAAAAAGTACAAGTATATTTTGTGGTGCCATAGTTCTCAACATAATATTAATCCTAAAAAGTACATCCCTCTGTCCATATATATGTATGTATATTAACTTCTAAACTTTTACAAGGTTATATATGGATAATCTGATGATATTTGGTCACAGTGACTTGTATCTTAACTTGCATTTACCTTTGCAGGGACATCTATGTTTCCTTTGGTGGTTTATTAATGTTACTGAGGGGTGATCCCTCAATTGCAGCTAAATTTGAGCTTGATCAAAGGTTGTTCATCCTTATGAGGAAGGTAAAAAACACATTTACATAGATGTATTTGACCAACCCATTTGCTGATGGTCAGACTCGGTTCACAAATTTCTCTTTCTTTTGCAGGTGGACAAGGCTTAGTTCAACAAATCTCAATCTGTGTGTTTCAATGGATACTGATTCACAAAGCGTTTTAGAAGGTGTTTTAGGAACTAATCATACATTAATCATACATAAAGATATTTCACCGATGACAGGCGATTTAAAAGTATGTTGTGTGATGCTTTCTGCTTATCATAAGGTTGTGCCCACCTTCTTTAGAATCAATCAATGGTCGTTAGATCAATCGATGTTTGTTGTTGGTTTGTAAAATCAATCAGACGAGTGGTGTTGATGTTTTCAGTTTTTGAGAAGGTCAGATCACCGATGGTGCCATGTTACCCGCCTTTTGCTAAATTGGAAACGTATAAAAGTTTTATACGTTTCCAATTTAGCAAAAGGCGCTATCCCTCTTCACGCCACCATGGCGCCGCCATGGTCCACCCCCACCTTCCGTTATAGACCTGTGCGGAGAATGTACGTGAAATCCTTCACGCCATCTTTTGCTGCGTGATTTCTTGCCCTCATTATGACTAGCCAATGGAATTTTGGCAACTCACAATTTCAAAAGTAAAAAAATAATTAAAAATGACACCGCACCATATAGGGTATATACACTTATATGTGATAATTGTGTGTGGTCTAGTCATCGCTGACGTGGCCACCACACCAAACCATACCACATGGTATACTTCATACCCTTAGAGGGGGAGTAAATTTTAGAACAAAAAATATATATAAATTAGACAAATATAAGTAGCACCTAATGGGAAGGTATGCACAACAAAATGAAATTTTATACTTTTTTTTTAATTTCTTTTACACTGGGCTATAATATGAAGAACAAGGGAAGAACTTGTAGGATAGAAGTAGGATAGAAGTTCTAGGCTAAGGGGAACAACTAATCCAAAACTAAAACTTTGAATAGAGTTCCTATAAAGTAATAAGAGAAAGAAATTTTGTTTAACAAAGGAGTGAAGGACCAACTTGTATCATATCAACATTGCCTGGTCTTTAGTTATAATTTATTCATATCAACAAGATTTTGTAATCTGTGTGTTATTGCGGAGATAACACAACTAAACAGAATAGTTGCATTAGTAATACGTAATGTAAAAAAAATGGAAACATAAAATGACTTCAAAACAACTTTAAATAAAAAAATATTATCATAAAGAAAAAACAAATACAAAATAACTACATAAAGAAAAAACAAATACAAAATAACTACATGACATTAAACAAAGTAAAACAAAAAACAATAATAATAACCAGAAATTGCCACATGACATCCAACTATTTGAGTCATGCACCCAATAATAGTCACTATTCTAAGTATTCATATCAAAATTAACTTTGTTTATAGTATAATTTGTATAAGACATTAAGATCAACTTACAACCACAATAACTTTCAAAATTCATTACACTCAACAAATCATCAAAATGAAAACAAAACTTCTATCTTACAATCATCATCCTACATTCATATTCTGTATATGTTCTTGTTTTTCCTTTGATCTAATCATCCCAGTCTGCATCCCAACCATCTTTTTTCGTTGCCCGTGAAGTAAGCCCGTTAGACGATATAGATTTAGTTACAACGCCGCCACCTGATGATCTTATGGCTTCATCTTCATCCCAATCATCGTCCCAGTCGTGGTCCCACCCCTCTGCGGTTTCCACGTCAACTGTGTTTGAGGGTTCTGTGGGTTCCATCTCGAGTTCTTGATACGGGACTCCGTTCCCACTTCTTCTTTTCCTAAAGGTGCATAAAGCCCATGAACCCCCGATTATAAGGGCGACAAGAAAAGCTAAATAAGCCCCGTATATTGGAGTTACTCGCTTTGAATATACCGTTAATTGGTCAAGAAAGTTGTTTTGAGATATCGGAGTATCCACACTTGTTTGAGGGTTAGAAGGCGGGCCTGTGTCTTTTGACTTTGACGGGTCATTGACATCTTTTGACTTTGAAGGGTCAATAACGTCTTTTGACTTTGATGGGTCAACGATGTCTTTTGACTTTGACGGGTCATTGACATCTTTTGACTTTGACGGGTCATTGACATCTTTTGACTTTGATTTTGAAGGGTCATTGACTTCTTTTGAGGGGTTTTCTACGTCTTTTGACTTTGATTTTGATGGGTCGTCGACCTTTTTCGGTTCTGAAGGGCTGTCTAGTTTTGTATCTTTCGACGGGTTGCTTTCTTCTTTGGGCTTTGTGGGGCTTTCTACAGGGTTATCAACATCTTTGGGCTTCGCAGGACTGTCTATAGGGTCACTGACATTTTTAAGGTTTGAATTATTTTTGAGGTCCTTAGATTCTGGAGGACTGTTGACTAGTAAAGTCTGCTGACTAATTTGAAGCTCACAATCCCCATTTCCAGCATTTAGAATAACTTTGTTGCTTTTGTCTCCAGATAATGTAATATTAACCTATAAATATACAATAGATATAAACAAGATTTATGTTATTCAGCAATTTCCTTACATCAATGTTCATTACCAGTTTTCTTATCATATCTTGTAGGGTGAGCAGAAAAACTCAAAAACTGAATAACTGAAATAACAGAACTTATTGAGAAACCGATGGATCGGTTATGACTTTTCTGATAACCAATTTTTATGGATATGTTATGGTTATATGTGTATAGATAACAGAATTAACCGAGCATAACCCACACTGAAACCAAACTTTATATTTTTTTTATCAATGATATGTTTTATGTTGGAAAGTCTTGATGTATTTTTTTTTTTGAATAACATATTAGTTATCATAATTTCCAATGTACTAGTTCTCTTACAAGCTAAACCGTAATCAACATGTTATGCAGTAACTATAACTACATCACAACACCTTGAAATATATTCTAAGTTTTCAACTTCTTTTGCAAACATATAAGATTATTGTTTTTTACAAGATTCAAAGGGAAAAGATCAAAATAACTGCAAATAAGATCATACCTCTTTAGTCCCGTGAGCAGGTATTTTTATAGATGGCAAACTATTGTTCAAAGTTGTTCCAAATGTTATATTCACTTTCAAGTCTACATCTTTTTCATTTTGCACAACAAGTGATAGATTGTCGGAGCCTGCAAATATATTCAACTAAAAAGTTCAACAAATATAGTGAATCTATAACTAAAAAAGGAGGTTGTCTTTGGCCGGGGGTCTCTCTGTGAGCAACCTCTTTATCCCACGGGATAGAGGTAATGTTTGCCCATCTCACCCTCCCAAGACTCTACTATTTGAGTGGGATTTTGTTGGTTATGTTTGTTTGTTTGTTTGTTTGTACAAGTAAAAAAGAATGTAATATATAGGAAGTTGTTAGATGCCACAAATTCAAACCCGTTACTTATGAATGGGACAATTCAGGTTATGTTTAATAAAAAAAGGATTAGCTTCAAAAAAGACTAGTCAAATTGGTCAAAAGTTGGCCAAAGTGTATTTTTTATGCATAAACCTCCTAAATCATTTTGCTTAAAAAAAAGATTATTATTAAAATAATATATATAAATAATATACCAGATATACTCATATTTGATACACCAAACATTTATAAAAAAACTCAAAATATATGGACCAAAAGTGTTTCAGGTCAATCTTCTGTTTACATTTTGACTAAATCGAGTTATTCAAACTAGTACATCTGATACTGAGGTAAATGCAAAGGTGTTCCCTAGAACCATATGTTCTAAGTTGTGAACGATAGAACTACTATTAACGGCACAAACAACTCAAGTGAATCAAAAGAGGAAAGACGATTTTACCATTTACAAAATCCTGGATACATGCGATCATTGTTTTTTCATGATCACTGCAAATTGGAAGCCCCTTGCAACTTTGTCCAGCAAATGTTTTCGAGTCTTTGCCATCTTGATTTTTCCCCTGATTCAGTTCCAAATCACTAGAATTTTCAGAACTTCTGTTGGTATTTGCATTATTTAAACCCTTAGATTCCACATTTGAGGGGGTTGTATTCGAACTATCATTTGACCTTGGTGCCTTAACTGAAGAGAGACCTGGTTTCTTTTCATCAGGGGGTGGAGAAGCTGATGGAGAATCCTAAAAACCAACAACAAGTTTAGTAAGTGAAACGAGTTTTAAATTTTTAATCTATATACTCACAAAGAAGTAACCACAAAAAATATAAGATATAATATGCTTGTAGATCCTAACCGCATATAGAAAAAACTACTAGAGCTTGGATTAAGAAAGCATGAAGCGCTCCGAGGCGTTTAGGTCCAAAAAGCCGAGGCACAAGACTTGCACAACAAGTAAGCAAGGCGTTGCTTTATGCACAACCAAGTAAAAAATTTATTTACAACCGGAAGTTGCGCCTTTCTCATCTATTTTAAATATCAACTTTTTCATCAAGCAAACCCTTACAGAATTTCTTCATCCATTTAGTTGTTTTTACATATCAGCCATCGTGACCAACAAGGACGTTAGCCCTTATGGATGGTCAATTATTATAGACTGAAATCATTGCAAGGTACGACTTCTCCCATATCGGTTATATGGTCAACTGATTTGGGTTTATAGATCAAATATGCGCTCTCACCCATCAGACTAGTCTTTTGGCTTGAGTTCTCCTCTCTGGTCTATAACAAAGAGGTCTTACTAATAACCATCCCTCACAAAGATGAAATTTCATAGTTGTGAAGAAATGATACAATCAAGAATGCAAAAACGACTCAAATGATTTCATTGATAAGCTATGAATTACAAAAGAAAGGAACTGAACAACTTCTTCTTCAAATACAAGCGATTAGCGAGGGATTTTGTCATATAAAGAGATTCGAGTTTAAGCCATACCCTGCTGCTGTTAACTCTCTACTCACCTCACGAAGCATCTTGTCACCGAGATTGAGCACAATTGCCGCGTGAGCCTTGTCCAAAATCTCCTGCCAGTCATCGTCCTCCATTTCTTCTGGGCGACCTAATTCGCCGAGCAACGCATTAGAGATTCCTTGGTACACGAGGAATGCTCGCATCTTGAGGTGCCATAAACCGAAATAATTCTACCCTGAGAACTTCTCAATGTCGAATTTGGCAGAAACCATGATGTATCAATCGAATTCAATCGGAGTTGAATCTCGATCCCTAATTTCGAGCCACCGAGCTCTGATACCAAATTGTGAAGAAATGATACAATCAAGAATGCAAAAACGACTCAAATGATTTCATTGATAAGCTATGAATTACAAAAGAAAGGAACTGAACAACTAACTTGAACAATGAAGAAGAACTCTCTATATAACCTACATCTACCAACGGCTAATACCTATTGTTAACAAACTAAACAAACTCGGCTTAACAAACTATTAAGCCATTTGACAACACCGGTCCCTGCAGTTCTTCTTTTATCCACTTCAGTCCCTCAACCAGAGTTGACTTATATTTGACCTTGGATTTAACCTCACAATAGTCATAGACCCTACTTTGTGAGTGAGATATTACTAGGTACGTTTGTTTATTTATATGTGACGACTGGAAATCCAACATCAAGAGAATGTTATAGAGTTACAAACAAAATTTTAGAGAAAAACATACATTTTGATCACTTGCAGGAACTATCATAATTACTAACCTTCAAGGGATGGTTTAGTGGTAAATACTTTTTTTATGAACGACTCCAAATCTACACCTAATCTACTCCAATTAATGACCAATACCTGCCATTTGAACTCTCAAACCTCTAAGATAGAGGTGAGGCATCTTCGACACCATGATGTCCCGCTAGGGACTACACTGGACTTCAGTGAGAAGCACATGATTCTCCTCTAGGAGAGGTTTCCTATCCCAACCTCTTAAAGGCCATCTACCCAACACAAGCTATGATTTCCCTGATCGGCTGATCCCGTTGGTTAGCATGGTATTGACGTAATTTTCTCTCGATTACTCAAAAAATATATCATATTACTACATTCCAAGTAACATAATAACATCAAGTACTGTTCTAAGGTCACCTATCTAACCCTAATTCATCAACTACCTATCAATATTTGAATCAAGCATGATCAAACATTTAACAAGTCATTAGCATACACAATCATCATTTAAGCAAGTACACAACAATCAATTAACAAGCATATACAGATCACTAACCTGATTTGCATTAGAGCTGCCATTCGGATCCAGTTTCTCAACTAATTTCCGATAATTGAACGCATTAGATTGACCAAACACGATCACAAACAAGAACAACAACACCATCACCAATCCATTTCTTCCCATTCCACCTCAAAAACGAAAAAAAAAACCAAACTCTTCGATCCACAAAACTCGAAATATACAGAAACCGTAACTTTAACCTATCGAAATAAGGTCTTCAAGAGCATATACGCCTCTTAATAGTTGATGAAATTGTGTCATCGTGAAAACCTAAGTCTTCGTCAAAATCATCTCAATCAACTGCGAATTCTCGATCAGAGATGAAATTAGATCAAAAGGTTGATGATTTGCTTAGAAAATCAGAAACTGGTGGTGCGAATCGAACAGATTGAATTGGAGAAATCGGAAATCTATGGAGAATTGGAGATTAGATTTCGTAGAGGGGAATTGGTAGCAGAAAATGATAGTACGTTGAGAAAACCAAATCTGAAGCAAACAGGTGGGCTTTTTTTTAGGACAGCTGTTATATAGTGGTCCAAATATAATATACGGGTCTATGTAAAATTACATCTTCTTGAGAGAATATGGGGCCCGACCCGTAGGTATATCCG
The DNA here is from genome assembly GCA_039602395.1 of Deinandra increscens subsp. villosa. Lineage (NCBI taxonomy): Eukaryota > Viridiplantae > Streptophyta > Magnoliopsida > Asterales > Asteraceae > Deinandra > Deinandra increscens. The sequence continues at coordinate 7,679,197 of JBCNJP010000012.1, read as the reverse complement.
GGTCTATGTGAAAATTGCATCTTTTTAAGAGAATATGGGGCCCGACCCGTCGGTATATACGGGTCTATGTGAAATTACACTTCATTGGGAGAACGGGCCCGACCCGTCGGTATCGTGGTGTCATTATGATGCTCGAGATTAACCCACATTGTAAAAAAGGTACATACATGCGAAATTTAAGAAATAGTTAAGAGTAGACAACATATGTTGAAAGATAAGATGAAAGAGGGGTGTGATGATATGAGAGTTAGGTTAGAGAGTGTTGTGAGAAAGAAACAGAGAGGCTGACATGGGTAAAGAAGTCGCTGGGAACACAATTCTAGTTCTTCGGAAATGGGAGGATGAGAGTTAGGTATGTCTCACTGAGCAAGTCATGTCCTTTCATTCTTAACGTAAAACATATTCAGCTTAATTTAATGTACAACGAAAAAAGGTGAGAGATATGAAACATGGTCATTTTAATGATTTAACAATGAAGTGAGAAAACTAATGAGAGGCTGATGTGGACGATAGAGGGTTGAAAAAGGCTATGAAAGTTTGGTACGCCAATCTCCATTCTTACGAGGGAGGGTGTCATCTTGCAGCCCGACCCCGAGTTGCTCATGTTGAAAACAGAGAGTGATGTTCCCGCTTCTTGCTCTACTATTTCTTATTGTTGGTTTCTTCCATCACTCACAACATGTCTGCCTTCTTTTGTGTACCTCCCTTCACTTCCCCATCCTCGAGCTGTTGCAACCCCCCCCCCCCCCCCCCCCACATGTCACATTCTTTTCTTAGACCCCATATAAATTCATGTCACATTAGTTAAATTAAACACTACACAAAATTAGATACATAAAGACAACGGTGTAAAATTAAACTAAAAATGATTTAAAAGAAATAAAAATTAATCATGGCCTACCACATGACAAGTTATGAATGAAGCAAGATACTATTTATTGCAACATGAACTTTATTAATAATATATTTCAATAAGGATCATTTTCATTGTTACTGTCTACAAGTAAAAAAAAAAAAAAAATCCTTCGGCCACAATTTTACACCCTATCTCCTCTTTTTAATTAAAATCTCTATATTCGCACAACCACTATTACACATATTTATCATCATCACTAGACCGCATACATGGCACCACTTTTCATGTTTATCATCATCACGCACTCAAGCAACTACACAGCCTCACAATGCAAAGAAAAGTCACCTTAGATGACCCACCAACGATAAAAGTTAAACAGTCAACATCCACACATAATGACTAACATCCAGCTTCATATGTACAAGAGGATCATATGTAAACTACAACCCATATAAGCATTATAAATTTCCTCCGAGTCACACTCGAGCCATATGAAACAAAATGGTCTAACAAGCTTAGCCTCTAGCGCGCAAGGCAACTCCAATTGTACAACGACAATTATCGAGGATGGGCATCAAGAACCAGACCATTATGATAACATGTCACGATGAACCAAACGTTTAATGGTACAGAAAAACCGCGATTCTAATATTATAAATAAAACTATTGGCATCTTTATGTCCAAAACCAACCAAAACACTTATATCTACAACAAAAACATCACATCTTCCACCTTCTAAGATCCACCTCAAATGAAAGGGGAAGCAAACAAAAACAAAATAATCAAAAATTAAATAAAAAAAAATAATCTTTATATTAACATTCAAAACCCCTCTACACTGGACCGTCTAGCCGAAGATGACGATCTTCGGCTTTCTTGACGGTCCACAACTCCATCCATCGCAAGAATGGATGCACAGTTCCGTGGTGGTAAAGAAGGCGGCAACACCGAAACCCTCGGGGGAGGTGGTGGCGAGTAACTCAATCTTGGTGCGGGGTAAATAATCCCATTCAAACTCAACGATTTCGCCATGTGTTTCCGGCTCATTGTACCTGGTTCTTGCAACGGAAACCGACACGAGAATTTCATTTCTTGTATGATCTTAAGGTGTTCAACTATTGTTCTCATTGTTGGTCTTTCTGATGGGTCTTTTTGAAGGCATCTTTGAGCTATGTCCGCCATTGTTCGGGCAGCCCTTGCAGCAAACCGCCCTTTTAGCTGCGGATCCATTATTAGCGACAACCGACTATCGTCTGCTAAGAATGGCCGGCTCCATTTTATTAAGTTTCTTTCCTCTTTCGGGTGCCTGCTATCTAGGTTTTTCCTACCTGTAAGTAACTCGAGAAGCACGATACCAAAGCTCCATACGTTGCTTTTCGGGGTTAATAATCCCCTCTCGAGTGTCTCCACCGAAAGATTCGCCATCGCCTGAATACACCATAACAAAATTAATTTAAAATTGAAATAAAATAGTAAAAAAAAGGCTAAAAATCTGAAGAACTTACAGGTGAAGTTTTTGGAATATCAGTCTCAGGAATGTGACTTATGCAACCATAACCCGAAAGCTTTGCACTAAAATCTTTATCGATTTGTATATTCGCAGTCGAAAATTCATGAAACATTGCCTGCAAACAAGAAAGCATTTAGCAAACAGTACTATGAGTCTATGAGTCTATTACCATATTTCAAGATTGGACATTACAATAGAAAAATATCGAGTTTGAGTACCTGAAACGGGCCTTCCTCGTGCAAAAACGTGAGCCCTTGAGCAGCACAAAGCGCGACTTTCATTCTAGCATTCCAATCAATAGGCGGGCCATCGGTTCTCCCATACAAATGACGATCTAAACTTCCATGAAAAAGCCTCTCATAAACCAGCATTCGTTCAGCAGACCCCTCACGAGCATGAAACCCGATTACTTTACAAAGGTAGGGATGCCGTAGTGACGCTAGTGTGTTGACTTCGCTAACAAATTCCTTCAAACTCTAAATAACAACATAAAATCTATCAGAATCTCCAAAAAGCTTGCAAATCAAACTAGGTTCCATTTAGTGAGTCACTTGTTTTCTACCCGATTAAACGGGCTTTTGCAGCTGCGTTTTCAAAACTAGGGCTGTAAACGAGCCGAGTTGACCCGAGCCAGGGTGAGCTCGGGCTCGGTTCGTTTAGAAACCGAGCCGAGCCAAGCCAGCTCGTTTATTTTAACGAGCTAAAATATTGAGCTCAAGCTCGGCTCGTTAAAAATCGAGCCGGGTCGAGCTGGCTCGTCGAGCCAGCTAGTTTCTTTTTTAAAATTTATATAATTTACACATTGATATATAACATGAGAAAATCATTATATTATAACATAGTCGTAATGAAAATTTTAAATTCAATATTTCTAAATTTATTTTTCAATAAAAATATATATTTCTTATTAAAAAGTATCATATCAGCTTTAAATCTTATTCTAATTTAATATTCTTTAAGAAAAATACTATAGGAAACTTAGTATTTAACTAAAATATATATCATAAATAATAAACTTATTATTTTTGGGTTATATATACGTATATATACTAAAATTTGAGCTTAAATTCAAACGAGCCAAGTGAGCAAGCCACGAGCCGAGCTAACCTTGGCTCGGGCTCGGCTCGTTAAGAAACCGAGCCGAGCCGAGCCGGCTCGTTTATAATCGAGCAAATTTCGAGCGAGCTAATTTCGAACAGCCCTATTCAAAACTATCATTGCAACTTGAAAAATCAAAATCGGGTAATCTTATAATTCACTTGTTGAGAGGGTCTCTCAATACCGAACAAATTTTAAGTTATAAGCTACAGAACACTAGAACAGCATACATATCGCTTTAACTGTTATACATAAGGCGGTTACAATTACCTGAGATGAAGGGCGGAGACTTGTAACTGTGGCTTGAAGATTTTTGATGCTAGAAGCATCTTCTCCAAAAGAAGCTCTATACATAACAGATGAAAGACCTTCGGACACGCATCTCTGCGCTGAAAAGTTAAGGCAGGCAGCTGCGATTTCTTCAAACGAGAAGTTTTTAAGCGTTCCAGATGAAGGTAACGAGGCAGGTATCGTTGGGGGCAAGTGGTTCCCGGATGGTGGCAATGGTAGAGGACCAGAAACACTGAGGGGCGGCAGGAGTGGCCCACTCCCGCTGCCGACTTTAAAGCTTCCCGTTGTTTTCAAATTGGCGGTATGTGGTGCTGGAAGCGGAAGTGGTTGTGGGATTGGCGGAATCCCACTACCACCACTGCTTCCACCACCACTACCTTCGTATTCGGCTGAGGAGAGGGTGTCTTCCTCGGGTGCGTCTAATGTTGACGGGGCTGATAAAGTACGCATTCGGCTCGGGATTGTTGAATTGGTTGGTTGGAGGGGTTTGACCCGGGTTCGAAAGCTTGGTGGTGCGGATTGCAGGGATCGGGTTTGGGCTAGTGGTTCGGGTAATGTGGTTGGTGTCGGGTCTTGTGGGTTGACTCGTCTTTCGTGAATGCTCGGATTCGACTTCTTTTTTTTGCCTTTTAGTACTGTTAAACACCCCATTGTCTTTAAGTTCAAGAATTTGAAAGGGATCCTACAGGTTGAATATCAGAAACAAAATGGATCAATAAGCTTGAAAATAAGCACCATTGCAATTTGCAATGTTACCTAAAACACAATAGCCCTTTTAAACTTTAGCATTCAACCAAAAAGAGTTAAAAGACAAGTTTAGAGGGAAGGCATTGTATTTATAGAAAGTCAAAAGTTGATTCAAAATCTTAGATGTATCAGAATCAATGAACCGATTGAAATGCCAAATGTTGAAAGTCTGCATTTGACTTTCAAGGGTCAAACAAGTTATGTTGTAACATCAAAATTTGATACGAATTGCTTCATGGTAGACTGAAAATTATCAAACAAATTAAATTATAACAATCCAAGACCAAAATTGAAGGCATTAAACATCCAATTGGATTAAATTTTTCAGGAGATTTGAGCTTGAACTGGTCCAAATTTGACCTTTTCTTCTGGGAGAACATGGCTATCAATTAAACCTGTGAAATGCCATATTTAACAATTTTTGCTACGATCCCTGTAATCCAAGATAACAAATCTCAAACGGGTTCACGAGAATGTGAAGTTACCAAATTGCCCTTCAATTTTGTCTAACAAATCTCAAATGGAATATCAAGATTCAAGAACCCTAGGTACAGAAAAGCTCCAGAAACTGAAATTTGGTGCAAAAATTCAATCTAAGAGATGATAAGATGTGAAAGTTGTGATTTTTATCAAATTCCCAGATTCAAAACACCCATTCCAAATAAAGAGCAAACGGTGGACCATAAACAAACAGTTTTGAGAAGCAAATTCATAAATAATCAAGATCTAAAAGATGTCATGCGCATGAACTAACCTGGTAAAAAGTTGATCTTTTTTGCTTTTGATTGTTCCAATTTCTTGATCTTTCTGGCCCTAAAAACCACAAGGAAGAAAACCCACAAATCTTTTCTGCAAGATTTGCAAAATTTAAGAAGAATTTGTGAGATTTGTGAAGAACAAACCCTAGAAATATTGGAAAAGGGTCAAACTAAAACAAAGAAAGAGAGAAGAGTGGGTGAGAGATCTTTGAAGATGGGAAAAGTTTGGGGGAAAGATTCAAAGAGTAAGAGTACTCTGCACTTACCAAGCAGATATCTATGTGTTTTTGTGGGTTGTGTGTGTGAGAGAGAGATAAAGAGTTTCAGTAGTCAAACCAATCAAAAGAAAGATGTCATTATTGTGATCACTTTGTATACAACATAAATGGATTTACTCATGTGATAAGACTGTTTTGTCCTTGCCACTACAATACTTGTAATGTAAAGGAAATCTTCTTGTTTATCCAATTTGACATTTTTGCCCATAAAAGATTCCTCGGTATATATATATATATATATTTTGGGATAATGTGATCTCAATTTATTTTATATTTTGTCTCAAGTATATTCAGATTAATATTGATCTTAATATTGATCTTACAACTGAAAAGTGCAATAACCTTCTTATCTTTTATGTTTTTAATATACTAATTGACTATAATTATAATGGAGGTTGATTTTAAGGTAATTTTATAAAATAACAAGTATTCTAAGTGTTTATTAAAGGAAAATTGAATTTAAATCATTTAATATGATTTATTTTTTTTCTAAAAAGTCATCAAACTTTTATTAAGTAAGCAAAATAAAAATGAATGGATATTGGTTATTATTTAGTGATTATTTTTAGCTTAACTTAAATTTAACAATCATAAAATTTGGTCATTATATCACTAGTACCTTGTAAACAGATCCTTTGATTAATATTAATCAGTTTACATTCGAAAAAATAAAGGAAAATTATAAATATATATAAGATTAAACACCTATGAAATTCGAGTGACTTTATTAAAAGACATTCCATGGCATTGTAATGTAGTGGTATGATGTTTGTTCATTCATGTAAGAGCATTCACAATATATTCCTTATCATTATCCTTATAATTTATACTTTTATCAATATTTTTTTCTCTTTTTCACTCACAACCACAATTAAATAATATTTTTTTTATACCCTTATCATTATATTTTCTCTCTTTCTCTCAAATCAAACTTCAAATTTTACCAAATCAACATTTTTTTTATCAAATTTACAGATGAACTGTAACTTTTTCTTTTTTCTCCACTCACAACTACACCTCAAATTTTAGGGACTATACTCACAGATTTATAGGGGCATTATCGTGAATATTCTAAATGGTTAGGGTTTAAATCTTTATAAGTGTAAAGTTAATGGTATTTGATGAAAAACTTCTACTAAAAAAATACTCATGACAAAGTTTGTTGTTAATTCTGTAATAATAAATTACTTTACTAATTATCATGACAGATTTTATTATCAATATATATCCTGATATCCTGATTTTATAGATTTTTTTAAAAAATTATTCAACTAAAACATGAGAGGAATAGAGGATGGTTGTTGAAGGGTAGTTCGGTCAATACATAATTGGAAAGAAACGAAGAAAACCCAAAAATTGAAATGGGCAAAATGGTAATTTAGAACAAGGGAACAAGTAGTATCTCCATATTCAACGAAGAGGGGCCTCGATTGAAGTGACGTCTCAGTCAAAGTTTGGACCATATAATAACCGGTGGGACATACCACTTAATTATTTTTTAATCATATTATATTTAGACTACCGTCCACATGGCTTTTCTAAAAATTTGGTTAATTTTTAAAATAATTTAATTTTTATTGAGGTGAACGGGGAGATCCTTAGATAGAGTGGGTTCAGATGATGATGTTATATTTTATTGGAAGATTGGATGGAATAGAGTATTTACAGTTCATTCCCTATAATTGTTATGTGTGTAAACCTTAAAATTTAAGGTGTAGTTGTGAGTGGTTGTGAGTATAGGAGAGAGAAATATTTGAGAAAATTTTTGAACAATCCCTATATTTGAGGAAAAATCTGGAGAAATCTTTAAAATTTAAGGTTTGAAGAGAGAAAAAATAATGATAAAGGTATTAAAAAGTATTATTTAATTGTGGTTGTGAGTGGAAGATAGAGAAAAAATAATGATAAATATATAAATTATAGAGATAAAGATAGGGAATGAGCTGTGAATGCTCTAATCTTACTTATTGTTTATCGGTGAATATTAATTTGTTCATCATATAATAATCTTAGTTATTGATTGTTGGAAAAAAAATAGATCATTGTTAAAATGAAACTAATTCCGTTTACTTTTTAATAATTAAACATAATTGTGACGTCTTATATTCCATGTGTTTTTTTATGTATGTGAAAAAAAATTTAATAATTTCATTCGTGCATAATCCGTTACACAAAATGTGGTCATAAAAATTATGATTTTAGAAAACACAAACGTACCCTCAAAATTTAAGTCTATGTAATCCTTTTTACAAAACTTACATGTTACTCGGTGGCAAATCTTTATGATTTAACATTGTTCATAGAAAATGAGGTTTTTGAGTATTAAAACGATAAATGAGCGGATGGATAATATGTTTTGACCTAACTCTTCAAATGGACGTAATGATGAGCCAACCATTGGTGAGCACAATATCTTCAACGAAATCTCTAATCTACCATTTAAAATGGAGGGATTGGATATCGCCCTCCTGTCTTTGCCCCCAAAAAGGGGCATTGCTCCTGCTCTCCCGGCCCTCTTTATCATGCACAAGTTGATATGATCCATCGTTACAAAGACTAAATGAAGCTAAAGTCAAAATTACAAGTCATTAAGTGCATTTATGTAGTCAAGTTAACAACCTCAAGTAGTGTAGTCTACTCAATAAAGCTTATGTTTGGGAGAATAATTTATACCAACACTAACTTTGGTCTTACCTAGGTTTTCTATAAATTATAATTTGATATTCAAAGTTTAGGAATGAAATTGATCTTGTCCCTTTCCTTTCTAAACTTCTCTTGGAGATCCGATCTCCTATTGAATTGAGAACTTAACATTGGTGTTTTCATTGATTTGTCTACATCGATGGCCGACGAAACACTACTCCTTGGTATAGGGGATAACCTCAAAGCCCTAATCGAGATAATGATCGTATACAATGTATTCTGAAGCAATTGTAAGCAACATTGGATAAATAATCGACACAACTTCAAATGATGGATTCTCCAATTTCTGGTTCAATCGCATCTGACAATGCACTGATTACTAGTCCATTAAATGTTGATACCGATGGCATTTGGCAGATTGAATAGCATCCATTAAGGAGCGTTTTAGATGCTCTAAATATGGTCGACATTCTTTTTAAGTAAGCATGATTCTATTCTTCACATTTCTACCGACCCACTCACAAACTCCTTTACCAACTACAACCACACCAATCGATCACCCCCAACACATTTTTTACAATTTTAAAGGAATAATCAAATATGTAAAATCTGTGAGATGGAGCATTACCAAGATTAGTTTCTGAAAACAATCGGAAGCCATTTTTATAATAGAACTTTCAAAAGCCAAGTCAGAATGAAGTAATAACATGGTTTATGAGAGATTAAAATAAGGTAAAAATATTTAATTACAAGTTTATCCATCACATGTTAGGCACATGTCACACTTTAACGGTGTTAATAGATTCTCTTAGATTAAAGGACAAAAATTAAAATAAGTTTTCAAAAGAAGGACAAAGAATAAAAGTAACAAATATAAATGACCAATCCAAATTTTATAAAAAATAAAGGACAAAATTTGTAATTTATTCTTCATTGAATTACTCACTTATCCTCTAATAACCGATTGACATCGGACGAAGAGAATGACGAGCACCTTGGCGACATAAATGGTGCTACTTTACACCGCTCCAAATGTTGTGATATGACTTGAATGGACACCACCGTGGAGAAAACGTTTCGTCCTTGAGGACAAGGACGATTTGAAGGGGTGAGAAGTTGATACGATCCATCATTACAAAGAATAAATAAAGTCAAAGTTACAAGTATTTAGGTGCATCTATGGAGTCTAGTTAACAAGCTCAAGTACCGAGACTACTCAATAAAGCTTAAGTTTAGGAGAATAATTTAAACCAACATTAGTTTTGGTCTTACCTAGCTTTTCTATAAATTGTAATTCGATATTCGAAGTTTAGAAGAAATGAAATTGGTCTTGTCTTTTCCTTTCTAAACCTCTCTTGGAGATCCGAACTCTTCTCCAATTGAGTTTTTAACACAAGTACTCATGACTGTCCTCGCTCTTCATAAAATCATCTTTAAATTGGGGTGACCAATTATTCCTCGGTGAATTATGGTTGGTGAAACTCAATATTCTAGTAGTGTATCCATTAATATTATGATCTGATTCGACCAGAATTTTTATCTTGATATAAAATTTATGAAATCTAGTAACTGTTTTAGTGCTTTTAGTTTTATTAATTTACTAGGATAGAACCCGTATGTTATACGAGTTAAATCATTTTTTTGGGTAAAGGGTTAAATAATTAGAAAATATATATATAATTGATATTTCATGCACACTCGTTTTATTACCCGAATAACGTATTACATTACATTTAATGAAGTTATAATTCATAATATGGTATTAGTGACTTTACCTTCTTCATAAAAAAAAATTAGAACATGTCTCTACTTGTATATTTAGAAAAATTACAACATAAACATGATCATTTTTAAAAAATGGTTGTTAGAAAAACAATCCAACCCTGAATAGCGACTAACACTAACTTATAATTTGACAAACTTGAGACTTTAAGTCTCGATAAAAAGTTAGGTGAGTATAAAGTTTTATCAAAATTATACTGAATACATATTATAATTGTTGAGTATAAAGTCTAAATTATAATCAAAATATTATAATGTTAAATCAATAAAAAAAGAGTAAATTACGAAGAAGGTCCTTTATGTTTTATCTAGATTTCAGACCAGGTCCTTTAAGTAAAGTTGTTACGCCTGACATCCTTTATGTTTTAAACATGTTTCATAGAAGGTCCTTTAACAGTAATGGTGTTAAAAATCATCGTTAAATCAGAGGCAATTTAGTCATTTTACAAATTCATTTAATAAAAACATAAAAAAAGAAAATCTCATATAAGTTGATTCACAAAAACTTGTACATCGTCGTCTTCTTATTCGAGGTAGCTGTTGATACTTTCTTGAACCACCAAAATTCTAAAAACTCATCAACTTGGATCCTAATTTAAATTCTCACTCGGTTTCATGTTAGGAGCTTACTGCAATACTCAATTTGATGATCAGATTGATTTAGATTGAATCGCAAATTTGCATAACATGTTTGGAGCTTCTTCTATTCATCATTCAGATCTCTCAAACTTTGGAATTATATCTCACATTTGATATCATTCTTCTCGGTTTTGGCTCTCGAATCCATTGCTACACTCATATTTGTGAATTGCTCAAGTCTAGATCAAAATCAGTTTCATAGTATTCATCTTCTTCGTCGAGCTCTTCAATTTTGATATCTTATGATTCGGTCTACTTTTGCGATCTCCCGTTGAGCATTAGATTGAGCTATAATCATGAGTAGATCAAAAGTGAAACCTCAGTTCATCATCTTCATCGTTTGTAACCGTGTTCTTGCTCGATCTTTCAAAACGACACCAAATCGTATAGAATCTGGTTTCATTGTAATCGATTCTTCGTTACGAGTTCATTGGTACAATCAGATTCAAAACTGGTTAAGAATTTGGTGGATTGCAAAATCAAAGAGCGTGAACTTATTCATTCGCATACCAGAGATCAACTTTGAGATTAAACTCATTCGTGCATCTCCATTCATTCGCATACACGGACTTGGTTTGTCATTCGCATATTAAGACTCATTCGCATGTATCCGTTTTTCATTCGCTGTGTGTTGAAGCAAAAGAAAAAAAATATTGTGGGGATATGTCTAATAACTGAAATGTGCTTTTGACATTCCAAATATTTAGTTTCGTGTTGCAGGGTGAAGTCATAGAAGAAAATTCATTTTTAAGATGCCATAGAATGTCGTTGATGTTTAATATTATATGAGAATTTTGTTTTTATTAATTGAATTTGTAAAATGACTAAATTGTCCCTGATTTAATGATGGTTTTTCAACACCGTTAGTGATAAAGGACCTTATATGAAACATGTTTAATACATATAGGATGTCAGGCGTAACAACTTTACTTAAAGGACCTAGTATGAAATCTAGATAAAACTTAGAATTGTATTAGTCATGATGTTTAGAATTTCCAATTTGAATGAACATGGATTATTTGATATGGTAGAAAACTATTTAATATTGAATATTATAAACATATATTTTATCGTTTACGGATTTCTCTATAAATAGTATCCACAATGTTGATTGAATTTGTAAAAAAATATTACTTATTCATTAATTATAATATTAAATATGATTTGCTCAATTGTATTTGAAAAACAGAGTAAATAAGTGAACACAGTAAATAAGTGTCTATTGGTATTTTATAAAGTTTTTTAAATATTTATTAAATGAAAATAATAATAGTGTAAAATATAATTTTAAATAAAAATTAGATGTATATGATTGTCATAATTCTATAAATATAATTAAATAAAAATATATCATGACTATAAGGGATATAATTTCAAAAAAAAAAAATTTAATAGGGAGTAGATTTGAGAAGAAAAATTTGTATGAGAATTATTATAGTATTGACAAGTGTCAACAATTGTAATTGTTTATTAGAGTGGAAATATGTTTAACCATAATCAGAACTCAAGAAGAAAATGATAAGTATGAAGAATAAGAATGGAACTATAAAGATTAAAAAGGCTACTGAATCTATGCCCTAAACAATTTTGGAGCAGATTCATAATTTTCATTAAATTATGCTAAAGACATTGTTTAGGAATTATTATATAGGGTTAGGTTCAAATGAAAACTTTTTCTTTTGAGAACTTTTGAGAACCAATTTGGGCCACTAATTTTCAA
>JBCNJP010000012.1:7448176-7666374 GCA_039602395.1 Deinandra increscens subsp. villosa | reverse complement strand
CATATTTTATTCATTATAACATGACAAAATTATACTTATAGACACACATACACAAATAAAACTGTGACCATAAAATATTTAGACTGGAATTTTTAGTCACACCTAAGAAAATAAAATATGACCATATGATACTTATAGTCACATGTATGTCCAATTATTGTGACGAGTATATATCTTCAGTCACACATCCAAATTTGAAATGTGACCATAAATTGTAACTTATAGTCACACCAATAACTAATTGTCACAAAAAAATGTTTAACTTACTATCACACTCAAAAGTAACGTGTCAGTATATATTACATTTAGCCACATTTAATTACATAAACAATTTCTTCGTGTGACCATATATGTATCTATAGTCACTCGTAAATATTATCAGAATAAAAGTCGCAATTGGTTACATTTGGTCACATTGTTTGAAATGTGACTAGTAATTGTCACACATGTAATGTAAAAGTGTGACCATATGAACTGATCACGCTTGCAATGGTCACACAAACTGATCTTAAATGTCACCGAAACATGTCTAGAAAATTAAAAACGAACTACGGTCACACTTTTAATTGAAAGTGTCACAGGGTCGAAACGTGAAAAGTGTGACCGTATGTCATAATTGTACTAGTGAGTTCTGCTCAAAATAACATCTAGGAAACACATCATAGCCTTCGTTCAATCATATTTCGGGGTTTTTTACAAACCCAATAAGCAAAGAATCTAATAGCAGATCCATCAAGCAAAGCATAACCATACACAATAAAATCCGTTCAGAGAATGGTATATGCCTTTTGTATGCGCTTTGCAAATTCAAGATGAACCAAAATGGAATAGTAATAAGCCACAAATATCACACTCAAGTCTCATTAAAATCATCATCGTCATTGCCATAAGGCTCAGATGTGGATAGCATCTTCAGATCCGGCCGACGGCTGCGCGCAAGCACCACGCCGTGGCCAGAAATGTAAGGGCTCAGACAATCAACGCCTGAAACACTAAGAGAAACCAAAGTTCAGATCCGATGCAAAGAGACGCTAAGATGGTTCATCGGGAAATACGAAACACTCAAAGTCGGTCGCAACGTAGATATAAGCTAGCGCGCCGCCACCGGTGATATCATTGCGCCGCCGCCGATGAACCATCGCAAAACAGAAACATCACCAAAGGCAAAAAAACAACCACCATCAAGCTACTAACCACCGGAGATTAAACTTGGTGACGACAGAAGTCACTCAACTTGCGTAGCAGATCCTAAGGTGAGGCAGAAACCAAGAGGCAGTAGGACGTTTGCGTCTTATTTTTAGAATGAGTGAGAGAAAGAAACGTCGGCGAGAGAAAACCAGAGAAGCCAACAGTTTCTTTAGAAAGAGAAACCACAAAAGATAGAGAATGAAGATGTAGATATATGGCAGGAGAATGACGGTGGAGAGTATTAAACTCTCTCATATGTCATTTGTATGAAATGTAAATAGCCAATTGCTACAAAAAATGAGTTGCCAAACTTCTAGTGGCACAAACGTATCACAGTAATCCTCCTCACATACCACAATTTTGTAACATCCCAATTTCGGGATGTCCTAAATTAACCAAGGCATCAAATAAATGACAAGATTATGTGGAAAATTGGGGATTTACTATATTAAGACCCAATTTAGAACCTAAATATATCCAGAAATCATAAGATGTAATGTTTTAATAAATTGGAGAAAATACGATATTTCAACTCAAATCCTAAACTTAGTTAGGATGTTAATTATTTGTTAGTGTAATATTATTAATTATTACACTTATATAAATTTTTTTGAGACATATATATGTTAAATATGACGTTTTCATGTTAACATAAATTCTTGTGTGAAACATTATAAATTTTGGGGTTAAAATGCAAAATAGCCAAACTAGAGGGGCCAAATGTGTCATTTTTAGAAACTATCTTTTATGAAAAGCTGGAAAATGAATTGGGGGCAGAAGTGAACGTGAGACACTTCCCCTCAAGCCCTAGAAATCGAACTTTTGTGGTTCCAAAGAGAAATCTTTGATTTTGGAAGATTAAACAAGGCTTAGAGGCTTAAAACTCATATAAATCCATGGTGGATTGTGAGGTATGTATCTTTTCAATGTGTGCATGCTAAACCCGAATTGATGATGAAAAATTATAGTGGTTAAAGCTGTAATTTTGATGAATTAGTTGATGATAATGGTTGATATGCTAGCTTAAGACATTAATCTTGAACTAGTTGGTGAAATTAAGCATAAAAACCCCAAAGTTAGATTGTATGGAATTGGGGATTGTGAAATGGGATTCTAATCTTGCATTTTCTATATAACATGATGTTATGCATGATTATAAATGATATAGGATGCAAGTAATGAAGCTATTTGGTTGATAAACAAGAATATAGCTTAATGGGTTATACCAATGGCTTAATATGTTGTACATTATATGTGTAGGTTCTATGCATACCAAGTGTTTGATAAAATGTCTAAGTGAGATTGATTATGTGAATTCATGACTAAATGTAGGAATTTTACACTACTAGAAATCATGAAATAAGAATGAGCATGAATTGAGAAATCCATGCTTGTAAAAGGTGTCAAATGGAATTATTAAAAACCATAAAAAGATGGAAATCTAGTGAATTGTGGGACTGTTTTATAAGTATTGTATAAGATCACTCGTATATCCGTTTGGGATGTATGATATATGATTGAAAAGCTTGTTGTGAATACTATGTTTTGTATTTGAACACCAAAAACCGAATCCGATGTATAATGGGTCAAAACGGTACGTTAATATGACCATTTGGATTTCCAGCATGTTGTTTGAAAAAAATTATAGTTGTCCTGTTTTTAGAAAAATTGTATAAAATCATAGAAAAATCGTTAGGTGGTGTACCATATGGGCCTGGAAAGGTCTTTAAATATAATACATTCCATATTTGAACATGAAACGCTATAAAAATTTATATAGTGGTCAAAATGGACCGTTACAGCAGCAATATTGAAAAATGGTGCACAAGAATTCATTTTTCTAAAAGCTAGCAAGAGTAAGCAAGTTAAATTGATTGCATATTGATAATTGGTAATATAAACCTACTATAGGTGATAACCTTAGTAGGTAACCAAGTGGAAGAATCAAACGGAAACCGGATAGCAATGGTTAAAGCTCACGAGGTAACATCTATGCTATGTTACATACTTTATTTATGACTCATAGTTGCTATAGTGCCATGAAATGCAAACAGGCTAGAAAAGCAATAAACTTGCCCGTTGTGACAAATTGTAAAGATGAATAAAACTATGGAGTCTAACATTAGATTTAAGCTCTAAGTAATCGTTGATACATTGGGATGGGTTACATTATAACATCATAGATGGGTAATGTTGAACCTCATGAATAAACTTTACACGGATGCTAAATGATTCTTAGGAATCATGGCAACGTGAAAATGGATAATTGCTAAATGTTAGCTTAATGGTTCATAGAAACCATAGCATAGCCAAATTGTGTTATAAATGAGTCTAATAGTTCGGAAGGAATTATATGAAATTAAATAATGAAGGTTGACTATAAATGGTTAATAGAAGCCATAAAATAGTCAAAGTATGGCACAATGGAAGAAAATGGTTCAAGAAAGCCATTACCATGTGCCATGGGTTAATTGACCATAAATAGTTAGTAGATGTGATTGTAAATGATGCCCGAATTATAGAGCCCATGTTAATGGGTCAAACGGGTTGAAATAGATAAATGGTCCATAGAAACCATACTCGTAGGGGTGTTCAAAAATATCCGAATCCGTGTCCGAATTATCCGAAATTCCGTATCCGAATTATCCGAAAATTTTGGATATCCGGAATTTCGGATATCCGAAACTCGGATATCCGAAAATTCGGACTTGGACTTGGACAATAATTTATAAAATTTTCGGAAGTTTCGGATACGCGGTATCCGAAAATTTAAATAAATTAAAATAAATTTTGTATTAAAAAGAAATAAGGAATTATTGAAGACTTGGACGATGTTTATTTGTTTTGTCGTTTTTTAGGTTGAACTTATGTTTTTTTTTATTCGAAGAATTGGACTATGTTTATTTGTTTTGTCGTTTTGTCATTTTTTTTGTTAAATTGTGGTTTTTTAAACAAAATAGGATTTTCGGATATCCATTATAACTATACGAGTCCAGTCCGAAATTTCGGATATTCGAAATTTCAGACTTGGACTTGGACAGCGAAAACTGATATCCGAGATTTTTGGATAACCGAAATTCGGATATTCGAAATTCCGGTTATCCGGTTTTGAACACCCCTACATACTAGAATGCAAAAGTATTGCTTAATGATTTATATGACAAGCTGAAACCCATGCTAATGGGTCAAATAGGTTAAATGGCTCTAAGGAGCCACAATTGTGAAATTGCTTTATTGTTGGGTAACATTGTTTATGTACAAGTAGTACTTTCATATGATGCATAATTTTATACAAATGGAGCAAGCCATGGGAAATTTTAAATAGGTGATGAATGGTTCTAGGAACCATGAAGCCTAAAGGCCTAAAAGGTCCTCCAATTACAAAAATTGACCACAAGTAAGATTCGGATGAATCATAAAATGAATGACAAGTTGCAATGGACGGTAATGTGGCAGTAGAACCCTCGTCATGTAACGGGAAAGGGAGGATCATAAATGGTTTATAGAACCATAGAACCTCAATTCTAAAATTATTGTCAATTAAAGAATTAGGAGGTACCAAAGGTGTGAACCCGTCTTAACGGGTCAAACAGGTTCAATAACCCAAAAAGGATTGAACAAGTAGGTAGTGACTCCCTAAAAGCTAATCAAGGCATAAATAGGTTGTCACGTAAAATTAGGATCTTAAACCTCTAATTTGTGATAGTTCCAAAGGGAACAAGCACACGAAGTGCATAGAACCCATTCCAGTTCAAATGAAATAATTAGCTTATGGAATTGATTTAATAAACATGTTTGCCATTGGGTTATGGTAAGATTAGCTTGCAATAGGGACGGGTCATTGGTCTTAAAGCAATGGGTGTCCTAACATGTCAAACGGGTTGGTTGTACCCATTAATGCAAGGTATGAATTCGATTCGGAGATAAGGTATGTTAATGTGCATAAAACGTGTTTTAGAAGTGTTTTGTGAGGTTTGAAAGACTTGAAAAATGGTGGAAAGCCAATTGGTAAAACCTGGTAGAAAACAGGATGAAATAGCCAAAAGTTTGGCTAAGTATGGAACTGGCCGGAAATGGCCAGATCCCTGGAAAATCAGCTCCAAGTGTATCGATTGGAGCATTTGTTGTAGTAGGCGATACGCTTGGGAAGCCCAATTCTGATTTTGCTTGTTTTCTTTATTGTTTGACGTTATTTATACATTGTTATGCAATAGAAACTCACTATTGAAAGTGAGTATGTTACAGGTAAGGCAAAAGCTTGAAGGGATGCTCATCAAGTGCTGAACGAACCGATCACATGAAGATTGAACAAACTGATTCCCCTTTTTGGTGTAATGAACTTATGTTAAGTTTATTGAACAACACTTGAATGTCAAACTTATTATGGGTATATTTTGTAAATATTAACCACCATGACGGTATTATATAATTATCAAAAAACATCTTTTGAACAAAAAATTTCTGGGACCGAATTTTATAAAGTAATGGCTTTTGTTTGGCATCAAACTGTATACCGGTGTTACAAATTTGAAATGTTATATATATAAATGATAGCTCCCGGACCGTAGAGTCCAAAAATGAAACTGACACCTTATCTAATTTTTAAACAGTTACGACTTAGGGTAGGCGGTGTGGGTGCGGTAAACCCCATCGGCAAACCCAAACCCTCGGCAAACCACACCCCCCCTTTTCGGCAACCATTTTTCGACAAAATCCCCACCCCTTTTCGGCATATTTTTGACGATTGTTGCCGAGACAATCCCCGAGGAATCTGACTGTTGCTAACGGTTTTTTTTAGCGTTACTTTTTTTAAACCAACTCAAATACTATATAAACCCATTCATTCTTTCATTTTTTATACCCTCTCTACACCAAATTCTCTCATTTCCATCTCAAAAACTCTATTTTTTCCCTCAAAAACATGAATCGTCAAAGGTTTACATTGCCACCCGAGATTATGACTTCGTCTAGTAATTCGAGTGGTTCAGAAGAGGAAGTCCAAGACACGGTTCGTTCACAAAGAACGAGTACTCATCGAGATCGTTTGGGAAGTCATGATCGGTTGGTGGAGTTACATTTCGCCAAGAATCCTCGTTCAATGAATGTATTTTTAAAGAAAGATTTTGATTGTCTAAAAATTTGTTTGCACGAATTGTGAATGATATTGAAAATAACTTCCCATGGTTTACTTACGTTATGACACGAGGGGGCGTCAAATTTTCTCGCTTTTATAAAAATATACGGTAGCTATTCGTCAACTGGCAACCGGTAACGTGCCTCACGAATACGATGAGTTTTTGGAAATGTCTGAAAGAACATCATGTGAATGTTTACACTATTTTTGTGATGCTATACTTAAGCTTTATAAAGATGAATTTTGTGTTCCCCGACTAGCCATGATCTTGCTCTTTTATATGAGGCCCATTTAGAAAAGCATGGCCTTCCTGGCATGATTGGTAGCATCGATTGTATGCACTGGGAATGGAAAAACTATCCAACAAAATATAGAGGACAGTATCATTGGGGTGATCATCCAAAACCAACGAGAATACTCGAGGCAGTTGTGTCACAAGAAATGTGGTTTTGGCATTTTTTTTGGTGTCGCCGGTTCGAATAACGACATAAATGTGCTTAATCAGTCACCATTGTTCACGGACGAGTTGCACGGCATTGCTCCAAAATCTCCTTTTTAGGTTAATGGTCGACAATACAAGTCTGGCTATTACCTTGTCGATGGTATATATCCCCCCTGGTCTAGTTTTCTAAAGGTGTATACACTTCCATATGAAATCAAGGAGAAGAAAATGAAGAAGATACAAGAGGGTGCAAGAAAAGACATTGAAAGAGCGTTTCGTAAGCTAAAATCTAAGTGGGCGATAATTGATCGGAAAGCACGTCCGGTGGATAAAAATTTTGATGGAGAATATCATGTACGCTTGCATCACACTTCATAACATGACACTCAAAGACGAGGGTATGGCTATATCACCGGTTCACATTCCTGATCCTCCGGTAGAGTCGGTTGTCGATGAGGATGTGTATTTTGAGATACGGGATAGCGAGACACGCTTTATGCTACCATCCGACATTACCGAGCACATCGCCGCAAACATGGATGTAGTATTAACGGAGACATAGCTAAACGCAAATGCTCCAACCTAGATTGTATGTTGTTTTAATTTGAAGAATAATATGGTGTTTGGTTATTCTTTTTTAGGAATTTGTAATTTTTTTAATTTAATGAATATTTTATTTTTTAATGTTGTAGTGAATATTTTATTTTTTATATGTAGTCTTCAAATGTTACTTATAAAAAATATATATATATGGTAAAAAGTATCTATTTTAAATAGTTTGTCTAAACCCAGTTTTCTACAAATCATACCCTCCACAAAAACCCGCCAAAAGTTTAAACTTTTTTTTCTCTCCTAGTGTCACCACTATATTGGTTAAAAAGTTTGCCTTTATTTTTTGCCTAAACCATACCTCCTACCTTTACGAGCACCACTCACGAGCTTTATAATGTTCAAACCTCGATGAACGGAACTGGAAAAACACGTCTTTGATCGAATCTGGCTCCTCTAACTAACCCCATCTTTTTTTTACGCCCATAAGGCTATGTGTAGTCATAACCCTCTGGAGGGGGTTATACGACATGTGTCGTCAATATCATCAAGTGGCTTTATAACTGAACTTGTGTGTAGTCATAACCCCATACGTTCCTCTAATGATTACATAATTATGTTATTCTATTTAAAAAAACACTCAAATAAACCTACCCAATAAAAAAAAATTAACCAATGAGTGAAAGGGGGGAGTGGCGCCATGTGCTTAACGCCGGGGACGATTTTGGTTAAGATGGCGTCGTGGGGGAAGAGGAGGGGCACCATAGCAACGCTATCTTAGTGCTTTTTGGGAGAGATGACGCCCACTTCACAGAGCCTAATGGCTACTTGTCTCCTTCGTTGTTTTTTACTAAGGGCATGACAAAACCTTATGTTCTCATCTCCCTCAATGACCTATTTCTTTTTAATCTTTTGACGAATCTCCAGAATTTTTTAATTCTAACTTCCAGAGTTTTTTAATCACCTACTTTTTAGCAATATTAATTTTAGATAAGTTCCCACTAATGTTTTAAAAGTGGATTTTTAAACCGAACCAGACTTATCTCAAAAAAAAAAATGTTCAGGCTGTTGACCCGGGTTAACCCAGAAGGTTGAACCGGATTGACTATTCAAACCTTTAAATTTATAATATATACTTTATAAACTTTCTATTAGGATAAATGTAAAAAAATCAATAAAGTTCTAAAAAAATACAATTATCTAAAAAAACATCAATATAAGTTTTAATAAAACTATATTTATCCAAAATAAACTACGTTAGAGTGTTTTATGCATTAAGTTTATCATCATTTAGCGTGAGTGGTGACTTGAAATTTTAAAAATCGGTTCTATTAGTGGCTCGGTTCCGGGTTCAGCCAGTTGAACCGTAAAAACCGTCGGGTCGAAAGTTAGCTCAGAATTAGACTAAAGCAGACACATCCGGACCGGCTTAGCCTCCGGTCGCTGGTTCTACGTTGGAATGTTGTATGCATCAATCTATGTTTTCTTTGTATACCAATAGAACATTGTTAACCGGAGACGTTTATACTTGGGAACATGGATGATGTAGATGATATGACAAGCTATAGTTCTCATGCTAATTGGAAAGTACTACACTATTCCTGTTAGACTTTTTAAAATAGTTATGATAGAATAATTGGTCACATTTCTTTTGAGTCCAAACGTGTCTAACTAGCCCAAAACATGTTTTGTGACTGATTATGGGGTAATAGTTCTCATGCTAATTGGAAAGTACTACACTATTCCTCTTAGACTTTTTAAAATGGTTATGATAGAATAATTGGTCACATTTCTTTTGAGTCCAAACGTGTCTAACTAGCCCAAAACATGTTTTGTGACTGATAATGGGGTATGTGCTCGGATTGTGGCGGATGGGCGGCAGACCAGTTTTTTTGACCTGCAACCACTTTTCTGTTCCTTAATTTTTTTAAATAGTTAATGTTTTATATTCATTACAAAAATTATTAATTAGAATAGTAATCTAGATGTCACACGCTTAAAATCCACATGCGGAGTATAACCGCGATGCGTGTGACAAACAAAGACATGAGTCATTAGCCATACTAAACCATGCAAGAAAACAGTTTTTAACACATGCGGAAGTATAAATAAAGGTAAGTAAACATGTTACGCAAAACACGTGCCTAGAATAAACTAAACCAAAAGTTTTCAAAAACGTTTATTGTTTCAAAAGAATTTAAACATATGCCAGACCCAATGCATCCTACCCTGTGTGGACTTCAACAACCTGCGAGAAACATGTTATGTGGGTCAGCACAAAGGCTGGTGAGTTCATAATCAACATAATGCAAAATCAATGTACGAACTGCTGTTTGTACCATGTAACTATAATTGTATTTGTAGCTAGCTAGGCCGTATTTGCTATCACTATGTGTTCGCAACCGAAGCGTTACTGTTTGTGTTTGTATTGCCTTTCCATCAATGTCTAACACAGACGATGATGATACTGTCTAGGCTATGTTACACCCGTTCGACATCCCGTCGAGTTAGAGCGACTAACGCGAGTGGGGTTTGTCAAACCCAGTAGTACTGCTCAATATAACATCGCTTTCTTAGAAACTAACTGGCCGAAAATGTTAGAACTTCAAATATGTGTTATGTTCACACATACGTGATCAGCTATACAGTTATATTACCAGAAATGTTTGTAGCATGTTTTTCTTTCTCAAGGAGATACTTAGAGAGAAAAAATGTTAGAGAACTCACCTTAAGAAGCTCGACAAGAGTTTGAAACCGAAAACATACACAGTTGACTTCCTAAGAATCACCTAAATAAGAGTGCGTGTGAGATAACAATGTATAAACACTTAGACTGACTCAGTCGATCCTGACGATACGTTGGTGACTCGTTTAACAGTTATGTTCGTTTGTTCGGTTAAACTTTTCAATTCAGGAAAATTTCTATATTAGGAAAGTGTCCATATAAGGCGGGTTCCTGTTCATGGCAGGTAAGCACACATTAAACGTTTCTAGCATGCACCTAAATTGATTGTAAAGCAATTAACAAGGAGTGCGTATGGTTCCACAATTTAGACATGCATAGCACAAGATTTCCTAAAAGGATCATGCTAACTAAATACGCACGTTCA
This sequence comes from Deinandra increscens subsp. villosa, assembly GCA_039602395.1. NCBI lineage: Eukaryota > Viridiplantae > Streptophyta > Magnoliopsida > Asterales > Asteraceae > Deinandra > Deinandra increscens. Next base: position 7,655,951 of record JBCNJP010000012.1, on the reverse strand, counting down.
GCAAATTTAATTACACCAATCATGTTTCATGCAAAGATTTCCCGTTTAGAACATGTTTGACTCATGCATCTAGCCTAACAAGAAAATTCCAAGGATCACACAATTACATGATCTTTTTAACATGCAAGATACGATGCGATGCCATTAGATCATTAAGTATAATACATATGCAAAAACAATTTCTAAATTAAAGTTTAATTGTAACGTAACCTAACCACTACTAACACCATGTAATACACGTATCAAGTCACTTTCATGAGGTGTGTGTGTGAGAGAGGCTAAGAGCATTTACAACTCGTTCTGTATAACATGTGAGTGTAGTCCTTATAATTTAAGGTTTAGTTGTAAGTGGTTGTGAGTGAAGGAGAGAGAAAAGATATTGAAATTCTATATATTTGACAAAAAAAAAGCAGTTAATTTTGTAATATTTGTGGTTTGGTTGTGAGTGAAAGAGAGAGAAAATGGTATAAAAATGTATTATTAAAGAGAAAAAATATTGATAAGGGTATAAATTATAAGGATAAGGATAGGGAATGAACAGTGGCGGATTTACAAGGGGGCAAGGGGAAAGGGGATCACTTGACCCTCCGGCCGGCCAAACTTTGTGCTCGTTGAGGTATCGCACTTGGTCTTTTTTTTTTGTACTTTGACCCTTTAAATTTTCTATTTCGAAGTAATTTAAGTGAAGATTAAGAAGAAAAACAACTTGGTCGGAAGTTATTCAATTTTTCAGCGATGGCTGGCGGGTAGAATTGCAAAAACGACTGTTACGTGGAGTTTAGCCAGAAACAGTTGTAAACACGTCTTCTGAGCTATTTAAGGTAATTCCGCGTTATTAGAAATGAATTTGTATTAAAGACGTTTAATGCAAAGTTTGACTACGAATTATTTTTGATTGCTCAACAAGTCTTTCATCCACTATAAATACAGCCTCATTAGTTGAGGCAAGATACACCACAATTCACAGAATTCTTCATCTCTCTTAATTCTCTCATCTTCTTCTTCCAATCTTTATCATGTTCGTCAGGATCTTCAAAAACTCGAAGGTAACTTCAAACTTAGAGTTATCACGGCCGTACAATACGGTTTAGGCGATTGTATCCAGGGAAACAAAACGGGATCTTCGGTAGACCTGGAATATGTTTTAAGGGACCCGAGTTTTGACCCGAAGCCTTCGCCAAAATGTTTTCCGTTTTTTTTTTTGTTTTTTTTTTTGTTTTGCAAAAACTCTTTAAAAACCTTTCCACAAATTTGTTTAATAATTTTTTTCAAAATTATTATCAATGTTTTAAACTTTTTGTTGGTTCTTTCTTTATTGAATTTTGTTTGCATGTTTCTTCTTTTTATCTTTTCTCTTGTAATTGTCACTTTATTTCCTTTGTAAACGTACTATAACTTATTCATTTATTTGTTTGTTTGAAATTGTTCATTTCATTCCCTGTAATCGTATTAGTAGGAGTAGATTCATTTTCAAGTGTCTTGTAATAGAATAGTTTTATTTATTTGTTTGTAATCGCATTATAAAATTATTATGTTTATTAAATTTACGAACGGTTTTCCTACAGCATCACTGTACATTAATCCAACAACAGGTAGTGCATCTAAACATAATAACATGTATGAACACAAAGAACCCTAGTTGAAACCCATTACGGTTTTCAGAAAAACAAACCGAACGGGAAGACTACCTTTGATCGTCGTGGCTTCTCGAATGCTCCTCGGGTCCGTTTTAATGTGATGAATCTGCTATGCAACCCTTGTGACATGTGATTCTTGTGTAGAATAGCCTTGACAGCATCCAAATCTATTCATAGTTGTGTGTGATCGAAGAGAGAAAGTAGGGGTAGAGAAGTCTGATGGCAACAGATGGGGGGGGGGGGAGAAGTAACGTGGGCCGGGTTTGGGGTTGTTTAGCTATAAATCATGGATGGTAGTTGGGGTTTGGGATAAAATGTCCAACATCCCAAGCTTTTTTCTGGAAGATGTTCTCCAATAACTCATTATGTTCCGGGTGATTATCCTTTATCACGTTCTCAAATGCTTCTCTAGTGGCATAATGGCATGATGGATCATAATGATACTTTGTCTGAAAAGTTCAAACACAAACAATTATTTTTGGTTAAAATTTAATATTAGGCAGCCCAGCTAGAAATGGAACAAACAAACACAGATTCTCTGCTAACTTTCAGATTCCTAAATTTAACTATTTTTATGTTCATTTAGGTAGTTTGCACAGTGAACACAGTCCAAGCTCTCAACTCCTCATCATGCTCAATCTCATCACTCACAAAAACCCACATGGGATTCAACCCAAAGCAGGTGTAAAAAGACCAAAAGTGGGACACAATTGTAATTGGACTTGCAGCAGATTTTGGGTGTGGAAAGAGCACCTATTTATAACCATATTTCGTATCATAAAGGAGTATCAACAAAACAGTAGTAGCCTCCCATCTAAAAGTTGATGAATTTTACCTTAAAATGTTTAATGTTTGATCAAAATTGATTATGCTTACTGAAAATCATATTAACCAGAAAGTTTATATCTCTCACTAATTTCAACAAGATTAGGAATTATGACACCAATGATGGTAAAAAAACTGCAAGAAAAGAAATAATATAAAGTGAAATGTTTGATCGACATACTTTTCCCCAATGCGAGTGACGAATTTCCTCCCATCAAGTGTGTCGTGTGGCATACTGATTATATCCTCATCATCTGAATACTCATGAGTGTCCTCTGCATGATCGTCATCCTCATCATCCAAGGAATCCGCGTGACCACCATGACTCATGTGGTTTAACGATCTGCTGTCACCAGACCGTGAATTTACAGTATAAGGGACACTCGTTTTTGATGTTGACGAGTTTACAATACGAGGGATACGTCTGATAGGCTCACCACCTCTAGAGATGATGATGAGTCTCCCGTATGACGAACGCGTCAGCGAGATCCAGTTGTCATAATCAAGTAACTGCATTAAAAAAAACTTATTTTTAAAAAGCTCAAAGAGCACGAATCAAATAATAATAATTTCATTACAAGTCACATTATAATTAATAACAGCAACAACAGCCTAAATAAATACATATCAACCAAACTAAAGTTGCATGAACTTTTGTAAACTGGCCGATCTGATGAACATATCTTTTTTAATGCATAATGCAACATCAAAGGCTAACTGTCAATTAGTGATATTCACAAACAATTGTAGCATAGGTATGTTTTCTGTCAATATATTTTCTAAAACTAAGAAATGAGATAATAATTTTGTATAAATAGAAGCGTTATTATATGTCTGATTAACTTTTTTCTTCCTTCTAACAACCATCATCATCTGAAGAGTGGTCAGAATAAACTAATTCATCTTCATCGCTATCTGTATCTTCTTCATCTACAAATTCTTCTTCTTCAAATTGCTCCTCCTCAATTTCTTCATCTTCCACATCAGTTTTTATCTCAGGCGCATTAGTATTTGTGACTAGACATAAGCGTTCACTACTAGTTACTTCATCCGGGGGTTCAAATCTTTCACCAAACTTAAGGAACCCATTAGTATATGTGTTCCTTTCATTCACAACTTCACTTTCAGGACATGTTACCCCTCTTGGTTTTGTCTTCAGAACCGCCCATAGATCTTTTAAATTTCTTTTCGGGGTAGGATATGGTGTATAAAACACTAGTTTCGCTTCTGATGCAAAGACAAATGGGTCATTAGTTTGAAGTCGAGACTTAGGTTTGACATCAACCAACTTATTCTTGTTAACTATAACACCTCGATTGTTATCAAACCAAATGTATTTGAACAACACAACAGTTGAGCGCCCACTGTCAAAATACTCATGCTCAAGTATCTCCTCTAATAAGTTGTAGTAGTCGGACCCTTCTGCATTATACATCTCCCCTCTCACGCACACCCCATAGTTATTCGTCACACCTCATTTACCATGTTCTTGCGTATGGAACTTATAACCATTTACAAAGTACCCTTTGTGAGATTGAGCGTACAAAAGATGGTTTTTTTGCTAAAATTTCCAAATGTTTAAATGACCCCATCATTACCTACATCGAAAAACACACATGCATTCGTTTAACTAACGATGTACCAAAAATAACCTTTACATATTAATGGGTTTTACTTACTCGGTTCTCAAACCATTGAGAAAAGTATTTATCCCTCAAACAAGCAAGCGGGTCATTTGGAAACATTTGTGGCATGACTTCCTCGAACTCAATGACATAAGGGGTTACTTCTGCACAGTTTAGTAAAATATATGTGTGCAACTTGTTATGTTCTTCATGAGTAATTAAGGAGTCTTTTCTTACCACCCTTTTCATATTTGACTGAAAGACAAACACACTTACCTCAGAGCCTTCACTCAAAGAGGTTTTATGTTGCGGTGCAAAATTCCATGGCTCTCGATTATGGCGTGTCTCAATCTTTGGGTCAAAGTATAGAGAACAATAAGCAACGAGTTCATTCATTAAATGTTCCCTGACAATTAAACCCTCAACCTTGCTTTGTTTCTAATTCTTCTTTTTACTAAGCCAAGTTTCCTACATCTAGAAATTATCTAGAATGTGTTAGGATTAGAAAATTTTGAGAAAAAACAACTTTATTTTATAAGGTTACAATAGTGTGAATACCTCTCGTATTGATACATCCATCTGTATTGCACTGGGCCACCAAGAATAGCTTCATCTGCTAGATGTACGATCAGGTGTTCCATATAATCAAAGAAACTAGGAGGAAAGATTAAGATTCTCTACAACTTGCACATGGTTTAAACAATAGGGTCCTTCATTTTAGACAAGTCATCTAAATGCAATTTCTTCGAGCATAGGACTCGAAAATGAACCCTCTAATAGCAATCGGAAGTAATCATTGCATAAACACATGACAATCATGGCTGTTGAAAGGATGAAACATGTTATCTTGGATGTTTACACAATTTCCTATGTTTGAAGCATACCCATCTGAAAATTTAACCTTCTTTTAACCATTCACATACTTTTCTAACATCTATTTTTTTCAATGTGTAACAACCCCCCCCCCCTATTTTTGGTCATTTTCACATTGATTCCAAGTATGGGGTTTAGAAGTGGCCAACCACAAATAAGCTCAATGCCTTGCCTTGCCTTTATTTTGTCTTTTGATCGGTTGGTGTCCATAATATTGTTAAACAAATTGTCAAATACATTCTTCTCGATACACATCACGCCGAGGTTGTGTCGTATCAACAACTTACGCCAATAAGGTAGTTCCCAAAAGATGCTTAATTTTACCCATGATGTGTATTCCCATAACCGTTAGGTCTTTTAGATGTTGGAGTATATGGAGTTCCTTGGTAAAGGGTGTGGAAATGTTGTATAGTTCCCACATTTCATCTCCGTTTGGTTGTGGAATAGGTGTTACACTCGTTATCATTTTCTTTTTCCGAAAGTCAATCTTATCTTTCCGAAAACTAAGTTTTCCAGGAAGTTGTTGTCTATGACAATCAAACTAACACGCTTTACCTCCAAATTCTAGTTGGAATGATCCTGATTTATTTGAGCAATATGGGCATGCTAACTTACCATGTGTCTCCCATCCAGACAACATTGCATATGCAGGGAAGTCACTAATTGTCCATAGAAGTACAACCTTCATTTGAAAGTTGTACATTCGATAAGCATCGTAAGTTTCAATACCATATGTGAATAATAGTTTCAGCTCTTCTATTAAAGGTTGTAAAAAACATCCAAATTATGAGTAGGGTTCTTTGGACCGGGAATGATTAGAGGAATCTGTATGTATTGTTCTTTTAAGGCCAACCAAGGAGGTAGGTTGTAAACCGTAATAATTATTAGCCAACATGAATACGGGGCACCTTTTGAACTATTCGGACTAAATCCACCGGTACACAACCCAAGATCGTCATCAATGTCTTCGGTTGATATTTAGTTTGTGGTTGTTGATGATAATAAAGATGGTGATTTTGGTGCATGCTTTCCATAACCATTAGATCATAACCGGTATAATCACCAAGATCGTCATCAATGTCTTCGGTTGATATTTAGTTTGTATGATGACTTAAGTCGTGAGACGGCATGGGATTTGAACACTGACCCACGTCTTGTTTAGGAAATGTTTCACCATACGCATACCATACCTAATAATCGGGCATAAATCATTTGGTAATTACGATCTTGCTCAACCGCCTCTCTACTCTTGTATTTCTGATTTTTGCATTTGGCACAGGGGCATCTAATCTAATTAGTAAAACCTCCACTCCTTCTATAGTTTGGCTTCCAACATCAGTGTAATTAGTGAACGCAAAATCTAAGAAAGAAGTAAAATATTCCGCAAATTTCGGATTGAAATATCAAATATCCACCTCTAATGACTCTCGTTGTATACATCCATTCTCTATTAGAAGACATCTCTATGACTCGCGGTTGCTATAAGCACATAACCTGCTAGTTTAAAACTAAGCCAATCCCTAACTCAGTTAGAATTTATGAAGAATAATATATATTAACAAGTGCCTGCAATCTAATTAAAATTCATGAATAATAATATCTATTCAACACGAAATAAAATTTCTATCCTTTTGTTCCTTACTACTGTACTACAACATATTCAAAAAGTCCCCCACATTCAACATAAATATTATGGTAGAGGCATCCTATTCCATGATCATTTTACCACCTTCATTCATTTCAGAAAGGCAAATTCTTTTTAACTGGAACTACAAACAAAGATCTCCACAAAAATAGTCTTCACCAGACAGTGAGAAAAACTACGGGGCTGTTTGGTTCGCCTTAATGGCGTCTCAATGCTGACCGAATAAGACATCTGAGCATATGGTGGTGTTTGTTTGGCCAATTCTGTCTTACCGAAAAAGACAATTCGGTCTTACCGAAAAAGCCACAAAAATGAAGCTGTTCGATCCAGACGAGGGCTGAAGGAAGGAAGGGACGACGAAGGAAGAAAACGTGACGAGGGAGGGGCTGAAAACGAAAAAAAACGGGGGAGAAGAAAGAAACAACAACCAAAAACGAAACTTGTGCTCGCCCCCCAGTTTTCGGAGCCGCATTCGTGCGTACGGGAAGGCAAATTACACCAAATTTGCACCCCCCTGCGCGCGGGTAGATACCGGAGTAAAACACAACATAAGAACTTAACATGTCATGTAGGTTTTCATATATAAGTTAACCATGTTTTTGTTCCCACATCAATGTGGGACAAACTAAAATGAAAGAAAAAAAGTAGAGTTTTTATTCCCACACCAATATGGGACAAGGTAATAAAGGAAAACTTTGGTGTTTTGTATACACACCAATATGGGACAAGCTAAAGAAAGAAAAAAATGGTTTTTTTTTGTTTTGATTATATAATCATTCAGACGTCCAAACAAACAGCACATTATGATTCAGCACCTTATTGAATCAGTATTTCTTAACCATACAGACAGCTTATTCATTTAGCACCAAATGAAACAGACGAACCAAACAGCCCCTACATCATTTTCCGTGACCTTTAAAGAAATATGAATTCATCTATCAGACTATCACAACAAAAAGCATCAGACAGTGAGAAAAACATCGTTGAATGATAAAGTAGCAAACAACAATCATTTACAAATAAAAAAACAACAGAGTTTGCGTTAGTCACAATAAACAGCAATCATTTACAATAACCCGAATCCAAGATTTCATTAATCATATAAGCAATTCGAAGTAACAAAACCAAAAGTAATCGAGCAATTAACACATGGTAGCTCTTTTGCGAAGCATGATTTGGGGGAATTATGAAAATATTTGGGGAAAAATAAGCGGAAGATGTATTTTCTTTTTAGGGAATTAGATTCCTCGGAAATTGCTCGTAAAATTTATAATAATAATAGTCCTCAGAAAATTCTTTTCTCTGTTAATTTTCTCAAAATATTTATTTATATCTTTTTTATATATATATTTTATAATATTATAATAGCTAGTCGGAAAATCGTCTGAAATTCTAACCAATTTCGTTTCGTCAGAAAAATTCGTAGGAAATTTTGCAGTTTTCTAGTAGTGATATACATTGCACAATTTATGTTCGTTTGTTTATCGTTTTGTTAATTAGTCACCAACGTACAGGACCGACTCGTGTGTGAATGTTCGTGTAGTGAATGACACATCTAGCCACTCTAACCTGATGTAATGCATGTATGCACGTTTGTTTGAAAATCACGTACGTGGTGTTAATGTTTGCTTGTAACAGTGTATGATGTGTTAGCCATGATTAATCTGAAAATGTTGGGTGTCACATTATATCTTTGTAGGAAAAAGAATTTAAGTAGTTTATCGCAACACAATCCCCCGATGATGGCTTCTTTGGTATATTGGGATATCCAACCAGCAGGTATATCATAAAGCCGCAACCCTAATTATATTTCTTATAGCTTTCATGTGTGTATATCTAATGTCTTTCTCTTGTAATATATGAAGCAACTAATATTTCCATATTTTTTACACTTGCAATTTAACTTAGATATGTATAAATGTTATTATACCGTCAAACCAAGTTTTTATGCCTTACAATGTATATATTCTTTTACATAATTAATGTTATTATCTAATAATCAATAAAAAAAGCGACAATATTGTTTGGCAAATGCAATCACAAATTATTTGTTAACAAATTATATTGCGCAACACGATCACCAATCCAATATAAAGGTAACGAGATGTTTATCCACCCCGCGCGTTGCTGCGGGGTTTGAATTTGTATACTGAACGAAAGGAAATTAAAAGTCTCGTGGACAAAGTATAAAACTATAGAAGTATATTAAAAACAAAAATAGAAAAGTTAAAAGTTTCATGCCCAAAGTAGAAGATAAAAAAAACTTTAAACAAAAACAAAACTTTAAAGGGTAGAGGATTAAAAAGTTAAAGAGTATAAAACGTAAAAGTCTAAGAGTCTTGTGGTGAAAGTATAAAACTATAAAAATATACTAAGTTAAGTGGTATAAAACGTAAAAGTCTAAAAGTCTTGTGGTGAAAGTATAAAACTATAAAAGTATACTAAAAACGAAAGTATAAAAGTTAAAAGTTTCGTGGCCAAAGTAAAAGATAACAAAACTTAAAACAAAAAAAAAAGTTTAAAAGTTAGAGGGTAAAAAAGTTAAGGGGTATAAAACGTAAAAGTCTAATCTTGTAGTGAAAGTATAAAACTATAAAAATATACTAAAAATGAAAGTAGAAAAGTTAAAAGTTTCGTGGCCAAAATAGAAGACAACAAAACTTAAAATAACAAAAACTCTAAAAGTTAAACGGTACAAAACATAAGAGTATGAAACAATGTGGTCAAACTATGAAAACTAAAAGTTTACTATTTCGTTAGAAAGAAAAAAACAAATCGTAAAAGTTTAGGGGTAGAAAGCGTCAAAACACCAAAGTCGCGTGGCCAAAGTTTGAAAAACTAAAAGTATACTATTCATCATGAAATAAAATAACAAAAACTCTAAAAGTTAAACGGTACAAAACATAAGAGTATGAAACAATGTGGCCAAAACTATGAAAACTAAAAGTTTACTATTTCGTTAGAAAGAAAAAAAAACAAATCGTAAAAGTTTAGGGGTAGAAAACGTCAAAAAACCAAATTCACGTGGCCAAAGTTTGAAAACCTAAAAGTATACTATTCATCATGAAATTTGAAAAAAAAACAAATCGTAAAAGTTTAGGGGTAGAAAACATCAAAAAACTAAATTCACGTGACCAAAGTTTGAAAACCTAAAAGTATATTATTCATCATGAATTTTGATTGTATATTATATAAATTTATATGTGTTCAAATAATTAAAGCCTACGAAAGTTTCAAATTGAAATAGATAAACATTAAAGAAAATATAAGATATTAAAATAAATGCACATCCATTATAAGCTTCCATCCAACTTCAACGTGATAATCCAACAGATATTCCAATATCCTTTAAGCTCAAACCTTCGCTAGATAATCGCCACCTTTTATGCACCTCCGACGGGTTATCATCGGGTAAGGGTTTGCATCCATAACTGCATCACATACCTTCCTAGGGATAGATGTTGTGTATGTCAACAACCGCCATCTCTTGATAGACGAACGGGAATAGCTACGCAGACGTCTATCACATTTTTCATATGCATCATTCGTCTCGTAGTACTTTCCGATGTGACACAACCTGTTTAATTGTTTGTGGGGTTGTGTATTCAGTTTCAGATATCAGATTTCTGATTTCTGACTTCAGCATTTGATTATGGTTCTGATTATATGTTTCTATCCCGTTATCTTTTGAGATGGTACATTACTGTTATCTTTCCGTCACTGAGCAATTTTTGGCTCAGCCGTATTTCTTTTTGTGTGTTTTTCTTTGTTTATGCGGCATGTATATTCGGGATTCTAGGGGATGTGTGTAGAGTTGCTTGAGGTAGCTCGACAGTTAAAGAGAATTAAATTGATTTCTAAACATGTAATTAGGGTTTCATCTTTTGTATTTACAGTTATGTATGTTGTAGACTTTATAATTAATACTATGGATTGTTGCTTTTTATTTTGATGTCCGTATAATGACACTTCAGCCCTAGCCAAGTTGGGGTGTTACAGATTGCCTCGGCCCAAAACCTTTTAGGTAATCATGCATTAGACAGTAAACACCACATTTTATTTAATAATGTTTTGTTCATCCTTTCAACCAAACCATTTTGTTAAGGTGTGTGTGGAACCGTCAAATGTTGGAAATATACCTACATGAATGTGTCCTTTGGGATCATTTGTTAATAACTATCAAAATGATATTAAGTCATATAAAGTCCTTATTAATGTATGACATAAAGTCCTTATTAATATAGTCATTATTTGATGGGAATAATGACATAATATGAAAGGTCTCTTGCTCTTTGATGTCTTATAAATATATGACTAGAGAACATAAACAACACCACCACATACACTATTCTCTTTAGTCACAAAATCCATCAATAGAAGACATCTAAAGGGAAGAGGAAGATCATGACTATGGCATCATCATCGTCATCTATAATCTCAATCTCTATCGGTATGTCCTCACCTTATATGTATTAGTGTATTACTTGATTGAATTGATCAACATCAAATCCCTTACAGTTAAATTCTTTGTTCTTTATAGTATTTATTGAATAAATGCACTACAAAATTCAAGCCCATTATATGTCCTTAGCTTCTTAACCTTTTTCTCAGTTTGTGTTTCAACTAAAACCTTTCACCCTTTAAACTTAGCAAAGGTTTCATCCTTGTGTTATAGCACATATATCCACACTTCCTGAAATAATCATCTATTAATGAAAGAAAATATTTGGCTCCACCTAAATAAGCAACTCTTGCTGAACGCAACAGATTTGCATGAATGTAGTCTAATACCTCTTTGGTTGAATTTGCATCTCTACCAAACTTGACTCTATGTAACTTACCATTCAAGCAATGCTCACAAAATCATGTATGTATTGTACCCAACCCTTCAATAACACCTTTGCTTCTTTAACTCAGGTAGGCCTTGGTCACTTATATGACACATTCTCATGTATCAAATCATGACACTATCTTTGACTTCACTTTGTGCCATTGAGATTGTTCCCATTTGTACATTACCATCCAAATGGTAAATATTATTAGCCTTTCTGGTTCTAGTTAGACTACTAGAGACCCTTTTATAACTCTGACTTCTCCATTTATAGGACTAACCAGATAATCATTCTTCTCAAAACACCCAAGTGATAACAAAATTCTTTCTAATTCAAGAATATATCTAACATTTTCCAACTTAAACACATAACCATTATCCAATTTATGCAATATAATGTATGTTCCTTTAATCTTGCAGCCTACCATCACCTAACTACACGATACCCATATCCTTCATGTTTAATATAAAGAAAAGTTGCTTATTGGGTGTCATGTGATAAGAACACTCTGAGTCTAAGATCCAAAACATACTTATCCCTTGATTTGAAACCACCAAGACATTAGCACTGTCATAACCCTCCTGTGTATCTTCTTGTGAATGATCAACCTCACTTCTTTATGGATAAGTATCACGCTTTTTCATTTCCCTTTCTGAATACTCTCTTTTGAAATACTTCTCAGACCCACAGACAAATCACTTTCTCTTATTTTTTTTTACTTTGATCTAGCAAATCCCTTTAACTTACAATTAGCCTTTTGTTTGATTTTCCTCTGATACACAAACCATCACCATGAATATCTTTCACCTTTGGCCTCTTTTTCAATTATCTTGAATTAAGGGATGCAAGTACCTCTTCCATTGATAGTGTATCTCTACCAACATGAGGGTATCAACAAAATGTTCATATTGTTGTGGTAGAGAAGTCAAGAAAATAACAACATGGTCTTCATCCTCCAATTTTACATCAATCTATTCCATATCTAGAAGCAACTTGTTGAATTAATCAACATGATCTTCTAATGATTTACCTGAACTCATTCGAAAGTTTAAAGTCTCTTCTTTAGATACAAACGGTTTGCTAGTTACTTAGTCATATATAGACTTTTTAATTTCACCTACAAACCTACCCAAGACTTAATAAGATTGCGCTATGAACCTTATCCAATACATCTTTCTTTTCCTTCTCGGTCAGCTCAGCAGGTAAGTTTGCTTCAGATAAGAGCACATCCGCGACTCCTTGATGGACTAATAGAGCTCTCATCTTGACACGCATTACTTGGATACTTCATAATGTACACGATCCCTAAGACTCAATAAGATTGCGCTATGAGCCTTATCCAGTACATCTTTCTTCTTTTTCTTGGTCAACCTAGCAAGTTAGTTTGCTTCACCTAAGACTCTAAGAGCACATCCACAAATCCTTCATGGACAAAAAGAGCTCTCATCTTGACGCGCCACTATTCGAAACCATTTTTACCATCGAATTTCTCAACTTTATACTTCGCCGACACCATCTATCAATTTGAATAAAAAATACCTCCTTTAAAATCAAGCCGAAACGTAGCTCTGTTATCACTTGTTGAAATTAGAATGCAGAATTGAATCAAGAACAACAAGAATTAAGATCACAACACTGAAATCAAGCACAAACAAGAACTGAGAATTAATAGAATGATATGAGATTGAGAATTGAGATAATTTGTATTTGATCTTTACTTTCCCTAAATTGGAACAACCATTTAAATCTTTGTAAATGACAAGTGGGTCGACCCGCGCTTCGCGGCAGAGTCGGACCATTTTAGAAAGTCGGTTAGCCAAATCATAAGATTATAAAAAGAGGGTCTATCTCATATTAGTGTTTAGATACAACTTTTTTATAAAAAAAAAACATATATATCAGATATCAAAGTGAAGACCTAAACATCATGTATAATTTTATAAGCACCCAAAATGATGTACATACATTCATATTAATAAAACATAATAAAGATAGATCGACAATAACATACCATGTTAACAAAACATTGTTGTTCCAGATATGTAGCAATTGTTGTTTCAAATATTCGGCAACAAATACAAAAGCAACTTGAACTTGGTATATGTAGGAACATATGGTGCATTCACTTCTAAATCCCTCTAAAAATATCAATAAATTTCCAATCCTCCTACATAAGATAGAACATGATTCATGTGCGTAACATGTAAACACATATTATGGCATATTAGTCATTGATAGAAATACAAACACTTTTAAAACATACCACCTAGAAAACTCATAGCGCTTTAATTTTCAATCCAAAAAGGCAAGCCAGCAGTGTTACAGGAGTGGTCTCATATGTTCCAGTCTTTATTTATATATATGCGTTTGAGATCTAGTAGTGTTTTATTATAGATATAATCAGTTAAAAAGTTAAAGACCATTTAAGAAGCTAATACCCTTTTTTCTGGAAAGATTTCAGCAGCCTCATATGCTTTCATGAGTGGCATATGTGGATTCCACTCATTCAGTTGTACTCTTCCTGTAAATAAGTACCAAGTTACAAATTTATAAGAGTTTAAATTTATAGGTGTGATATAATCCTCTTAGTGTGATATAAATTTATAAGATATTTAACTTAATATTGGAAAAAATCAAAGTAGAACATTGAATTATAGAAACAACATCTACGAATTAACTCACCGTCACATCCAACAAAAATTAGTCAATTCAACAACATCAATCTTCGCCGCCGCTTTCGCAATCGTGAATCTATGTTTTTTTTTTCACTTTCTTTGATTTCTTCTTCTTTACCTTAGCATCATCGGTATTTACTCATCCACAGTCGCAACTATTAGTCTCCAATGGCCAAACACCTGAAATTCCTCAAATTTACTAAAAATCTCAAAGAAAACCCTAAACCAATACATGAACAATTAAAGCAACAATTTAGGCAGAAACCATCGAAGATCAAATCAGATAAAACATTACCTTCAACGCATACATTTAGAAAATTGCTCAAATTTCAAGTTTTATGTTTAATGCATACATGTGATCATCAAGCACAAACGACACCATTTCTGATTAGCATTCATAAAACCTAAATGAAACTAAGAACATTCGATCAGTCACATAATCATAAGTCGTGAAACAAAATGTAAATCTAAATTAACTAAAAAAAACACCAATTATTTGTATGCATTATTTCATCTCTTAGTATACAAAATAAAATTTGAAACCTATTTTAAACATGAGAAAAATCTTAAACTATTAAGAACTAAACAAACAAAGCTGGAAGAAACTTACATTTAGTTGCGTCCTCCATCTTCGGCGACCAAAAAGCACCACCACCAGATGCCTTTTTTGGTTGGGCACCAGCATTTCTTTCTGTTAAACACCACCACCAAATCTTTTTTTTTTTTTGTTCACCATATCAAAAACTGTAAGAAGAGCACATCTACAAACAAAGGCAACAAAAATACATTAACAAATAAACAAACTCCCAAAAAATCTCTACCTAATTTTATAAAGAATAGTGATACTACATACCTGATACAACATAAAACACAACTTACAACCGTGGTTAACTACCGGAAAACATCGATGACCATTAATAAGAATTCAACAACCACAAAGGCTCAGATCAACAATAAGCATTCAGCAAACACAGATAACTCATAAGGCTCAAATCATCATAGAGGGTCATAGAAGAGTAATTTATGGTCCTATGGCTGCAAAAATTATTGCCACACCAAAGTGAACCTAAATTACCTTCAAACCCCCAATTCAGACTAATCATCATAGCCCATTCTGTAATTTATGGTCCTATGGATGCAAAAGCTATTGCCACGCCAAAGTGAACCTAAATTTGCTTCAAACCCCCAATTCAGATTACAAATCAATATTCAGCAACCTAGAGCAATGAAATGATCATCATAGCCTTAGACACAGTATATAGAAACATCATAGCAGCCACAAATCAATTAATAAACCATCACAGATCAGAACAAATAAGCCCAGATCTTATCAAAGACCTTCATAGCTGAAATCAAAGACACAAATCCAGTAACATCAACAATAAACCAACTAATAACGATAACCATCCAATAAAAAGACCATCACATATCAGGATTAAATTAACCCAGATCTTATTAAAGAAGTTCATAGCCAAACTGAAAAGAGAGAGCGACAAAACCTGCAGGAACCACCAAATGACCGAAACTCATATCAAGATCTCAGTAATGGCGGCAAAGAAAACAACAATCCTTGACTCGCCGCTGCCACAAATCATCAATGGCTTGAAAAGCACAGGAAAATCCCAGCATAGTTACGTTGCCGCTTCAATTAGCCTCTCGCACACTACAACCACACAACCATAACCAACAAACGACATAAAAACCCTAGATCTAGCTGTACAACCTAGCGACGGCGACACAACAGCCACCAAATCGCAAAGACCACACAATCAGCGACCAACACGTAGCCAATGTGACCGGAAAACATCGTTTTGGATCGTCGTTTGTGCGTAGGATAGAGAGATAGAGAAACCAGAGAAACAATTGAAGAGAAAGAGAAAGGGAAGATGCGTGTTTATGGAGTAGAGAGAAGGAGCATGCATGGGTGAATACGGATGATCATGGGCAAAAGAATTCAAAGTCACAAACATGCTCAGCCAGAATACCAATGTTACACGTATGGTGCCTCATACCCACAAATAAGAAAAGTGAAGCTGGGTAAAGTAGGCAAGGTTAGCAGCCCCTTGTACAATGAGCATAAAATATTGTAAGTTAGGCAAATTTAGAGGGTGCAAAGATATGTTGTACACACTGCATAAATGGTTGTACAATGCATGCTTTGAAGGGTTGTACTCTTTGTTTTAAAAATTGTACTATCAGTTGGTATTTGTATATAAGGATTAATTTACAAATATTACAATATGGACCCTCAACTATCGAAGGTTAACACTATTTACCCCTCAACCTATTAACAACCATCTAGCACAATGGTGAACACAATATTCAACACCATCAATGAGAAATCCCAAGCTTTGATCTAAATTCGATTGATATGGGATGCCAAGTGGTTCCGAGAGGGCACGTTACAGTGAAAGTATGCAGTGGAATTGTGGCCCACACCAGCCACACAAAACTTATGAATTGAAGCATGAATATATGTACAATGAAGCTTCAAATCCAAAACTATTGCCACGTTGCCTACCTTTTAAGTATTTAACTACTACTTCTATGCTTTGTTTTGTAACATTTTATTGAGGACTGTATCCTACTTGTAGCCTTCTATTTGCTTGTTAGTATATAGAACTCCTAAAATCTCATGTATTAGTTCTTATAAGTTATAAACAAAACCTAATTAACTAAATGTTGGAAATTAATTCCCTAAATATGGGCTACGGCTATCCTTGTTGATCCGAGTAATGGATTACAACATAATTATCCGAGTTATGGATATTTAGCCCAAGGAGACTTAGGGGTTGTTTGATAGTTGCTAACTGGGTAAGAGCTGATTGAGTAAGAGCTAAGTGAGTAAGGGCTGATTGAGTAAGAAACTCTGGTTGAAGCTTGGATGTTTGATAGTAGCTGACTAGGTAAAAGCTGAATGAGTAATGTATATAGCTATTTGTTTTTTATGTATTAAAAACATTTAAAAATAAATAAAATAAAATAAAAAAAACAAATATTGAAACAAAAAATCAATATAATAATTTTTGTTGCACGTACTAAAAAAGAAATAAAACACATTCTTTTATAATAAAAATTATTCTTTTTAATTAAATGAAAATATGTTTTTTTAAAGTTAAAAACCATAATTGTATCTTTATTTATAGAAACAATAAAAAAATAATAACAAACTTTTTATTTTATCTTGTGTTTAGTTATGATTAAAAATAACCAACTTTAAAACACACATAATAGCTTAAAATTCAAAATGTCATACAAAATCCAAATCAAGCATAACTCATACAAATTTAACTTAAAGCACTTGAAAATAGTTGATTAGCAATCTCATTACGCAAAGTAGTCATATATTCAACGCCTTCTGAACCCCATTCTATGGCATCACTTCCTCCACCTTGCACATTAGGAATAACCATAGTGATCTCTTCAAAGTCCATAAATAATTCATCTTGAATATTGTATTTTCATATAAAATTATGGACAGCAAAACAACCTACGATATGAATAAGAAAAATACAATTCCCCCTCCTTTTAATTATAATTAGAGGTGTAAAAACCGATTTGAAAATCAACTCTATAGTTCGTGCCCTAGCCCAAATTCTTCTTTTTATTTTTTCTTAACAAGTATATCAAGTTAAGCCCACATGGAATTTTAACTTATCATGGACTTCTTTTCTTGTACCCACGTGGCTAGCAACATATATCCACAAATTCAAATATAGATAGGTATATATTTGAGATATATTTTCTTCAAAAACATGTGATAAAGATGGACCCAAAAAGTTCCTTTTAACATTCTGATCAATATTTTCTTTAATCCAGTGGTGTACTTTTGGCTCTTAACTCCTTCCAAGCTACTCCAATATCAATTATGATGCACCAATAACGCCTCTTGATCGCCTCACACCTAAAAATCAATAAAACGCCTAAAGCAGATTTTATTCCGCAAAAACTATATTTACAAAAGACTACGATATGAATAAGAAAAATGCATGAAATATGAATAAAATGAGTGTTAAAAACATGATAAACTATGCCTAAAAATGCAACTAACAATAAGGAGCAATTTGTTTTAAGATTGGAAGTCTCGCCTTTGTCATAATATTTATGTGTACTCTTTCTACTTGTTTAAAATTATATAACTATAGCTTCATCAACTAAATACCATCAATTATCTGTAACGAAATTTGGTCAAAGAAAGATACTTTTCATTATAGGGAGATCTTTCAATTTCTATGAAACAAGGGTTTATATCCTTCAAATATCAAATTCTACACATTTATGTTTTGAAGCAGTGCAATCACAGCAGGAAATAATCTTGCAATAAAGAGCAAGATACTGTCTTAAATTCCTCAAATTTTCTACTGGTATCAACTTCAAAGCATCACACAAATTCTCTATTTACACACTTGAATTATGGATTACTCGAGCCCTAAACTCTTTCTATGATAACATCCAATGATACCATTATAGCCTCAAACTCGATGGATCAGACCACCATGGGAATATACATGACACAAAACAAACCATGAAAGATGAATCTTGAAGAAATTAGATGACATAAAACAAACCATGAAAGATGAAGCATCAATGTTCACAAATTCTAAGCTTAAGGCATCAATTAAGCATCATAATCATATTTAATTCAATCACCATTTTCATCTGTTGTGGACTCATAAGTTGTGGATTCATAGCTTTTATATGAGGTCCTGTTTGGAAAGAATAAAAAAACATCAAATTGTCACCACTATAGCTAAATTCAATTGAAAAAACATCAAATTGTCAAAGTCAAACACTTATTTTCAACCCATGTTTTATTTCAATTTAGAAAATTTATGAATATATGTTTTACTAAGTTCAGTTTCATAATAGATCTTGATTGATAGCAAAGATTGCTGTCAAATTTGTCAAAAATCAATATCAAGTTTGATCATAACACTACGGAAAAAAGGGAAATCAGTATAATTCAAGAACATTCATGCATTGACCAAAAAGTCAGCATCTTTTTCATCAAATTCCAATGACCATGCGAGTATATAAAACTAAAGACACCCCTAGTCCAAGAACAATTCAAATTGTAGAATGCGAGTAGGTGTAATTCAAGAACAATTATGCATTGGATTATATTATAACAAAACCACAGTTTACTATAAGCTATAAAAAAACTAATTGCCAAAATATGTTCATCTTTTCACACCATTTGCATCTATTGAAAATAGAACCGATTCATATATCAAAAACAAACGGAGCAATTTGCATCTATCTCTACCAATTCTCACAACCCATGAAGATAGAATCTATCAGTACCATAATCCCCAGTGGCGGAGCTTGAGTTTTTTTCGTGGGTGACCGAAAGTTACTTGACCAATTTTTTTCTATTGTTATGTTTTGAAGTCTATGTTTGGATCGGCGGTCGGGCCAAAATAAAATTGCGGTTATGAAATAAATAAAAACTTATTCTAACTCTAATAAGAAATGATAAACGTTATTGGATACTTAACCATATCATTGAAGCATCCCACTTACTTGTTAGCGACCTAGCTATTTTATTCTCTTTGTAACATTTTCTAATTATAAAAAAGTCAAAAATATAAACAAAGATCAAGTTTTAATTAAAAGTTAATATAGAAATCTAAGTTGTTTGGTTTGTGTTTTCGCAAAATATTTTTCTAAACATATCGTTACATTATTAGAAACATAATAAAAAATGGTTGAGCAAACCTTAACCGTTAATCAAATTAACCCATGAGCTAAAATGGCTAGCAAATATTTTCATAATCTCAACTCTTATACATTTTTAATTACTTGAAAACCCATTGTTTTCTCAAATAGAAAAGTATAAATCTCAACATTATATATATTAAAAATAATTTCTTAATCCGGTGATACTTAGAAATTTATCCTTACACAAATTATACAAGCTCAAGTCTTCTCTTAAAATATATTTTAAGGTATTAGGTAGATTTTATATTAAGCGAACATATCACCGTTACTTCTTTACATTTGGTCAAATATAAATTTTGTTTTCACATGAATTTGTTATAAGAAAAATGAAATATAAAAAACTTTAACCTATGGAAACAATTAAACTTAGATTTGTCTGTCCTCTAACTGAAGATGCAAATCCTTTAGTACTTTTTATTGTTTAATGAAATGTTCTTAGTAGCAATAAAGTAATAATGGTTATGAAAAACAAATCATGAGGGGTATGTATGTAATTTAACTTATATAAAATCTCAAATTTGAAGATAACTCAAGTACCTAATACCTACTACTGACAACTTTTGTCATGTGGGAGGGTACCTTTTCATTCTCCAAGACTATTCTTATTCATCTTCATCTTCGTTTTTAAGATCTTCATCTTCACCATTTTCATTTCTTCATCAATTTCAAGCAATTTTAGAAGTATTTCAGACAAAGTGAGCTGGATTTCAAGGGCCTCTGAATGAAACAATAAGGGTGGTGAACTGGTGATCGACACAATATATATACAAAAATTCCTCGTAAAACACGTATACTTGGTACCTCTGGACGAAAAATCAGCAGTGACCGGGGTCACTGCTGGTACAAGTAAAAATTCGCCCTGATAATCCCTAATTACTAATCACAACCCATGAAGATAGATTCAAAATTTTATTTTCAGAAGAGTGTACGATCGAATAGAGTGTGTGTGTACCTTTCTAGAATTCGGAAGAGTCGAGCGTTGGAGGAACAATTGAGCGTCGAATAGAGGTTGTTGTGACTTGCGAGGGATGGAGCGGCGGAGGAACAGTCGAGCGTCGGAGGAACAATTGATCGGCGGAGGAGGTTGCGAGGATGGAGGAGGAGCGGCGAAGGAGTGGCGGAGGAGTGGCGGAGGAGCAATCGCCGCTGTTTTTCTTTGGAGCGATGTTTTAGGGTTGAAAGCGGAGAGAATTCTGTTTCTCTGTGGACGTGAATGAAGAAGACTCGGTCAGAGAGTATTAAACGAGGGACTCGGTTTAGGAGGGCTGATTCGGTCAGTCAAATCTTTTAACGAAATTAAACAAGCGGACCACTTACCGGGTAAGTAGCCAGCCCTTACTGGACCCGATAAGTGGTAATCAAACAACCCCTTATTTTTATTGTAGAGTAAATTACACCAGAGGTCCCTGTGGTTTGTATGAATAATGAAAGAGGTCCTTGAAGTATTGAAATTATAGAAGAGGTCCTTGTAATTTGCATGTGTGTAACATGGTAGGTCCCTTCTTTACTAACAGGGTTAAATTGAGCCGTTAACTACACTTGAGAGAAGGGTAAATCCGTAATTTTCTCTCCCCTTTTATTAAAATCCTTTGAAACAAATCCCTCACCCCCACCTTTCGTTTGAAACAAACAACATATAACGACAACTCCTTTCTTCCACTTACCACCCTTTTGATTCATATTCTCAAACAACATTTAACCTTCCATCGGTTTCCCATCTTTACAAAGACCACTGATGACTAAACTATAAGCATGTGGTGGTATTTCAACCCTCTTTTCCTCTATTTTATTTTAAAGTTTCAAATAATAACTATAATCACAATACAAATAACAAGCTGGAATCAAAGTCAAATAAGTAATCTTATGAGGGTCGGTTATTTGTTTCAAAACGAAAGGTAGGGGGTGGGGGATTCGTTTCAAAGGAATTTAATAAAAAGGGAGAGGAAATTACGTATTTGCCCTTCCCTCAAGTGTAGTTAACGACTCAACTTAACTGGGTTAGTAAAGGAGGGACCTACCATGTTACACGCATGCAAACCACAGGGACCTCTTCCGTAATTTCAATACTTCAAGGACCTCTTTCATTATTCATACAAACCATAGGGACCTCTGGTGTAATTTACTCTTTATTGTATTAGAATAGGTTAAGTATGGTTTGTTGGTAGGCTTGTCCTCCAAGAAAATTGGTCATATCACGCCGAGTTTAGGGTTGTGGACTTGTGGTATGAGTTTATTGTAATATGTTTTGAGTTATATTTTCCTATTCAATAAAGTGATATTCACATAATAATTTGTGTCGAATTCAATTACGTGATCTTGATCCTAGAACTTGAAAATAGCCATAGCCGAATACCCTGTTATCCAAATACCTAATAACTATTTTGAAATTTTAAGTTCATATTTTAGATTTTAGTCTAATCATCTTCCTACTCTAATAAACAATTACAATTGTTGACACATGTCAACACTAGATTCATTCTCACAATAATTTCCCCTCCCAAATCTACTCGATAATAAATTCCTTTTGATTGCAAATTATTTTCTATTTTATAATCATGATATACATTTATTTATTTATTTATATTTATGTAATTATGACAACCATATATTAATTTACATCTTATTTTAAATTAAAATTATGTTTATAAATTATTATTATGTTCATTTTAATAAATACTAAAAAACGTATAAAATACCAATAAACACTTATTTAGTGTGTTTCAAATATAATTGAGTAAATACTATTTAATATTTTAGTAAATGAATACCTCATATTGTTTTAAACATTCAATCAACATTGTGGACGATATATTCTTTATAAAGATATTCATTGATAAAAATCATGTTCATGAGATCCATTACTAAGGTTAAAAGTAATACAATCGGGAGAGGGCAAATGGGGAGTTTTGGGGTGATCGGGAACACCATAGCCGAGGTTTCGGGGTCACCGATCGGGAGACGAAATTCGGGCTCGGGGAGACGAAAATGGGGGGCTGGCACCGATTTTTTCAAGAGAGAAAGTGGGGATTCGGGGTGATTATATGGGGTGTTTGGGAGAGTGGGAGAGTGGGAAACCATAACCCACAAAATGGGGAAAAATAGGAAAGGGTGGGGAATGATTAGGTGGCACCAAAAATGGAGTGGGGAAATGGGGAAATGGGGAGAGTATTACTAATACCCTAAATAGTTTTTCTACTGTATCAAATGATCGATGTTCATCCAATTTGAAAATTCTAAATATCATGACTAATTCAACTGTAAGTTGTCTAATGTATACCGAGATAACATTTTTTAATCGTTGTAACATTATAATATATTATTATAATCCAGATTTTCTACTCACCAATGAGACTGTTTTCATCATAATTTTGTTGAAACTATATACTCACCTAACTTTCTATAAAGATTTAAAATCTCAAGTTTGTCAAATCAAAAATTAATTAGATTGTTTTTTAAACAACCATTTTCTAAACATGGTTAGGCGTATGTTGTTTTTCCAAATATACAAGTAGATACATGCTCTAAATATTAATTTTTTGACAAAGAGGGTAAAGTCACCAATGTCATATTATGAAATATAACTTTAGCTTTTTTTTAATGTAATGTAATGTTATTTCGGTAATAAGAAAAGTATGCATGAATTATCAATTATATATAATTTTTTAATGATTTAACCCGTATAACATACGGGTTCTATCCTAGTTAATCTAACAAACAAAACATGTTTCATATAATCATATTATGGACAATCCAAAAAATAATATATACAAATTAAAATTTTTGCTCAACTTTCACATATACATGTTTAGTCTCATCGTTAAAATCAAAGGAACAAATAACCCCTCTAGGCTATATCCCACTTGGCTCTCATTTTCAAGATCGTTGTTACTATCAAAGTCAGTTGAACATACCACCAACTGGAATTCTTATTATTATCGGAGTCCCCTCTTTCAAATAAGATTCTAAACACCGCAAATCCTTAGTTTAGGTACTTTTTTCTTAATTTTATCTTTAAGTTTCACTATATATTTTATTATTTCGTTGATAATTTGATTAATTACTTAATTTTTTTAATGTTAGATTGTTAGTTATCTGTTGAAATGTTATATTGTTAATTTAATATTTTATTAATATTATATTGGAAAATTGGATTTTAATAATCCAAGTTATTACCAATTGGCCAATATTAATCCCAATTTCAAAATTGGCCTACATTAATCCCAATTATTAAGGTGTTGGATTTCATTGGACCCCCGTTAAGTTTTCCTTAACTCCGTTAGTTTTTTGCTGACGTGGCAGCCACGTGGCTTTTATTAATCAGTGCCACGTCATTAGAAAACTAACGGAGTTAAGGAAAACTTAACGGGGGTCCAATAAAATCCAACACCTTAATAATTGGGATTAATGTAGGCCAATTTTGAAATTGGGATTAATATTGGCCAACTGGTAATAACTTGGATTATTAAAATCCAATTTTCCTATTATATTAACCCGTTGATTAATTACTTTATTCATGTTTGAATTTGTTAACTTAACACAACCCAACACAACCCAACACGACCAGTCTAGATCAGACCCGAAAAATAATATTTAGCAACACTCGATCAATTATCGAAAATTTCTAACCCCTATAAAGTAAATTTCTGAGCCCAAATTTCTGGGTTCGCCGGGTTCACCACTGTTCACTTCTGTTTCATTCATTTCTACACAAGCTTACTTTTTCTTGTTTTCCAACGTACTTCTCTTGGTCTTGATCACTTCCTTTTCAATGTTTTAATGTTTAATTGAACCAAACTTTTTTATATATTTTAGTTTTAGGTTGTTATAACGGTAAGTCTTCGTCTTCATTTAAATTCTATTATATTAAAGGTCACATCCTCGTCCATTTTTCACACTTACGAAAAATACAAATGGGAAAAGGCAACATTTTCCACCACTTGACTTGTTGACTCGGTGATGTCGCAACCACACCTTAATTTGCCGCACAGTAATAAGTAATAATAAAATATTAATATTAACAGTTGTAACCATTTCTATGGTAATAATAAGGTATGTAACAATAAGGTAATAAGATAATTAAGGTCATTCCTTCATAGTGGGTGTGATATGTTATTATAGCGTCTCAAATACCGTCTACTAGGGTGTTATAGGTTCAAAAATCTTTTACGGTGTGATTTTTCTAACGCCTCTTCCACCTTTTTTTATTTTTGATTGGTTCATTTGTTTTTTAATATTTTTTTAATATAAAAAGGTAAATATGAGATGAGCTTTATAAGGGGCGTATAACCACAACATTTTTAGTCATAGAGTCTCTTGGTGACTGGGCTGAGCTTTAACACGTATAAAAAAACCTCCAAGAAACATGTTTTATGACTACGGATAGCCTAAGAGAATTTCACACGTTTATGACTTAAACCTAATAGTAATCTATATCGCTACAAACATATACTTCAATTCGAAATGTGTAGAAGGTATAAAAAGAGAATATGTTTGAAATCCATATTACATGGTAACTAAAAAGTTAAAAAAGTTGAACTAGTAAACCAAATAATAAGAGAGCAAAAGTAATAAAAAAACATAAAAGTAAATAAATAATAGAGAAAAAGAACAAAAAAAATACTAAAAGTGTGTTCACGTGCATGTAAAAACAGTAATTAGGAAGAAAATTAAAATCATATATATTGCACCAACTCTCTAGCATGCTTTACACTCGCTTCCCGAGTTTTATTATTTTTTATGAACGGTGATTTCAGATTACTAGTTGGGTATTACCCACCCATCCGATCATCTCCACTTTTGGGTGACAGTGACTGGCACGTTCTCTCGTACATCAACCTTGCACTCAATTAGGACACCAGTTTAAAAAAAAACTGGCTCACTACCAGAAAACTCCCTGTGAGGATTGAACCCTTAACCTCTCAGTCAGAAACCCAATCCTCCCGAGATACCATTGAGACAAATACTCATTGGTCCGAGGAAAAAGAAATTAAAAGAATTGAAAAGAAATCGGAAATTATTTATGTTTCCGAGTTTTTTACTGGATACAAAGGAAAGGAACTGGAATAAAATTTTCTAATATTTCCTCTCTTAGCTTTCGTTCCAAACTGGAAGAAAATAGAAGCAATTGGAAGTAAAGCAAAATAAAATGTTTGATATTTACTATGACAACCCGGCCCTTTGAGTGGGTCCCGAGCTTTAAAAACAGATAAAACTGGCAAACCGAGAGTCGCGTATATAGGCGTAGTATGTCAATTAAGGTTTAGAAGAGTCTAGTAGCCTTAAAACACTCCACAAACATCACACACAAGTTCGCGTCTCAAAACATTGGTGATTAACTAAAAACTGCTAAATATTGTGAATTATGTGCAAACTGTTATGTGAATTTAATTGCATGATTGTAAATTGTTATATTGCAAGTTGTTACTTGATATTATTGGATTTGATGTGACAAATGTGATGGTGAACTGAAAATGGGAGAAAACGTTGAAAAGCATGACCAAAAACGTGAAAAAACGGACAAAACGGGTTGCGGTCAACAAAAGTCAAAAGGGCTGCTAGAGGGAGGTTCTAGGCTTATCGCCTAGAGCTACCTGAGGCTCCAAACGATACGCTTGGAACCCAGTTTCCAGCAAACCCTAATTTTCTTACTATAAAAGCACTATTAGCCACCACCATTTCATTTGCTCACTTCCAGACGTATCCTCAGCCCCATTTATGACCTTAAACCTATTCATACTCATTCCTCATCAAGATCCAAGCTTTCTTTCAAGTTTCAAGCCCCAATTTCATCCCTTCTCATCCTACATCATTCGGTATGTGTTTTCTTATGTTTTGCTTGTGTTTAAGTTGTCAAGATTCATGCTTTATGATGGATCTAGGACTGACCTATGTTGGTTTGATGATATCAAGTGTAGATCTAGTGATTGTGGTATAAAATATTACATCATTTGATAAAAACATGACTTTTATGTATGATATGATGATACATGCTAGATCTAGGGTTTTTCATGAGAAATCATGCATGCATGTGAATAAAGCTTGATGATTTGTGTTAGATCTATGTTACAATGACTTGATAATGATAGATCTAGGGTTGATGTGCAATAAAGTTGCTAACTTTACGTAAGATCTATGATGAAAACTTGATTTCAGTTGTCATGCACGCAAGATCTTGAATAAAGGCACATGAATTGTGTTACATCTACTATGTGGGTTTGTAATCTAGGTTATTAGATGAATGATGGTGTGTAAAGTTGTAAACTTGATGTCCAATTGCATGTAGAATATTTTATAAAAATTATTTACATGAAAATATGATGAAAATGGCCTATTAGGGCAAGATAACATTCATACATGTGGGTAGGAATCTTTGACATGGCTTGAAATATGCTAAATGATAATCTATGAGATTTGGATGAGATGATGATGATGATGATGTGTAATCATGGAATTACCCTACATGTGATAAAAACTATTTTTATCGAAAAATAAATAAACTAGGGAATGCATGAATTTGAACATGAGGTTACTTGGTTATGTGTTTGCATGTCATAAGTCAAATTGGTTATGAGTTATACGAGTATACAAGTCCTAAGTCTCCTACCTCGGTGGGAATGACAAGACTTTGTACGATCGCCCCGTCGATCGTACATCGTATATGCGGGATAATGTCATAAGCAATTGTGATACGTTATGTTTATCATAGTACAATGTTTTGTATGTGTGATGCGTGTTAGGTTAATTATAGAAAACCTAGATTCAATCACCAATTTGTGTTCGAGTCCACTTGTTTGTTGTTCGCGCATTGTCGGGACGTTTGGTTAACATAAGTCAACACTCACACGATTGCGTGTCATAGGTGGAATCTAGGAGGGATTCAGCTTCTCTGTCATGTGTTTACTATTTAGAAACTTACTACACCCTAAAGTGAGTTTATGGCCCCACTTTTTACTTGTTTACTTTTGGGGGAGAAGTGTTGGTCAAGAAACAAAAACCGTTCACGATATCTAACTAATCTAAGCGTGCGGAAACCGTTTAGATTAGTGATTCAAGAATAGAGATGAAGAGAACACAAGAATCCGATGATTAAAGCAATAAAAACATGATCTTTGCACACAAGATGAACTTGTCGGGTACAACTCAGAAATCGTAAACAAGATTCTCTCGGGTTTACGATCGTGAACACCACTTGGCTACTCCAAGAATCGTAATCAGCAACCCCTATGATGGTGAACTCATGGGGTTTATATAGCCACCCCATGAGTTTACAATTGGGCCCTTAAACCCTAATGGTAAACCCAATCTTAAACCCCAAGCCCAATAGTAAACCCAAATAAACTAGTCTACTAAACTAAATAAACCCTCTAAGCCTAGCCCAAGCTATTTAATTTTACAAGCCTCATAATCTAGCCTCAACAATCTTCCCCTAGGCTTGTGATATTAAATGTCTTTGATCTTTGAAAATCTTCTTCTTGACTTGCTTGCATAGATGTTGATGAAGATTCTTTCCGTAGAAATCTTCAATGGGTTTCATGACGGGCACTTGGGACTTCTTCTTGATCAGCATCAGCTCGAACTTCTTGAAATGAACAAGTTAATGAGATGGAGGATTCTCATTGACTTGCTTCTTTTGAAAGAACTGGTTCTTGCTGAATCTTCGGTAACTGTCTTGAATCTCCAAAAATTAGAGGGTAAAATTTTGAAAACCTCTAACTGTGAAGAACATGATTGTTGATCTTGGATCTTCATGATCTCTGACTGCTCTCTGTATCATTTTCTTTATCAAAGATTGACTTGAAATCTCCAGCTTCCCCTAAACATGTGAACATCTTCTTTGAAGCTCTTTGATGCTTTTGAAAACTTGTAAAGACACCAACAACTTCCCCTGAACATTTGCTTTTCCAGATGGAAGCCTTGTCCGGCTGGTTCTTTATCTTTGAGCAGTAGAAGCATCAGCAGCATCTTTCTATCATCAACCTGTCTGACACTCATTTGAAAAAAAAAATACTCCACCAGACATTTGATGACTGGTCTTTGGGTTAGAAGATAATTATCATCTGTTCAGTTGATTCAAATTAACATTATTTTAACCGAAAACCCTAATATAGATTACGGGTTTTCTATAAAACTTCCCCTAAACCCAAGACCTCTAAAGACTTCCCCTTAGCTGATAACTTCCCCTCAGCTAAGGACTTACCCTGAGATAATACATATTATCTTCGAGTTCCCTTCAGATACTATGTATTATGGAAGTCTTTTCATTAGATAATAAGTATCATCCTCGAGTTCCCTTCGGATAATACTTATTATCCCCTCTCCTTCCCCTAAAAATTTGTCAAGATCTGCAGGGGGCATACTTTCATGCATCAAAACCCATGAAAACACATTTTGACTTATGAAATTAACCTGGCCAAGACGTAAACACAACCAAAAAGAACTTAAAGACTCACACACGAAAGATAAAAATAAACAAATGCTTACCAATATCAAACATGAGAAAGTTTACAAGGGATCAAACCGTATGAATCTGACTGAGGAACCCTTTTCAGCTTCAGTTACTCGACTAGTCCAGGTGATTGCTAGTATGTTTGTCCGCTTTAAACTCAGACCCGTTCAAACCCAACCAAATGCATCATGCTTAAAAGATTACTAATTACCAGCATGTTTAATCGTCCCCACACCCAATTGTACATAGCAAAACCTACCCAACCTCAGAGTTTATTGAGGATTTACAAACCCCCAACTTGAGGAACCATGCAACACTGTTATGACTACCACTTATTTCATTAATCATCAGTCGGTGATCAGGTCGGCCGAATAAGCACGCAAAGAAGACCAAACTGAATGATTATTTTTCATTTTCTTTTCTTTTTCTTTTCTTTTTCATTTCTTTTTTTTTTCATTATGTGGTGTAGTCATGACAGTAGAAACATGGCGTGTGAGAGAGTGAATACTAGGTATAATTACCACTCTCAACCCGTTTTTGCTGGGACTCAGTTTTTTAAACCATGCAAACTGAAATGAGAAACTAAACATATATATATTTTAAGTTCATTGCACTTACATTGGTGGTCATAAGATTAGGTCGAGCCTACCGAGCATATCACCGTGGAGCTTGCTTTTCACATCCGTTTTACACGTGTCAGTTATCTCCAGTCCGGACATATTTCACTTCCCCTAGCCTTCTTAGAAACAGACACAAACAATTAAAAATTGAAAAGCACACTATTTTTTAGGGGTCAACTTTTTCTTCATCTTTACATTTCTTCCCCTTGCTTTTTGATTTTTAATTTCACAACTTTTGTGAACATCATTCATTTTTTTTATATGTTTTTAATAATAACACACACACACACACACACAAACAGAGCAAATAAAGCCACACACATCAGGCCAAGCTAACCTTTAAAGTATTGATTTGAACATTTTTAGAAAAATGGGTTTTATGCATACCTCATATTTTTTTTTAAAAATGAACAACCAAGCACCAACTGAAAGTTTTAAGGAATTTGGTTTGACACAAACACCTTTTACCGCTTCATCAAACAAAAACCAAGTTAAGAACAGTACATTTCATGCTGAATTTGACATTTTACCTCTCAAGGAAACATATCCTCTATAAAAAATTGCTTGTCATGACATGAAGATACGTCTCCTAAACTGTGCCTGGAACAATCACTTATCAACAAACAAATTAATAATAAACATGTTAGTGATAATCCTCCTTGACTGTTCTTGCACATATTGAGAGATTAGTTAGCCAATGGTACCCATGCCATGGTTTTTCTGGGTACACCTTAGGAATCAATAAAAGATACTTCTTGTAAGAACAACCCCTTTGAGAAATCAGGAAGTTGGGATGGAGCTGCCTTAATTTTTGGTTTCCAAGTTCCAGGTGATTTAACATTTGTTTTAGTCACTTTTGGAGTTGTGACTTTAGGTATTTCAACCTTCTTTGTTTTAGATTCATTTTTCAAAACAGTTTTTGTTTTAGTCACCTTTGGAGTTGTGACTTTAGGTATTTCAACCTTCTTCATTTTAGAATCATTTCTCAAAACAGTTTTAGTTACCTTGGGAGGGGTAACTATGGGTTTTTCAAGCTTTGGTTGTTTTGAAAATGGTTTCTTCACCTTTTTCTGAAAATTTTGGTAACTTGGAAAGCTATTGTTTTGATTTAAAGATTTTCTTTCAGCTTTGGTAGCACCCCAATGTTGATCAGAGGGTTTAACCTTAGGAGTAACAGTCTTCATTGCCTTAGGTTTTTGCACCATCATCGGCTTAGACTTTACAGACTCCTGAGATGAAACCCTTTGAGTTTTCGGATAATAGGGTTCATAGGGGCGATAAAGACAGTTCCTAGCAATATGACCAGCGATGCCACAGTTAAAGCAAGTCTGCTTCTTTAGATAGAAGTCAGGCGTGTACCCATTTGTCTTTGGTGGCTGATATGGAGCTGGTTTGCCTTGTGTCTGCTTCTTTGCTTTGACTACAGCTTCAGATTTGACTTTCTGCTGGTTTGTCGAAGCCTGTGTTGAACCTGTCTTTACTGTCTTTGTGCTTCCTTTATTCTTTGACGTTGAAGCATCATTCTTGCAATTACAGCGGCAACTGCATGATCCAACTGAAGAAATGGGAGACACTACTACTCCCTTGAGTTTTTCATTCTCCACTCCAGCTGTTGGTTTCATACTTGGATGCTTGATGGTGATCTTTGGCCTCTCAACTTTAGGTTCACTTATCACTCCATCAGTTATTCCCTTGAACTTGGAGGAGAAAGATGGTAATTCATATCCAACATCTGGTTCTTGGTCAAACATTGATCCAGATGTCATAAAGATCTTCCCCTCAGGCCGTGTCGTCAAGATCACCTTTTCTCTTTCGACTTTGTCAATTACTTTGAAGTATGGGGTTTCAATTTTGGGGTATGGTTTCAACTTTATCCCAGCATCATCAGACTTAGAGTTGTGACACCTGTCATATTTCTGGCACTCAACATCATTGTCTGATATATCCTTTACTCTCCCTTCACCATAAGTCATGTTTGCTTCATTATCAATTTCTTCTTGAGTCAATTGTGTAGTTCCAACCAAGACACTATCAATAGGAGGAGCAGCTTCTTTATAATCAGACTCGGTTCGTTCAACTTGATCCTCACTAAGAAGTATTCCTATAATGTCTCTGGGAACTGGTGGAGGAATAATGTTGTTTGCAGACAGAGACTTATCAGACTTTTCTGACCCAAACCCAGTTTTATCTTTCCCAACTTGACCAGTTACAACAGCATGTGACAATTCTTTTCCAGCATTTAGCATTCGCTTATTTCTTTCCTGATTGCAATCATACTTGACCTGCAGCTGTCACACCCCGAGAAAATGACTGAATGTGGGCATGTGACTGATTTGGCATCATGGTCATGGTTATGAATGATGACGTCTAATGAACATTTAATTAAACCATTTGTCTTCTGAAAATGTAAGTTTCAAACATTTAAATTAAACATCTAAAACGTGGCAGCGGAAATAAGTAGTGGTTACATGATAAGTTTTCCAAAAGACGAAGTCATGAGATTTATAAACATAACTACCCTAAGGCGTAATGCGTCTAAATCTCCAAAATGAAATGCATGAACACACAGCAGGCAGACCATGATATGACAAGCAGGATCAGAACAGAAAAACATGGAGTTGCAGTCTTTAATCACCTGAGAATTCAAGAATAAAAAGAGTCAACAGAATTGTTGGTGAGTTTCACAGGTTTAATGACACTGAACTGTTTGAAAACATGTTTGAAAATGTTTGGCTTGTCTTGAGATTAGTTTGTTGACACTGTTGTTGTAAAGATCAAACATGAACCTTGAATTCAAAACTAACTGTTTACCCACTCCTGATGTTCTTCCCCAAGAACACCGAATGACAAGAATAACAAATGTACCCCTTGACTATAACCATGGAGTCATGACTGGAGCGACCAAGTCAGAGTAGGGTCGTCAACCCAAATAGATCTATTCACAAGCTATCGTTTCGAATGAACTAATTGAATCCAATTAATAGTGGGACTTAGGCATATAACATGAATCAACATGAATACACAAATTGGGGAAATGAAAAGAACATGCAATCATTACGTCGTACAGTTATCATAATATCAGACAGTTTGAAGTTGAAAAGCATTCATTGAATTCTCCCCCAAGTTAGAAAACAGAAATGAAAAAGGGGCCGTGAAGACTCACTTGTTTGAAGGTGGATGTCAGGTATGTTTGGTTGAACTTAGCCTAGCAAACGTCTACAAAGTAATGTTATGACGTATTAGGGTTTGGCTATCTTGAGTTAGTGAATACGTCACTCTATGTTCAAGGTTAAGTCTCGACTGGTTATTACCCAATGACGGTGATGGAAATCTTAGGACTTATTTATTTTCAAATAAATAGTATTGAAGTTGATGGAATTTATTATTTATTTGAATAAATAAATAATGATTTCGTTTGAAAAATAAATATTGAATAATATGGGTTATTTTTCATTAAACGTTAGGAAAAATCGTAAATATTTAATTTATTAAATATTTGTAAGGTTTTGGACTTTTCGATTAATAAATATAATCTTCCTTTAATATGAATAAATGTTTCCACAAATATACGAAGTTATATTTTGGTAAAATCAAGCGTAGGTTCGTCCGGTAGTTAACCGGTTTCGCCGGTTTGACTGTTATGACGATGTTATGACGTTTTAGGTTTTCCCATCACTTAGGATTTGTTAGTAGACTTGTTTTAATGTGTTTTAGGGTTTTGAGTTGCCAAATTAATTAGTGGAAGTTTAACTTGTAAAATCCGACGTTTTCGAGTAACCGAAAGTTATAGTTTTTGTCCGGTTTGTTTATAAAACATGTTTTTCTCCATTTGAACTTTATAAAATATTTTTATATGTCAAAACTAACATGTTTCATGTTTTGAACTAGACCCAATTCCAAATTGAAAATAAATTGCAATTTTTATCGAAACGTCGTAGTCAAGATATTTAACCATTTTGTTTCCAAGTGTTTGACTTCTCGAATTATTTAGTATGTTTAGTAAAACACCTTTGGCATCCCTAAAAATACATTACAAGTCCTAAGTGGTCACAACTTGTCAAAAGTCTTAAACTAAATTTTTCATAAAAATAAATGGTATTTATGTCATAAAAATCCCATGTTTTTATTTTCTTGAAGTTTCATGTTTAAATCCTTGGTGAACACTTTTATGACCCAAAATCACCCTTTAGTAAACTTTGGTTTTGGTTTGAAGTCAAATTACAAGTGTTTGGAGTTTTGGAAAAATATGTATATTTTTCTGCATGACAGCAGTTTTATGACACGCAGGAAATGTGTGTCATCTCTGTTCAGTGTTCTTGTTCATATAGTTCACAGATGACAGCAGATTTATGACACGCAGAATGTGTGTCATCTCTGCCCAGTTTCATAAACTTATATTTTTCATGAAATTTCGATTTTTAACACTTTGTATGTCCATTTCTCACCAAGATAAGTGTTCCAAATTATATTTAACATACAAGAACCAATATTTTCCAACCTTGGTCATTTAAAGTGATTCTTTTTAACAAAATGCAAGTTATTTATATATTTTGTCAAATAATCTTTTTAACA
Organism: Deinandra increscens subsp. villosa; assembly: GCA_039602395.1. Taxonomy (NCBI): domain Eukaryota; kingdom Viridiplantae; phylum Streptophyta; class Magnoliopsida; order Asterales; family Asteraceae; genus Deinandra; species Deinandra increscens. The sequence continues at coordinate 7,621,481 of JBCNJP010000012.1, read as the reverse complement.
CAACTAGTTTCCATCACAAGCACATAACCATACTAACATTCATGTTTGCTAGCAAGTCATACAACAACCAAATCAAGACTTATTCATGAACATGACATGTGACATAAAGAAATGATAGATTTAGAGAAAAATAACCAAAGAAAGTAAGTTTTTCTCACTTAAAGCTTTCCGGATCGGTAATGACGTTAATGGGTTGTTGAACTAGCTTCCAAGTTTAGCTCCAAACCCAACCTTGATCTTGAAATGTGAAGGAAATGGTGATGAAAGTTCAAGAGTTTGTCATGGATTTTGACAAGAAAAACAAAGGTTAGAAAGGTTTGTTCTTGAAGGATTAGAAGAAGAAATGATAGAAAGATAATGAAGTAGAAGTTGTTGATGATTTACCTTGACTAGAGGTGAGTTTAGGAACTTGAAATGAGTGGAGATTGGTGATGGAAAGTGATGGTGGCGGTGGTGGTTTAGAGGGCCGAGAGAAAGAGGAGAGAAAGAGAGGAGTTGGGTGTTTGTTCTTGATTGTGCTAAGTGAGGAATGAGAAACTTAAGTGTTTAAAAGAAAGGTGGTTAGATGATGATGGTTGGTTTCGGTTACATGGGAACCGAAATGGGGGTGTTTTGGTTTGTCCCTAGCCGAAAACAAAGAGAAGAGAGGAGGAGGTTGAACCAAATGAGTTCTCTTGTACTTGTGTGCTTGGAAACTTGAAATACTAGGAGTATGGTGGGGGTGTGCTTAGGCCGGCCATAGATGGGACAAGAGGGGAGGTTAGGTTGCTCATGGGGGACAAGCATGTTGGTGTTGTAAGTGGTTCAAGGGTTTATCCAATGGACCTTATTCTTGTAGTGTACTTGGGTCACAAGGTGGTTTGGCAACTAGCTAGCATGGTAGTTCAAACATGTGCTTATAGTAAAAGGATTTAGCCAAGGTTTAGAAAGCATGGTTACATAAAAGAAATCTTGTTAAGTGTTTGGTTTGTGTGGAGAGTGGGCCGATCGGAAAAAAAAAGAGAGGGGCGGTGGGCTTCGGCCCGAAGAAAAGAAAAAAAAAAGAATGGGCTTCGGCCCGAAGGAAGAAAGAAAGAGATTGGGCTTCGGCCCAATTCGAAAAGGGAAAGAAAATGGGCCGGGCCGGGACGAGAAAGAAAAAGAAATGGGCCGAAAGGGTTTGGGCCGAGGAAAAGAAAGAAAAGAAAAAGAAGTTGGGCCGTAGGCCCATTGGGCCTTCTGGGCCGAACCGGGTCTCGAGTCGGGTCGGGTTGAGTCCGGTTTGGTCCTACGAGTCCAATGAGACTTTGTTTGGGCGCAAACGATATCCGGAATGAAAAATGGATTTTCGACGTGAAACGAGTAATCGTAACAATAAAAATATTGTTTATTGCGGACGTTTACGGATAATTGGAATGTCACTTGTCATGATTTGGTGTCTTATGTTGTTGTGCACTAAATGATGTACTTCGAATTTGAATTAAAATGTTTGCTCGACACGAGCGATTATGTTGGACGTTCACGAAATTTTGTTTGACGGGGTTTAAATAGTTTGAAGGAAAATAAATGGTTTGAAATTGAATTAGTTTTAGAAGTAAAACTAAAATATTGTTGGACTAGAATGGTCGTTTGAATAAACGACGTGTTTGAAATACGTTTGTCATAATGTAAAAGTTTAGAACATATAAAATAGTCATTTTATATTTAGATTTCACAAAACATTGTTTATGAATTTCTTATTATTAAAATTCCATCGTGAATTGTTACGGAAATTTTATTTGATTTCCATTACGGGTAACTGTTGTCGGACCTAGATTGTCTACGTTCGCACGTAAAGGCATCTAATTAGCCTAATGCACATAGATTTACAGCTAATTGCACATAATTAATATATTAAAATATACCTGGAAAATACGGGTTGTCACATACTCCCCCGGTTAGAGAAATTTCGTCCCGAAATTTAGTCTTGACCACCAGGGTTGTCAGCATTGGCAAAGAGGTGTGGATATTTCTCACGCATTTGATCTTCCCGTTCCCATGTATATTCTGGACCTCGGCGTGAGTTCCAACGAATTTTTACGATGGGAATACGGCTTCTTTTCAGTCGTTTGATTGCACGATCACATACTTCAGCAGGAGTCTCGATGAAATGTAAACGATCGTCAATCTCGATTTCATCCAGGGGAATGACTACAGATTCGTCAGACAGGCACTTTTTCAAGTTACAGACATGAAACACATCATGAACTTTGCTAAGCTCGGGAGGTAGCTGAAGACGGTATGCTACTGGCCCAATTTCCTCGATGATTTTAAAAGGACCAATGTAGCGAGGGTTAAGCTTTCCACGTTTACCGAAACGAATAACACCTTTCCAAGGTGCTACTTTAAGCATGACACGATCTCCTTTGAAGAACTTCAATGGTTTGCGTCGATTATCAGCGTAGCTCTTCTGTCGATCGCGGGCAGCTTTCAAACGGTTATGAATCTGGGTGACTTTCTCGGAAGTTTCATGTACTAGCTCGGGACCTGTAAGTTGGCTGTCACCAACTTCAGTCCAACAAAGTGGTGAACGACATTTCCTTCCGTACAAAGCTTCGAAGGGGGCGGCTTGAATACTAGTATGATAGCTGTTGTTATATGAAAACTCAGCTAGTGGTAGATGTTCGTCCCAACTGTTACCAAAATCAATGATACAAGCACGAAGCATGTCTTCGAGAGTCTGGATAGTTCTTTCACTTTGGCCATCAGTTTGGGGGTGATAAGCTGTACTCATATCAAGGCGAGTACCCAAAGCTTTCTGAAGGGTTTGCCAAAATCGGGCGGTGAAACGGCTATCTCGATCTGAGATAATAGAAATAGGTACTCCATGACGAGATACAATTTCCTTCATGTAAATTTTGGCAAGTTGTTCAGTGGTGTAGGATTCCTGAATGGGCAGGAAGTGAGCGGATTTGGTTAGACGGTCGACAATAACCCAGATGGCATCATTTCTGGCTCGAGTCTTTGGCAACTTGGTAATGAAGTCCATGGAAATTCCTTCCCATTTCCACTCTGGAATTATGGGTTGAACGAGTAAACCAGAGGGTTTTTGATATTCAGCTTTGACCTTCGCGCAAGTCAAACACTTACCAACGTATGTGGCGATTTCAGCCTTCATGTTAGGCCACCAATACAACTCTTTCAAACCATGGTACATCTTATCTGAACCAGGGTGGATTGAATACCTAGACTTATGAGCTTCGTCTAAGACCAATTTCTTCACTGAACCAAAATTTGGTATCCACAGTCTTTCCATGAAATAATAAGCTTCATCAGACTTCTTGACTAATTGCTTTTCCATTCCACGTAAGCCTTCATTAGGGATATTTTCTTCTTTGAGGGCTTCGACTTGGGCTTCCCGGACAAGAGAGGTGAGATTGGATTGGATAGTCAATTTAAGGGCACGAACACGGAGAGGTTTCACTCGGTCCTTTCTGCTTAAGGCGTCGGCAACGACATTAGCTTTGCCTGGGTGGTAACGGATTTCACAATCATAATCGTTTAGTAACTCAATCCAACGTCGTTGTCTCATGTTCAACTCTTTCTGATTGAATATATGTTGAAGACTCTTATGATCGGTGTAAAGCGTACACTTTGTACCGTATAGGTAATGTCTCCAAATCTTCAGAGCGAAAACAACGGCTCCAAGCTCAAGGTCGTGAGTCGAGTAATTCCTTTCGTGTATTTTCAATTGTCGTGAGGCATAAGCAATGACCTTGTCTCGTTGCATAAGTACACATCCCAGGCCTTGACGGGATGCGTCACAGTATACCACAAAATCATTTGTTCCTTCAGGCAAGGACAAAATTGGTGCGTCACACAACTTTTGCTTCAACAATTGAAAGGCGGTTTCGGCTTTAGAATCCCAGACAAATTTCTTGTCTTTCTGGGTGAGAGCAGTCAGAGGCTGGGCTATCTTTGAAAAGTTCTCGATAAATCTTCGATAATAGCCAGCGAGTCCTAAAAATTGACGAATTTCAGTCGGAGTAGTGGGTGCACTCCAATCTTTAATTGCTTCAATCTTGGAAGGGTCGACATGAATTCCTTTCTCATTAACAACATGACCCAAGAATTGTACTTCTCGAAGCCAGAAGTCGCACTTTGAGAACTTCGCGTACAACTTCTCATTCTTGAGTAACTCCAAGATAAGTTTTAAGTGTTGCTCATGTTCCTCTTTACTACGGGAGTAGATCAAGATATCGTCTATGAACACAATCACAAACTTGTCTAAGTATGGCTTACACACACGATTCATCAAGTCCATGAATACGGCGGGTGCGTTTGTTAAGCCAAATGGCATCACTAGAAATTCATAGTGACCATAACGGGTTCTAAAAGCAGTCTTGGCAACATCTTCTTCACGAACTCTTAACTGGTGATATCCGGATCGTAGGTCAATCTTTGAATAATAGCTTGATCCTTGAAGTTGATCGAACAGGTCGTCGATCCTTGGTAGTGGATAACGATTCTTCACAGTCAATTTGTTTAGCTCGCGATAGTCGATACACATGCGAAATGATCCATCCTTCTTTTTGACGAAAAGAACAGGTGCACCCCAAGGGGAGCAACTGGGTCGAATGAATCCTTTATCCAATAGTTCTTGCAACTGATTGGATAATTCCTGCATTTCAGAAGGTGCGAGACGATAGGGAGAACGGGCTACAGGAGCAGCACCTGGAACAAGATCGATTTGAAATTCTACTTGTCTGGCTGGCGGCAGTCCTGGCAAGTCTTCAGGAAATACTTCAGGAAAATCACGGGCGATTGGGACATCCTTCAGCGTTTTCTCCTTGGATTCCTTACCAACGACATGTGCTAGAATGGAATGATAACCCTTACGAAGATATCGGCGTGTCTTCATACAGGATATGATATCTAGCTTGGTTCCACTCTTTTCACCTTGGATGGTTAGAGTTTCGCCATTTTCCAGCGGGATTTTGACTTGTTTAAGATGACAGATGATTTCCGCGCGATTCTTCGATAACCAGTCCATGCCAATTACGACATCAAAACTTCCCAATTCGACGGGCAGCAAGTCAATGCTAAACGGATGATCGGAAAGGTGTAGGGAACAATCTCGGAAAACCTTGTCAGTTTCGATTAAACTACCATCTGCTAGTTCTACGGTGTACTTAGTGTCTAAGGCACATGGATTGACTTTAAGTAATGGGCAAAAATCGGTAGACACAAAGCTCTTTTCCGCACCGGTATCAAACAAAACAGAGGCATAATTATTGTTAAGGATGAACGTACCGGTGACAGTATTTGGGTCCTGACGGGCTTCTCCAGCGTTCATCACAAAGGCTCTTCCACGGGCAGTTCCAACAGCTTGATTTTTCTTTGGACATTGGTTCTTCATGTGTCCAACGGCTCCACAACCATAACAGGTACGGGATGGACAGTCTCTGGCAATGTGACCTTTGGCTTTACAGTTGTTGCAGTAGACATTACCGCAATCCAGCGTATGATGAAGGTTACACTTTGAGCACAGAGGTTGATTTCCGGTGTAGCCAGATTTCTTTGGTTCCTGAGTGGAAGCGGTAGCGACAAAAGCTTTGACTGGTTCAGAGGCTTTTTCGGTTTGTTTCTCAGATCGCTTCTCAGAATTCTTTTTACCGGAATGACCGCGTTTGCGTTTACGGTCAAACTTCTTTCCAGACGAAGAAGACGGTGAACAGACATCAGCAACAGGTTTGGATTGATCAGAAGCCTTCTTAGCAAAGGAAACACCTTGGCGCGTAGCCTGATAGGTCAGACTATGTGCCAAACGAACGGCGGCTTGCAGAGTGGTAGGGTTGGAAGACAACACATTCCCTTGAATGTTGGGTGCTAAACCCCAAATGTAACGCTCGATCTTCTTATATAGTGGTGTCACCATTGAAGAGCATAAATGAGCCAGTTCATGGAATCTCTTGGTGTATCCAGCAATATCAGACCCATTCATGGTGAGTCCCCAGAATTCAACTTCTAAACGTTGAAGTTCTTCCCGCGGGCAGTATTCATCTCTCAACAGTTGTTTCAATTCTTCCCAAGGCATAGCGTGTGCTTGGTCAGTTCCGACGGTTTCGGCATGCGAATTCCACCATGAGAGAGCACCATCAATGAATGTGCAAGCAGCAAATTTGACCTTAGAGTGGTCGGGGCAGTTACTGATACGGAAAACAGATTCAGTCTTTTCGAACCAGCGAATAAGACCAACAGCACCTTCGGTACCTTTGAAATTGATAGGTTTACAATTCATGAAGTCCTTATAGGTACATTCACGGGCACCTGAAACGTTAGACAAAACCTTGAAAACAATTCGGGGGAATTTAAATTCTCGGATTTCCAACATTTATCGAAGGTCTTACCACCAGGAGCACCTTCACCATGGCCTCCGGCGGCGCGATTTGCTTCGTTAGCAGCGATGGCATCAGCAATTCGTTGGGCGATTAGTGCCTCAACTTGTTCAGCGTTCATTGGTGCGGGTGGAGGTGATTCAGCTCGATTGGTTCGCGGGCGTCCTCGGCGTCCAGACATGTTTTTCTTAATCCACGAATGTAAACAAGAAATATAATTAGACAATATATGACAATATACAGTCTACATATCTATAATGAACAACCATACATGCATAACAACCATAACAACCATACATCCATAAGAAGCTACAATGAAAGTAATACAACCATAGTCAATTAATATTCGAAAACATACATCATGACAAACACTACAATTCTAGTACGAACATACCATAATCGTTTCAAAAGTCGGAGGCGCAGCTCCATTTGCCAAAATACAACATAGTTTTCATACATTAACTAAACATGATACGAATGCATCACTAGGTGGTACCACTAGTACGGGCCTCTGGGAAATGGTGGTAGCGGCGGCATGAAGAACAATCCGGCAACCTGGCTGAGTGAAGCCATGAACGTCTGAAATATCCTCATCGAATCCTCCATAGCCTGCATACGCATCTGGAGCATCTCCACGGTCAGCATCATGGTAGTGGTCGAATCAGAAACATCAGTGAAGTTTGCGTGCAGTGAATCCATAGCAAGACCGGTAGCAAAGGCATGATCCTCAATAGAAGTCAGGCGTGTCTCAAGGGTCTGAACGGTATGATAAGACAGCAATGCACGAAGCTCAGCAATGACTCGACGGATGGCATCATCATGCCCAGACAAACGTGACTGAATGGAGAGAAGGTCAGGAAGTGGAACAGGGATACCCTCATAGATGGGTGCAGTACGAGCAGCAGCTGAGGCAGACGACTCTCCTACCTCATGAACAGATGAAACAAACGGTGGCTCAGGGACAGATGAAACAATGGGTGGCTCGGAAACGCACTGCCTTTTAGGGGCAGGCTCATCAATAGGGGCAGTGGGCATAGGGCGAGTGCGAATGACAGATTTCCTAGGTGTATGCTTAAGCCTATGACCACCTGGAGTGAAGCAGTAGAGACGATGAGACGGTGCAGGGGTAGATGAAGGGTCAAGAACTCGTGCAGGAGGATGAGTCATAGAAGGGTCAGGCACAGAAACAATAGGGTCAGGAACAGAGACAATGGGGTCGGGAACCGACATCACTGCGACAGGAGGGTAGAATGTAGCAGGAATAGTCTCCTCAGGGTCGTCCTCGTAGAACTCGTCGTCTGACGTGATAGGATCCCAGTTGTCCTTTGTAGCGTCCGGCTGTGTCGAATAGTCAGGAAGAGGTGCAATCACAGGAGCAGTCTCGAGAACAGGAGAAGACGGCGTGTACTCCGGCGATCTAGGCACGTAGTCTGGTGAAGACGGAGTGTAGTCTGGCTCTGGCTCGGAGTCAGAAGGTATCACGACGATCTCTTTGTTTGCCATGCTGTGACATTTCCAAGTTATAACAATAATATATTTAATACTATGTAAGGCAATCAACTAAAAGAAACACATAGGTTTGCAAGTTGGCACACATACAAGGCAATGCATGAATGCACACACACACACAAATGAATGATGCAGAGCTTAGGTTATAGACTAGGTGCAGACCGATGCATCCTAATTCACTATAACCATGGCTCTGATACCACGTCTGTCACACCCCGAGAAAATGACTGAATGTGGGCATGTGACTGATTTGGCATCATGGTCATGGTTATGAATGATGACGTCTAATGAACATTTAATTAAACCATTTGTCTTCTGAAAATGTAAGTTTCAAACATTTAAATTAAACATCTAAAACGTGGCAGCGGAAATAAGTAGTGGTTACATGATAAGTTTTCCAAAAGACGAAGTCATGAGATTTATAAACATAACTACCCTAAGGCGTAATGCGTCTAAATCTCCAAAATGAAATGCATGAACACACAGCAGGCAGACCATGATATGACAAGCAGGATCAGAACAGAAAAACATGGAGTTGCAGTCTTTAATCACCTGAGAATTCAAGAATAAAAAGAGTCAACAGAATTGTTGGTGAGTTTCACAGGTTTAATGACACTGAACTGTTTGAAAACATGTTTGAAAATGTTTGGCTTGTCTTGAGATTAGTTTGTTGACACTGTTGTTGTAAAGATCAAACATGAACCTTGAATTCAAAACTAACTGTTTACCCACTCCTGATGTTCTTCCCCAAGAACACCGAATGACAAGAATAACAAATGTACCCCTTGACTATAACCATGGAGTCATGACTGGAGCGACCAAGTCAGAGTAGGGTCGTCAACCCAAATAGATCTATTCACAAGCTATCGTTTCGAATGAACTAATTGAATCCAATTAATAGTGGGACTTAGGCATATAACATGAATCAACATGAATACACAAATTGGGGAAATGAAAAGAACATGCAATCATTACGTCGTACAGTTATCATAATATCAGACAGTTTGAAGTTGAAAAGCATTCATTGAATTCTCCCCCAAGTTAGAAAACAGAAATGAAAAAGGGGCCGTGAAGACTCACTTGTTTGAAGGTGGATGTCAGGTATGTTTGGTTGAACTTAGCCTAGCAAACGTCTACAAAGTAATGTTATGACGTATTAGGGTTTGGCTATCTTGAGTTAGTGAATACGTCACTCTATGTTCAAGGTTAAGTCTCGACTGGTTATTACCCAATGACGGTGATGGAAATCTTAGGACTTATTTATTTTCAAATAAATAGTATTGAAGTTGATGGAATTTATTATTTATTTGAATAAATAAATAATGATTTCGTTTGAAAAATAAATATTGAATAATATGGGTTATTTTTCATTAAACGTTAGGAAAAATCGTAAATATTTAATTTATTAAATATTTGTAAGGTTTTGGACTTTTCGATTAATAAATATAATCTTCCTTTAATATGAATAAATGTTTCCACAAATATACGAAGTTATATTTTGGTAAAATTAAGCGTAGGTTCGTCCGGTAGTTAACCGGTTTCGCCGGTTTGACTGTTATGACGATGTTATGACGTTTTAGGTTTTCCCATCACTTAGGATTTGTTAGTAGACTTGTTTTAATGTGTTTTAGGGTTTTGAGTTGCCAAATTAATTAGTGGAAGTTTAACTTGTAAAATCCGACGTTTTCGAGTAACCGAAAGTTATAGTTTTTGTCCGGTTTGTTTATAAAACATGTTTTTCTCCATTTGAACTTTATAAAATATTTTTATATGTCAAAACTAACATGTTTCATGTTTTGAACTAGACCCAATTCCAAATTGAAAATAAATTGCAATTTTTATCGAAACGTCGTAGTCAAGATATTTAACCATTTTGTTTCCAAGTGTTTGACTTCTCGAATTATTTAGTATGTTTAGTAAAACACCTTTGGCATCCCTAAAAATACATTACAAGTCCTAAGTGGTCACAACTTGTCAAAAGTCTTAAACTAAATTTTTCATAAAAATAAATGGTATTTATGTCATAAAAATCCCATGTTTTTATTTTCTTGAAGTTTCATGTTTAAATCCTTGGTGAACACTTTTATGACCCAAAATCACCCTTTAGTAAACTTTGGTTTTGGTTTGAAGTCAAATTACAAGTGTTTGGAGTTTTGGAAAAATATGTATATTTTTCTGCATGACAGCAGTTTTATGACACGCAGGAAATGTGTGTCATCTCTGTTCAGTGTTCTTGTTCATATAGTTCACAGATGACAGCAGATTTATGACACGCAGAATGTGTGTCATCTCTGCCCAGTTTCATAAACTTATATTTTTCATGAAATTTCGATTTTTAACACTTTGTATGTCCATTTCTCACCAAGATAAGTGTTCCAAATTATATTTAACATACAAGAACCAATATTTTCCAACCTTGGTCATTTAAAGTGATTCTTTTTAACAAAATGCAAGTTATTTATATATTTTGTCAAATAATCTTTTTAACACAACTAGTTTCCATCACAAGCACATAACCATACTAACATTCATGTTTGCTAGCAAGTCATACAACAACCAAATCAAGACTTATTCATGAACATGACATGTGACATAAAGAAATGATAGATTTAGAGAAAAATAACCAAAGAAAGTAAGTTTTTCTCACTTAAAGCTTTCCGGATCGGTAATGACGTTAATGGGTTGTTGAACTAGCTTCCAAGTTTAGCTCCAAACCCAACCTTGATCTTGAAATGTGAAGGAAATGGTGATGAGAGTTCAAGAGTTTGTCATGGATTTTGACAAGAAAAACAAAGGTTAGAAAGATTTGTTCTATGAAGGATTAGAAGAAGAAATGATAGAAAGATAATGAAGTAGAAGTTGTTGATGATTTACCTTGACTAGAGGTGAGTTTAGGAACTTGAAATGAGTGGAGATTGGTGATGGAAAGTGATGGTGGCGGTGGTGGTTTAGAGGGCCGAGAGAAAGAGGAGAGAAAGAGAGGAGTTGGGTGTTTGTTCCTTGAGTTGTGCTAAGTGAGGAATGAGAAACTTAAGTGTTTAAAAGAAAGGTGGTTAGATGATGATGGTTGGTTTCGGTTACATGGGAACCGAAATGGGGGTGTTTTGGTTTGTCCCTAGCCGAAAACAAAGAGAAGAGAGGAGGAGGTTGAACCAAATGAGTTCTCTTGTACTTGTGTGCTTGGAAACTTGAAATACTAGGAGTATGGTGGGGGTGTGCTTAGGCCGGCCATAGATGGGACAAGAGGGGAGGTTAGGTTGCTCATGGGGGACAAGCATGTTGGTGTTGTAAGTGGTTCAAGGGTTTATCCAATGGACCTTATTCTTGTAGTGTACTTGGGTCACAAGGTGGTTTGGCAACTAGCTAGCATGGTAGTTCAAACATGTGCTTATAGTAAAAGGATTTAGCCAAGGTTTAGAAAGCATGGTTACATAAAAGAAATCTTGTTAAGTGTTTGGTTTGTGTGGAGAGTGGGCCGATCGGAAAAAAAAGAGAGGGGCGGTGGGCTTCGGCCCGAAGAAAAGAAAAAAAAAGAATGGGCTTCGGCCCGAAGGAAGAAAGAAAGAGATTGGGCTTCGGCCCAATTCGAAAAGGGAAAGAAAATGGGCCGGGCCGGGACGAGAAAGAAAAAGAAATGGGCCGAAAGGGTTTGGGCCGAGGAAAAGAAAGAAAAGAAAAAGAAGTTGGGCCGTAGGCCCATTGGGCCTTCTGGGCCGAACTGGGTCTCGAGTCGGGTCGGGTTGAGTCCGGTTTGGTCCTACGAGTCCAATAAGATTTTGTTTGGGCGCAAACGATATCCGGAATGAAAAATGGATTTTCGATGTGAAACGAGTAATCGTAACAATAAAAATATTGTTTATTGCGGACGTTTACGGGTAATTGGAATGTCACTTGTCATGATTTGGTGTCTTATGTTGTTGTGCATAAATGATGTACTTCGAATTTGAATTAAAATGTTTGCTCGACACGAGCGATTATGTTGGACGTTCACGAAATTTTGTTTGACGGGGTTTAAATAGTTTGAAGGAAAATAAATGGTTTGAAATTGAATTAGTTTTAGAAGTAAAACTAAAATATTGTTGGACTAGAATGGTCGTTTGAATAAACGACGTGTTTGAAATACGTTTGTCATAATGTAAAAGTTTAGAACATATAAAATAGTCATTTTATATTTAGATTTCACAAAACATTGTTTATGAATTTCTTATTATTAAAATTCCATCGTGAATTGTTACGGAAATTTTATTTGATTTCCATTACGGGTAACTGTTGTCGGACCTAGATTGTCTACGTTCGCACGTAAAGGCATCTAATTAGCCTAATGCACATAGATTTACAGCTAATTGCACATAATTAATATATTAAAATATACCTGGAAAATACGGGTTGTCACAGCAGCTCATCATATTTTTGCTGCAGTTCAGTTAATTTCTGTGTTAGCTCAGATATCTCAATCCTAGCCTGATCATATAAAATAGTCTTCTCCGTTGCTAGCTTTTGATATTTCTCAATGTCTATTTTTTGAGCTTTCACATTCTCTTCACTCTTCTCCCATCTGCCCTTAAATGAACTTCTAGAACATTGCATATCAAATAATTATATCTCACTATTTTTCCAAAGTTGTCTAAGGCCAGGAATTAAACAAGCACAAGTAGGATTGGGGCATATCTTAGTCTTGTCAACTTCATCTGCTAAAGCATCCTTGTCCTCAACCATATTATTTTCTTCAACCACTGAACTCATTTTTCTTTCTTTAGACATGCAGCCTTTGAAAATTTTGAAAAATCGGCAAAAACGGCAAAAGTACTATTCAAAGAATAGTGTCAAAAACTTAAAACGCGAAAACAAACGAGCTCCCCTGGACGTTAGTCGGTGGTAATTCTGGGGCTCGGTGTCACGAACGTCGTGTTAAAATTTGAGCCTCTAACTCCAAACGAGTCAAAAGTTATGTCTGTTTCCGTGAAAGTGTGAAATAGTGATCTTTGCCGTAAACCAACCCTGTTTCCGATCGTAATCCCTGTTTACGATCGTAATCACCTGTTTATGATCGTAATCACCTGTGGATCGTAATCTCCTGATCGTAAACTCCGATTCCGATTGAACTGGATCGTAAATTCCGAATCCGATCGAGATGGATCGTAAACCCTTGATTCCGATGAAGATGGATCGTAATCTCTTGATTCCGGTAAGAAAATGTCGTAAACACGAAACTGTTGATCGTAAACACCCAAAAATCTTGTCTTGATGTCGTAAACTCGTTTCCGATGAAGATCTTCAAGAACAACCAGTCGTAAACACTCAATAAACCCAGAAATTGATCGTAAACCCTCAAGAACAGCAGCAGCTCAGATCGTAAAAGTGAAGAACAGCTTCAAACCTTCAAAAATCGAACCTTTTTCCAGAAAATACTTGAATCCAATATCGTGAGAACCTCGAATCAGTGATTCTTAGCTCTGATACCAATTGTTGGTCAAGAAACAAAAACCGTTCACGATATCTAACTAATCTAAGCGTGCGGAAACCGTTTAGATTAGTGATTCAAGAATAGAGATGAAGAGAACACAAGAATACGATGATTAAAGCAATAAAAACTTGATCTTTGCACACAAGATGAACTTGTCGGGTACAACTCAGAAATCGTAAACAAGATTCTCTCGGGTTTACGATCGTGAACACCACTTGGCTACTCCTAGAATCGTAATCAGCAACCCCTATGATGGTGAACTCATGGGGTTTATATAGCCACCCCATGAGTTTACAATTGGGCCCTTAAACCCTAATGGTAAACCCAATCTTAAACCCCAAGCCCAATAGTAAACCCAAATAAACTAGTCTACTAAACTAAATAAACTCTCTAAGCCTAGCCCAAACTATTTAATATTACAAGCCTCATAATCTAGCCTCAACAAGAAGACATGCGGTAAATGTTACGCTTTTATAAAGACTCTCTTTTACTTAATATACAATATTGTGACCATGGCGAGTTTCAATTTGCCAAATCACAAAAGTCTTTCTACATTCGTACCATGAATATCGATTTGATAACGAGGAAATATTTAGTAGATCTACTGGGTCTGACAAGCTATGGCCTGGCCAGTCGCTTTAGCCCCACTCGCCTTCTAGGGAGTGGAGACGAGTTTTATATTGTCCTAAGGTTTTCACTCATTGCTCGGCAAAGGCAAGAGGGGGAAGGCAGTTTCATTCAGTCAAGTAATGGGTACAGGGCTCTATTGGGTTATAATAACCATGGACTAGCTATCCAAGGGTATATTAATCGCTTTGGGATCGGTATCCCGCTTTCGGGTTAGGTCTGTTGACACTTTTTAGCATGTTTCTTCTTAGGTCCTTAGGAGCACGCTAAGGAGCACGTTTAGGAATCATGGTTCATTCATAACTCTGCATGTTTGGTTAAACATTCAAACTATTGGGTGACGTTTGTGCATTAAACTTTTTTGGAACTTCGTATGTTTGTTTTACGCTTCCGCAAATGGTTTTTTAGAACTTGTTAAACTCCTCGCACTGAAACTGTTTTAATACATGTTATGAACTTTAAAACTCTGAACTTTTAAACAATCTTATTATGCATATAGTATGTTCGGTGTGTCTGGTAACTCAGATCCTGGTAGGTCACGTCTACGAATCGGTGGTGCCCCGAGGGCGGATTTTGGGGGTGTGACATTTATATTTTATTCTTTCACATAATCTATTATAAAATCATATATCTAAAAATAAGAGTATACTTGTAAAATTGTCTCCTTCTTATCTTTTCTCTTCATATTTGTTCATCTCTTCGTTGAGTGTTATGTTACGTCTACGCCGATGGATCGTATTTGGGTTTGGCTTTAGGTTGATAGTTTTTTTGCAAATTCTCCTATGGGGACTCTTCATTCGATCAAGGGGTTACATTTATCTCGCGCGAAGAAGGATTTGCTCAAGCTATTTTCTATACTACTTTGTGGGTTATTTGGAATTTTCAGAATTGTGTGATATTTCAGCCTAATAAGGTGCGGAACGACGAGCTTTTTGACAACATTGTTCTATTTTTTTATACGTGAATTGTGAGTAGGAATAGTAAAGTCAATATGACTTGGAACTAGTGGATTCTAAATCCGTTTCTTTTCATGTAATTGTTTTTCTACTATCTCTTCTTGAGATAGTTTTGTTTATAATACATGTCGTCGTTTTGGAAAGAAAAATAAAACTTAGGAACACAAAATATTTTTTTTCTTTCAAACTCTGGAACATGAAATAAAATTAGATATTTATTTTCTCTCCTTAATTCCCCTTCTTTTGTTTATTAAACTCGGAACATGGTCTTTGAAAAAACAAAGAAGACAAAGGTACCTATTAAGTTTCGAACCCAGGTACCCAAGTAAGATGTGAAGTTGGGCTGAGCCTCATTTATAAACCGTGTCAGCTCAATCAGGTGTAATGGCCCCATTAGGGGCGTAATTGGCTGGAAAACACTCGGAACACCACCCCTAGGGGCGCTATGGTGGTGGTGGCGATGGCGGTCACGGCGTTGTTTGTAACTTCTCTTTTTCTTTCTCCACAACTCAAACAATTACACCTCATTCACACCATCATTCATATGCTACACATTTTTTCCACCATTACACCACATCATGCATGACATTCTTTTCACCTTTATATCATCACACCACTACACATAACCTAACAAATATAATAAATTTTAAGCAACCTAACCGACCAAAATTATCACTTTGAAAATGGTTTGTTCGGATTCGAATGTGTTTTGTGAAAACTTATTCAGACCGAACCAAATTAACCATATTTTTAAAACGTTGTCTTGAATAGGAGTGCAAACCAACCAAGCCGACTCTTTAGCTACTCGAGATCGGATCGATGTGAACCAAAGATCAAAACCACCAAATAGGTTTCAAGTGAGCCAAGAGAAATCGGTTCTCTATGAGTCGAAGAAGACCAAGGGAAGAAGTCGATCTAGGTGGTATGAGACGAAATAACGTTGCGTGATTCTGTGAGTTGTAAGGGATGTGATTATGTGTGAGTCGAAAAGGAAAATGAAAAATACCTTGCATGAGAAGAGATAAAAAAAAGGAGTTTTATAGTTCTGATAAAAAAGGATAATAAGAAAACGTATTGACAAGGTGGTCATGATGATGATGAATGAGATGAAGACGTTGAGATCAAGTGGACCAAATGAGATAATGGTATGTATGACCAAAGATTTGAATAAAATCGTTTAGGGTGGACGATCGCACAGAACCTATAATTTTGAGGGGTGGGGGGGGGAGAACTTTATTTTCCGTTACTAGTCTTCGAACTCAACATATATTATGATATAATAACTATATAAGTAAACATGAAATCTAAGAAAATAAGAATATAGTTAATTAAATTAAAACATTAATAGGGCCTCATTTTCACATTTCGTACAAGGCCTCAAAATCTAGAGACCGATCCTGCCCAAAAGGATCCATACCGAACTCTTTGTAAACGCATATAAAGCATATATGAGCTATACATATACAAATGTGTATAAATTTTTTAAATAAAATAATCACATCAATTTTTTTTAAGATCTAAACTCACCATTTTAGAATTTAGATGTAATGTTCGAGCTAAAAATAGGCCCCATTCAAAAAAATTCAAATAGAAAAGTTCTTAAATAATACAACCAATAAGTTATATCAATAAACATAAGAAAATTATAGTTTTTTAATTAGATTATTTTATATTATTAGTTTAGATTTTAAAATTTAAATGTTTTATCTAAAAAACTATATATATTCCCTTATATATAAATTCCCTTAACATGCCAGTCACACACTTGCACTATTTAGTTGGACGCGTTTTTTTTCTAATTGGAGTTCAAGGGCGGTGGAGAGTGAGTAAGGACTTTCTTTCCACGCGTCTCATGTACTTCCCATCACCTTCTCATTCTCTCTCTCTTTCTCTCTCTGTGTAATCTTTCTCCAGATCTGAGAATATGTTGCATGATCTTAGATTTCTTCTTCAAGCTCTAAGGAGATGTTGAGGAGTCTGTTGTTGCTCCGCTCCGTGTACGATCGTTGAAGCGACAACATGACTCGCCGTCTCTATCGGAGATGTCGAAGAGTTTGTTGTTGCTCTGTTGCTCTGTTGAGGCACTGTTCATGACTGGATTCTCTGTTTTTCGCTCTGATTCTCGATTCCATCTGGATTTGTTGTTTGTTGCCGTCGGAGCGACGGTTGTGACGGGGGTTAGTTTCTTTTGGCTGGATTTGGGGGGTTTCTGATAGTCAATTGTTATGATTTGGGGTTTCCGTTTGCTGATTCTTATGATTGGGTTTTGTTTTATGGATTTCCTTATGTTGGTGACGGGATGTGGCGATGACGGAAAATGGGCCGCCGTTGTCGCTTCTCCGTCTGTTGCTCCGATTCCGGTGTCGGCAAGTCGCCGCTGGCGGCTTACCCGCCGGTCATAGATGCAACACCAGTTGGCAGTTACGGGATGTGCCGATGACGGAAAATGGGTCGCCGCTATCGTTTCTCCGTTTGTTGCTCTGTCAGCAGGTCGCCAGTGGCGGCTTACCCGCCGGTCGTAGATGCAACACCTAGATATTCACATCCACTTTCGTCGTCGGCGCTTAAGGTCTGTAATCTACTGTTTCTGTATGTGGTGTGGTTGGTGTGTTGTTGACACCGGATCTGGTAGCTTTTTACCAGGCTATTCGACTTTCTGGCTAGGGTTTTTGCCAATGATTGCTCTACGGTGTGTTACAGGAAATAAGGGGACTTATATGTACTCTAAAGATACACTATCAAGCCACCCGTTTTTTGGGGAATTGGATTTTTTGGATTGTGATGGTTAGTTGAGCCTCTGTTTGTCCCGAGCCTTTACGATAGTGACAGACTTATGGTCTGATTTGTTGTCCTTTTTGGCTATGATGAACCATTAGGATCTGAGCCACGTTAAGCCTTAACGGCTATTGGGTTTTCTGATGTGATCCAGGTTGAGCCTAACAGCTGATGGGTTTTCTGATGTTGCTTAAAAGTGGCTATGATGATCTTCGGATCTGAGCCAGACCTTGCAATTGGAATTGTGGCACTCTGGTTTTTGTTATTCAGATTATGATGCTTGCTTTTGCCCCTTCATGAGTGAGATAATGGTTAAGTTGACCGGGGTTCGCGATGATACTTGGCATGTGGTTTCGAGAGACAGATTTGATTTGCCACTCTGATTCCGACACTCGCTTTGTCCCTTCATCCGAATGTGGTTTGGTGGCCATCAGTCGGTGTGTCGCCCCACTTCTGTTGTTTTTGATAGATACTCTATCTAATATGTCGGCAAAAAATTGGCAATGATGAGTTCTTTCTGAGCCTTCATTTTCTAAAGCTTCAATTGGTTATGCCCTGTTGTTATGAGGATGTGATGACCACGTAACGATCTGAGCTCCAATGGTTGGTGTGTACATTTCTTATTTGGCTATGATAGGATGGTTTAAGGTTGATCTTTAATTCTCTTCAACTAATCTTTATTGCTTCAAGTTCATGTATTTTCATTAAATACTGCTAAATTGATATTTTATAATGTTAAGACTCTTGAATTGAACATGTTGGTTTTAGTAGTAAATTGAATTTGTTTTTACAGTTAAAGGTCTTTTAGCTTTTTAACTTTTTCTTTTCTTCTTTAAGATTCTATTCTGACTTCAACTCCAAGATTAATTGCAGGTACCACCAGAACATAAACGAGGAAAAAAAGGAAATTTTTTGAGATAGCATAGAAATGGAGCCAAATGTGTGTGTAAATGAGTATTTGTTTTTAGCCTTCTCTTTAGTTTTAATTTGTTACTTCAACTTTTTCTACAGGTTATTTGCTTTCTATTTGTTGAATGCTACCTGCCATTTAAGGTGAGGTTTTTCGATTGTTCTTTTCTGATTTCGTTTAAGTCTTTTTAATTCATCTGATTTGGTTTATGTTATTGTAATACAATGGAGGTGGAGTTTAGTGTATGATGATAAAACATTGATACCATCAGATGGAGATATTGAGGCTATGATGATGTTAAAGCATTAATGTTTTTCTCTTTAATCAATACAATCACATCTCTTTATTTATATTTTGCAAACTTTAATCATTATTAAGTATAGTCAGGCTACATGATTAGTAATAAGTTATATAGCAGGGGTACTTCGTTCATATAAATATACACATGAAACTCATATTTCAAAGAAATTTATCAAATTGGGGATCTAATATGGTTAATAGTAATGTCATTCATCTGTCCTTGATTGAAATGTTTTAATGGGTTGGTATTAATGCTTTTTAATCAATGGTTTAATTTCTTCTCTGTTTTGCAGGTATGTATAAAGTTTTTTGGTTGCATCTTTGTTTCCCGAGTGAGTCTTATTAATACTCGAACATGTTAAAGGTACATTAGTTTAAATGATGTTATAGTTTCTTTTTTGTTATTAAGACATGATTGTGATGTAAGTCTCTCAAGTCTCACTAAACACTGATCTTTAAACACAAAGAGATGCTATCATATTTTATTTTTATTTCTAATTTATACAAATTATCATGTTCATTTCGTGATTAGATTTATAGAAACATAATTTGACACTTAGAATTTGATTAACCAATTCGTACTATATAATGGCTATTATCGTTTGCTTTAAATCCGGTTATGCACTTGCAGTTTGCCAAATAGCATCTTCAATACTTCATCATTAGCACAGATCACACTCAACAGCTCATCGATTCTGATTGCCACTCAACTGGAGCATCAAATCAGTCTTACAAGTGGCCTGCAACGAAGTGCCCCTACTGCAGTTCCTGCAACACTGGCAGGGAAAACCCCAAAAAAACAAGAACGAGAATACCAAGGTACAACCATACATCACACATTAAACGTTAAACAATAAGAAATACGGGGACGAAAAATAACTAATGCACTAATTATAATTGTAAGATTCGTGTCTTATAAATGTTAAGAAACTCTAACCCAAACTTTCTAAAACGATCACCGCCCCGCAACGCGGGCGGTCGTTTTACTCGTAATATATAAAAGAACTTAAAAATTATAAGCCCTTAAAATAATGTGTCAGCGGCATCTCTTACACATGTTTTAAGAGCATTCACATCAGGTTTCATATCCTCGTCCTTTTGATTAACTAAAAAACACTACTTTTTTTATTTCTCCTTTTCAATTAAATAATAATTTTGTATATTTTTATCATTACATTTTCTTTTTTTTCATTCACAACTACTTTTAAGAAAATATAAAAAAAAATATATAAAAAATCTATCATGTTTTGTCATATATATAAAGATGAAGAGTGATATTTTCATCATCTCTACTCATAACTACTTAGGCTGTGTTTGGCGCACTAGCTGAAAAGCTAGCTGCTAGCTGATAAGCTATAAACTGGCTTATAAGCTAGTAGCGTTTAGTTAAAACTAGCTGATAAACTAGCTGAAAAATGTAAAATGTCATTAGTACATGTATATAAATAAATTAAAATTTATAAATGAAAATATGTATAAGTTAGGAAAGGGTAAAACTGGAATTATTATAAAAGCTAGTTGAAAAGCTACTTCAACTAGCTTTTTAAAAGCTAGTTGAAAAGCTACTTCAACTAGCTTTTTAAAAGCTAGCTTTTTGACATTACCAAATAGGGTTTTTTAAAAAAGCTAGCTTATAAGCTAGCTTATGGCGCGCCAAACACAGCCTTAGGATCAAACTTTAATTTTTAAGAGTTATAGTAACAAAATATAGAAAATCTATTGTAAATGTGAATGCTTAAAGTCTTAAAAGTTTAACCCTCACTTGTTATTCTCCTTGAGTCCTTTCCTAGTTACTGGGCATACCATAGATATACACGTGCGTCATTTGGAGCAAGTGGTGCAACGTCATTCACCTTTTAACCAATCGCATATAAGCGCGTGTAACAACAGACGACTCTTCCCCTCTATAGGAGGCTGGAGATTCGCTAGTTTAGCGCGTGGATACAGAAATCCATCGTCTAATATTTTAGGATTTCCAAACAACCAACTTGTTTTCTTACCATTATTTTTTATTATTATAACTATAATAATAAAAATAATAATAAAAATATACCTTATTTAATAGCTATATATTTAGTAGCTTCATTATCTTGCAATTAGATCCCAACACCAAATAAGATATGGAGTCTTCTTCATCTTGGCCGGAAAGTTCACCAATCAATCGGATCAAAGCCATTCAAGAGCTCACACAAGGTCAAATATATACCAACCGGCTTCACGAAATGATCGGTCAATCAGAAACGATCGAATCTAAACTCGAGTTAGTTGATCACACGTTGGTGCAGATCTTGGGGATGTTTAGAAGAACCCTATCGGTTTTGAGTTCAAGCCCGTCTAGCTTCAACACGAGTCCATGTAATCAGACTCGTGATCTCGACTTCTCCAAACAATTGGGATGACCAGACGTCAGAAGATTCGATTGAAAGTGTCAAAAGTATGATACCAGTAAAAACTAGAAGAGGGTGTTATAAAAGAAGGTATGTTTTATGTTGTACTTACTTTAAATTGACACAATTCCATAATCTTATGTTTATAAGACGCGTATGATATATGATGTTATAGTATTAGATACATGTTAATTTACATTTTTAATATGTGGTTTTATGAACTTCAAGTTGCTAATAGTTATTTTCTTTGATAAAATGCAGAAAAAGTTGTTCTGAATTAGTAAATGTGACCTTTAATTTGGTTGATGACGGATATGCTTGGAGAAAATACGGTCAAAAAATGATTCTTAACTCAAAACACCCAAGGTATAACTTTTACAACATGAAATATATTTCTATTAACTTTTGCAAATTTTGTTAATGTATATATATTTATTAATGTGCAGGCATTATTATAGGTGTAGTCACAAGTATGAACAAGGGTGTCTAGCAACCAAACAAGTTCAAATGACCGAGGACGAGCCACCAAAGTATAGGATAACTTACCATCGACGCCATACTTGTCGCGATTTACAAATATCATCGCCTCAAATCATTTTGGATTCTCCAAGCCCTAGGGACAATTCGTTCCTTCTTAGTTTCGAAACAAATGAGCTCATCAAACGAAAACAATTCGTCAGCCCTTTCCCCTCCTCAACCAAACGTTAACCCGAAAAACGAGGGTTTTCCTACTATCCATAAGTATTAAACACGACAAACTCTCTTCATCCGATCATCATACAAAGTGGGATCCGGTCACACAATCCTCACAAGTTCCATTGGGACCTAAGTCTATGAGATCAATGGACACAATGATTTTGGAGACTTCTTCTCGGAATATTCATGTTCGTAATAAATAGTTAGTTTTCATTTGGAGTGTCTTTTTATCAAGTTTGTTGATAAATTTGGTTATTTGGTTATTATATATTGTGACAAGCTTGTGTGTTTTAATATTTATTAGCCAAACAAAACATGAGTAGATGGTTTTTTTATATAAAATAGATCAAACGACATCAAAAGATGCATGCCCTAAACATGCATGCTAAATTTCAAATAAGGACGTAGCCTTTTTGTTTAGAGCGATGTTTAGAGCTTGAGGTTCTCTTTCAACACATACAATCCTTGCTCACACCGATCTTGGGTGAGCACCTGCTTCGAGTCCCGACCCTGAATGTAAAAATAGGGGTATGAGAATAAAACATCTAAACTATATTGTGTCGTAAGTTTACTAATAGATAGCAATTTTTTTTGATAAATTTGGAACAATCAAAACATCATTTAGGCGTATATCCTTAATGACACTTGTATAGCCTTTATGAGAAACCGAGAGAGTGTTACCATTTCCGAACATAGCATTTGAATTTCGAAAATACGGATGCGACTAGGGTAATGTGATTGGTGGAGGCGGCCATGTGATCAGTGGCACCGGAGTCAACAAACCAATCGGCTCCACCAGAAGCAATATGGCTTTAAGAATGAAATTCTTGGGGGGCATCTAAGCCTCATTAGGGATATTTTTATGGGCGAAGCTTAGTGGAGGGGCGGGGGCGACTGTTCCTCCGGTTTTTTTCATCCGGTAGTACAAATTTTTATGATTTTCTAAAAAAATATATGTATAGAGAGAATCGCCCCCGTGACTTATTGCCCCTGCAAAATTCTAAGTCAAGCTTCGCCACTGGGTATTCTCACGACAAATGGAGGTGTAAGAGGGGCATGATGGGGCAACATGCCCTTCCAAACCGCACAACTGACACACAAGTCATTGAAAACTAGGGGCAACATGTTTCGTGAACAGCTTGACCGTCAACCGAATTCAATGACAATTTGGTTACCCCTGGTTAAATTCCGAAGTTTATCTTTGAGATTTTGAACCCGCTCGATGGACGAGTTGTTGTAAGCGGCTTCAAGAGTGACCCATATGTCACGAGCCGTTGTCAGATTCAGAACCTCGGAGGTAGCCTCCTCCGATAAAGAGGAGAGGAGGATGAGAACAACCTTATCATCATCTTGTTTCCACATCTTATGGAGAGGGTTTGGGACTTGTTCGGTGACGGATCCAAAAATTTTTATCAACGGGGGCAAAGAAGACGGGTTGGTGAAAACATCTTGATTACAAGAATCAAAGTCGGTCGATAAAATGGGCCAAAACAGGTCAGGCTAACGATATATTATTGTTCAGCCCTACCCTCCTAACTTGATATATTATTTAACGATATCATAACGCTTTCATAAGTTTGAATAATGATTTAACATAATTATATACCTATATACATTTTATAAAATATTTATCATTTTCTTATTTACTTTCTTTTACTATTTTGTCATTAATATATTTTACCATTTTGTCAGTGTCTTTTTATTATCTATCCGCACGTGAGGAACTTAGCACATAAATTTGTAGTGTAACATGTAAAATTATGTAACATAATTTTTAGGTTAATGACTCAACACTTTAAGAGTTCAGTTTCTAATTTTAACGTTGTAACGTAGTCTTCTATTTGCGATTGAGTCGTTTAAGCTTGACAAAAGAGTTGGTATTTTTTCTTGGGTGATATAGTAGGTACATATAGATTTTCTTAAGTACAGTAGTGTAACATAACTTTTGTTTGAACTACTTTTTTTATTTCCGTTTTCTTTAGCTATCGTTATACAATTCGACAGTTATTTGTGTCAACCCTGTCATCACAGCAACGTATAGATAGAAAATCTAATAATATATAATAAGTAAGTAAATAAAAAACACTTGTAAACGATAAATAAAAAACAAAAGCACATATATAATTAGTAACTAATTTATTAATAATACGTTTTAGTTATCTATAAAATTTAATTAGGGTGGGGGGAGTGGGTCGGCAAAACCCACTCGGCAAACCCCATTCCTTCGGCAAAAAAATCGGCGACCACTCCCCTTGTTTCGGCATCCATATTTTTCGGCAAACTCCACTCTATTTCGGTAAATTTTTGCCGAGCTTTGCCGACTCCCTTGTGACCGTTGAACGGTCAATTTTTTGACCGTTACCCATTTTTTTTTTTTTTACTTCACCAACTATATATAAACCACCCACATCTCACTTTTTTTATACATTCTCTTCAAAAAAACTTCCAAATCTCCCATTCTATTTTTTTATACCATCCTCATGGCTCGTGCACGTCCAAAGTTAATTCTCCCACCCGACTTTATGACTTCGTCTAGTAGTTCGAGTGATTCAGACGAGGAGGCATTGTTGTACATGAGGAATTGTTATTACGCCTCCTTAGAAGAAGATACGGCTCGTTCGCGAAGGACTAGTATTTACCGAGATCGTGCGGCTAGTCATGCTCACTTGGTGGAGTTATATTTTGCCGACAACCCTCGCTTCAATGAAGGTATTTTTAAGGAACGATTTCGGATGTCTAAGACTTTGTTTACACGTATTATGAATGATGTTGAAAGTAATTTCGAATATTTTACTTTACGTTACGACGCGAGGGGGCGTCCAGGTTTCTCGGCATTACAAAAATGTACCAATGCTATTCGTCAACTGGCAACCGGTAACGTGCCAGACGAATACGATGAGTTTTTGCAAATGGCTGAAAGAACATCACGTGAATGTTTACACAATTTTTGTGATGCTATAGTTAAGCTTTATAAAGATGAATTTTTACGGGCACCGACTAGCCATGATCTTGCTCTTCTATACGAGGCTCATTTAGAAAGACATGGCCTCCCTGGTATGATTGGTAGCATCGATTGTATGCACTGGGAGTGGAGAAACTGTCCAACAAAATATAGAGGACAGTATCATCGCGGTGATCATCCAAAACCAACGATAATACTCGAGGCAGTTGCGTCACAAGAAATGTGGTTTTGGCATGCTTTCTTTGGTGTCGCCGGTTCGAATAACGACATAAATGTGCTTAATCAATCAACGCTGTGCACGAATGAGTTGAAAGGCATTGCTCCAAAAGCTCCTTTTTGGGTTAACGGTCGAGAGTACAAGCGTGGCTACTACCTTGCTGATGGTATATACCCCACTTGGTCTATTTTTCTAAAGGCGTATACACATCCATATGTAATCAAGGAGAAGAAGATGAAAAAGATACAAGAGGGTGCAAGGAAAGACGTCGAAAGAGCGTTTCGTAGGTTAAAAGCTAAGTGGGCGATAATTGATCGTAAAGCACGCCCAATGGATACAGATTTGATGGAGAATATCATGTACGCTTGCATGATACTTCATAACATGACGCTGAAAGACGAGGGCATGGCTATATCACCGGTACACATTCCTGATCCTCCCGTGGAACCAGTCGTCGATGAGAATGTGTATCTGGAGATACGGGATAGCGAGGTACACACTATGCTACGATTTGATATTACGGAACACATCGCCGAAAACATGGATGTCATACTAACGGAAGAAGAGCTAAACGCAAATCCTACAACCTAGATTGGTGTTTGTTTATTTATTTTTTTTAGAAATTTGTACTTTTTTTTTATTGTATTGAATGTTTTATTTTTATGTTGTATTGAATTTTTTATTTTTATGTTAATGTTTTAGTTTTAGAAAAAAGTTAATTAAAAAAGATAAAAAAATATATATATATAATAAAAGTTTGCCTAACCATTTCTACAACCACTCCCACCACCAAAATAAACTATTCTACAAACTTATTCTCTCTCCTCACTATTGGTTGGTTTTTTTGCCTAAACACCTCATTCTACAACCACTCCTCCCATCCTTAGTAATAACTTTTTTTTTAAATGGCACTAACTAGTAACTAATTATGAATTTGAGAGGTCAAAGGTTCTCTACTTGAGAAATAGGTTCGATTCTTACGGATAGTATTTTGGAAGGGGCATTGGCGATGAAGGGAGACTTAAGACTGAGAGGTCACAAGTTCGATCCCTGAGCTCCCAGGTTTTACCACCCGGCCGCTTGCGGAGGTGGATTTTTTCTGGAATGAGCTCAACTGGTATAAATAGTCCCCGGGATTTCCGGGGCATTCGTTAGCCGTTAAGCAAAAAATTAATTAAAATTTATATTTAAACCAACAAACTGTCACATTTCCCAAAGTCACTTATTTAATCATCTTCTCTCTCCTTACTGCATCATCTTCTTCCCTCATTTGAAGCTTTCATGGCTTCCCCTTCATTAAAAAAATCCCACTTCTAAATTCAAAGTTTGTAACATCTTCAATTTCATTTTCCCTCGTTTTGTTAATAATCCGAACAGAAGGCAAGAAGGGGCCTCTTAAAAATATCAAAAAATCCATACAACAAACTTTGAGTCTTAGTGGGGGCCTTGCCACCCTCTGGAGCCTTCTTGAATTAGCCCCTGAACTTGTTTCTGATCTTCGAGCACAGTTTCGGGGGACAATAGAAGTTCCATAGACATGTGGTAGGAGATTTTGAATCTTTAGGGGGGAGGGGGGTTCATTGTACACTTCAGTCAAACCATATTGATTTAATCCGACCCGTTTTCAAATTTTTTATTGTAATCATGATCATGAATCAATAAAGAATCATACTTTGTTTATTTGATGATTATTATTATCTCGATTATTATGTGACTAAATACTTTAGATCACAACGCTCATAAATCATCTCGATATCTCAATTCAAATTATAGCTCAATCATTTCCGTTATTTAAGTAAAACAGGATAACTCGAGTAATCCAAACACGTATGATACTTGTGAGTAATACTAGCCACACCCACGAGTAAATACTAGTAAGGATTTGCAAAAAAAAAATTAAATAATAAAAAAGTTTGAGGTTTAAAAGCATAAATAATGAAAATGCGGTACTTTATGAAATTTCGGTATTAACCGGGAGTTTTGTAAATTACCGAAACCAAATTATATGCAGTTCAAAGTTGGATATTAAATAAGTATGTGTTTTATATTAATTTGAGGTTAAAGATATGAACTTATCAAAGTCTAGGGGTCAAATTTGCATAAAAAGAACTTCAGGGGCTAAAAGTGTACAAATGAAAATTCTGATCACTCCAGGTGGGACCGTGAGCCCTCTTTCTTTCTTTTTCCGTGGACCGTAACGTAGGGACATCAAACGAAAATAGCTTAGCTTCGTCCTTAACTTTCGTTTAAAGTCTTGATACGTGTATTTCTGCTTGATTACTTACCATGCAACGTGTTAGAACATAATTCCGTCCCTTCCAGCATAAATTCAAAAATCTTTGCATCAAATTTAAGCTCCAATTTCACAAATTAAGTACTAGAAAACCCTAATCTGTCACCAACCTTCTCTGATCAAATTCTTTTAAACCAGAAGCTTTCAAGATCCCATCTTCTGCAAATTTTTCATTATTTGGTATGTAGAACTAAACCCCTCACTCAAGTTCTGTTCATATGTTCATCTGATTATGATTCTGGAAATGCCAAAAGATCAGAGTTCTTGAATATCTTTTGATCAATTAAAGCATTATGTAATGAATTAGAATTTGATTCTTTGAAGGTTGCTATAAAATATCATATAAAAAGAAAGCCTTGTTTTGCAAAGTTTTGGCATTGACTTGAGAAACGAGACAAATTAGGGTTTTATTAACGTTGTTTTCTAGCATAGGTAAGGATGTCGCATAAATCATTCGCTGGACCTGACAGACTTACCCAAGGATTCCCGAAATGAACGTTTACTTACAGAAAAGTGCGACTTCATATTAATTTAATCATTAAAGAGTAAAACAGTCGTTTAAAAACAATAGAACATAACCCATTCTAACTTACTCATAATCTTACAATCCGAGTCATTTAAGTTTCCTCGTATTTAACTAGCTTATTTATTTTATTAGGATAATCTCAAGGGTTCACATATCTCCCCCTCGGTGTTATCTCTCACTCTCAATCCATCTATCATGTGAGTATTCATAGCCCCTCTTCTCTTTTTGTAGGGCTATTATTTATAAGGCATGAACATTAGTGGGCTGTTGTTTTGGGCTTGTCTAGTTTGTTATTAGGCCATGTGGGCCGATTATGATTGGGCTTAGACTAGGTTTACGATTTTGGCTAAGGGCTATATAAACCTCTCTTTGTAACCGTATGACGCTAAGCATTCTAAATACAATTTACGATTTCTTCCTTCTTCTTTGGTGTTCTCGATCGGTTGGTTTGCTTCTAGTAGACATTTATCACTCAAGGTTTCATCTTTTCACAAGATTTAGCCTTTTCATCTACTATTTCTCTTGATTCAATCTCTCACGAGGATTCCGCACTCGTGTTAGATCTAGATATCGTGTGTTCGGGTATTTTTCGGACCTACAATTGGTATCAGAGCTAAGAAACCTTGTTTCGAGGCTCTCACGATATTGATTCAAGAGGATTTTCTGTGTTTCTGGGTTGTTTTCGAAGATTTGAAGGTGTTTTTGGTGTTTCCGATCCTCACAGCTGCTGTTCTTCGCATTTTCTGGGTATTCGAGGTGTTTACGATCCGTTTCTATTGAAGATTGCTTGTTTACGAGTCTGTAGTTGGTGTTTACGAGTGTACTTGTTCGTGTACTGGTGTTTACGACTTTGTAAAGTCGTAAAGGGTGTTTACGATTTTTTTCCTAATCGGAAACAGGTGTTTACGATCCGGAGTCGTAATCGAAAATCGCAATCGGGGTTTACGTTTCTTTTAAGGCGGTTTGGTGTTTACGAGTGCCACGTGTCATCGTGAATTGGGTTCTCGATCGTAATCAGGACTGTTGGATCGTAAACAGGTGTTTAGGATCGTAATCGGGACTGTTGATCGTAATCTGTTATTATTTGGACTTTTGGACTTTTGTTTTAGTTACCCAAGCTAGTGAAATGGATTTCGAGCCGAGTATGTACCAGAAACTGGATTTCGAGATCGGATCTATTACTCGTCCGCCGAGACTAACTTCAGCGGATAATTTCTTGGAGTGGAAGTATAGATTCGAAAATCATTTGAAAAGTGTGGATCTGAGGTTATGGAGGGCTGTTCTCAATGGACCATTCGTACCTACACATGCAACAGGAACAAATGCCGGGAATGAAAAGAAAGAGGAGGAATATGATGATGATGACTGGGAGAGATGCAACAAAGCAGAGAGGGCTTTTGCTATCATGACAATGGCATTGACTCCAGATATCGCTCAAGGGTTCAAGCACTGCAAAACAGCGAAGCAACTATGGAACGCTTTGATTGTTGCTTATGAAGGAAATCCGGATATCAAGGCCAGCAGGAAGCAGATGTTGAAGCAAAAGTTTAATTTGTTCAATCACATCCAGGGAGAATCTTTTGAGTCTCAAGTTCAGAGATATGTGTCATTAATGGCTGAGATGTCAAGTTATGGTGTGGAGCCGGATACTGAAGACAAGAACCTGAAGTTGCTGAACAGTCTGCCAAAATCCTGGAACACCAACATATCCATCATCAAAGACAACAACAGACTGACAGAAGTGACTTTGGATGAACTGATTAACAAACTGAAGTCAAAAATGATAGATGATAAGCAGAGAGAGCTAAACCACATAAGCTCATTAAGTTTGGCAGGGAAATTGAATCAGGCTCTGTTATCTGAAGAAGTTGAAGGTAAGCATGAAGGAAAGGCTTCAGGAAGTGGATCAAGCTCAGTCTCAATGGGTAATGCATTTGTGGCACAGCCTCAAGGAAGTTCAAGCAGTGGTGTCAATTCTGGTGATGTCAATGATCCAAACTTTGCCCTTGGTATGGGGTTCATGAACAGTTATCATGCTCTTGTTGCTGGGAATCTTGTACCTTCTGATATGGTGTCTGGTGATCTTAATCAGATCAATCCTGAGGACGTAGAGATGCTAGATGTGTCTTGGCAAATGGCCATGGCTGTCTTCAGAGCCAAGAAATTTATGGCCAAAACTGGAAGGAACGTCTGGAAGGATCAGGATAAAATCAGAATGGGGTTTGACAAGTCAAAGCTGAGGTGCTACAATTGTGATGAGTATGGTCACTTTGCCAGGGAATGCACGAAGCCAAAGAAAGAGAGGGTTGAAGAGAAGAAGACAGCTGAGGTAAAAGGTAAAGGAGAAGACAAGGCATTGGTGGTTCAGGGAGGTGGTGGTTATGACTGGACTTCCCAGATGAAGGATCTGAGCTTGTCACATGCTTTGATTGCTACTGCTGAAGAGGGTAATGAAGAACATCATGCTTTTGTGGTCACCGATGAGGAAAAGCCCGAGGAGACTGAGATAGAAGACAAGGAAGCATACGTTGCTGCTGCTGAGAACCTCAAGGTATGTTCTGATCCCACTTGTGCTCGTATTATACCTGGTCTTAGACAAGTCTGTAAGAATTATCAACTAGAACTGTTTGAGATCAAGTGTGAGAGGAGTTCATTTAAGGGTAGATGGATAAAAGGAGAGGAAAAGATTAAGGCACAAAAGCTAGATATTGTTAAGTACCAACAGATAGCAACTGAACAATCTATCCTGTATGATAATGCTAAATTAGAAATAGCTGACCTTAGAAAGCAGGTAGATGAATTGACACATAAGAACAATGAGATGCAGGTTCAGTTAGATGTGAATAAATTAAGAAACAAAAGAATGCTTCAGGCAGGTAAAGAACTATCTCAGGCTATCACTTGTGGTCAAGTAGGAAAACATACGCCAGGATTTGGTTCGGAAAAGTCTGACAAGTCCGTGGCCGCAAATGCTGTAATTCCCCCACCTATCCCTAGAGATATTATAGGAGTGCTCTATGAGGAGGATCAGGTAGACAGAACTAATTCAGATTATCATGAAGCAGGTCCTCCTATAGATAGTATGTTGATAGGTGTGACCCCTATGACAGAAGAGGAGTTAGAAAGAGAGAAACTTGGAATATATGGAATGAGTGGTCAGAACAAGGTAGATGAACACAGAAATGAACCAGGCCCTTCCCAGGAATCATTAAAATATAATGTTAGTCCTACTAATGTTTCTGTTACATGTGCAGATGATGTAGGCATTGAAGATGTATCTGGGGAGGATGCTGAATGCTTGAGAGTTAATGAGTGTCATGAGTCTAGTAGTTCTGTTTTTAGTTTACCTAAGGATGACGTTCTGGCAACTGTGTCAGAACTTGAAGCATCCAAGTCCAATCAAATTGTCCTGTTAAAACGTGTTTCTAATCCTAATGAAGTCATTAGTTCTTTTAAAATGCGTGTTCCTAACACAAAGATTGGCCGTCAGTCTAAGCCCAATGATTTTGTTCCATATCCCCAGGTTGTGTCAACTTACAATAGAACTGATAAATCAAAATCTGAACAATTTTGTTTAATAACACAACCTGAAAAACATTCAAAACGTGTGATACACAAATGGGATGATCAACCGGAATGGAAGTCGTCTTATCCAAGACGCTCATATTTGTGTAGCAACGTCAATGGGCCTAGACAAATGAATTGCTTTGAATGTGGTCAACCAGGTCATTTTGCTGCTAATTGTATGAACAAACCCTATGAGCCATATTATCCGCAGAACAAGCGGACAAATATGCTTGAGAAAATGATGAGGGGTGAGAACAGAAATCAAAAGCTGCAAGCTTCGTCACAGGGGAAGCAGAGTTCTGAACCAATGAAGACTCAACAGTCTAAGGTTCTAAACACAAAAGCCCTAGTGACAAAGCATGTCAATGAAAGGAGAGATGTGGGCCAAACTTCAAAACCTAAAGAAGTTTACAACAGACCTAACAAAGTTAAAACAAAGCCTTTTGAGAAACAAGTGCAAAAAATCAATCAGACTGCTGAACCTAAGGGTAAAGCAGTTTTGGAACAACCAAAAACTGTTACTCAACCAAAACAAATGGTTTATACAAAATTAAAACTTGAGTGGACACCGGTTGTTAAAACAAAAGGTAAAAAGGCTGCATCTTCTCCAAGAAAAACATCACCCACAAAGAACTTTGCTAGTAGTTCAAACTCACAAAAGCAACCAAATTGGAAGCCAAAAGTTAATGCTAAAACTGTAAATCAACCTGAATCAAAAGCAGGAATGTCTTTCAAAATGGTTAACTACATTGACTCCAAGGGAGTGCCCAGATCTGTTATGACCTGGGTACCTGACTCTAACTGATCTCTGATTTGTGTAGGGACAGCCTAGAAGATCTGTCAACAATCTCTGGTATGTTGATAGTGGTTGCTCCCGACACATGACCGGAGATCTGTCTCTTTTGGAAGATGTAGAGGATTTCAATGGAGGTGGAGTTTCTTTTGCAGGGGGAGTGGGTGGTCGAATCAGTAAGAAAGGTGTGGTGCGGAGCGGTAATCTGTCATTTTCTGATGTTCATTACGTGGAGGAACTGTCGCACAGTTTGCTGAGTGTTTCTCAGATCTGTGATAGAGACTTTTCTGTGATGTTCAATAAGAAGGAGTGTATTATTCTGAAGCCAGGTGTGCAGATACCTGAGGAGTGTGTACTTATGCGCACTCCAAGACGTTCAAACTCATATCTCCTCAACTTGAGCAATCCTCCTATGTCAGAAGAAGCTTGCCTTATATCAAAACAGAATGAAAATCTTGCATTGTTGTGGCATCGTCGTCTGGGACATGCAAACATGAAGAACTTATCCAAGCTGGCTAAAGGAGAGCATGTCAGAAACCTTCCGATCACAGACTTCACTTCAGTAGAGAAGTGTGTGGCATGTGCTAAGGGGAAGCAGCACAAACTGCCACATCGTCCAAAGGTTACAAATTCTGTCTCATCTGTGCTTCAGCTCTTACATATGGATTTGTTTGGTCCTATGCAGGTACAAAGTATCAGCAAGTTCTCATACTGCCTCGTGATAGTGGACGACTACTCACGATTTACTTGGGTCTTTTTCTTGTCAAACAAGTACGAAACTCCGGCCTTAGTAAAGCAGTTTGTGACTCTTATTGAGAATCAGCTTGATAAAAGAGTGAAGGCAATCAGATCAGACAATGGGACAGAATTCAAGAATGCTGAGCTGAATATGTTTTGTGGTGAAAAGGGGATTGAAAGGCAGTTCAGTGCTCCGTACACTCCTCAGCAAAATGGAGTTGCCGAAAGAAGAAATAGAACACTCATTGAAGCAGCTCGAACAATGATGTGTGAAGCAAAATTACCAATCTTCTTTTGGGCAGAAGCTGTGAATACCGCTTGTTATGTACAAAACAGAGTTCTTCTGAACAAGCGTCACGAGCAAACTCCATATCAAATCATTTATGGAGAGAAACCGAAGGTGGGTTACTTCAAGACGTTTGGATGTCCATGCACGGTGCTGATTCAGTCCGATGTAGGGAAATTCGAAGCAAAGGCCGATGAGTGCTATTTTGTTGGATATTCAGCAAATAGTGCCTATCGTGTGTACAACAAAACCACCCAGGTTATCATTGAGGCATTCAATGTAGATTGGATGGAGGACAATCCTACTGATGCGGGAACTGGACCTAATTGGATCTTCGACTATGGATCATTATTTGAGGGATTTAATT
Source organism: Deinandra increscens subsp. villosa (assembly GCA_039602395.1). NCBI lineage: Eukaryota > Viridiplantae > Streptophyta > Magnoliopsida > Asterales > Asteraceae > Deinandra > Deinandra increscens. The sequence continues at coordinate 7,587,752 of JBCNJP010000012.1, read as the reverse complement.
TCTCGAATGTTTTCCATAATTTGGGCGAAGAAGAGGACATTGTAGCTCCCAGTGCTGATGTAAGACCTCAAGTGGATAGAGCATCAGCTGAATCTTCTCGGAATGCAACTGCCGATATTCCCGAATGTTCAGGAACACGTGATGCTCCAGTGGATGCTCAAGGCTCAGGTATGTCTGAAAATGTTGTTAATTCTAATCTGCCTGTTAATGTTTCAGTGCCTGAAGTCCAAGAGAGCAGAATCAACAAGGATCATCCACTGAGTAATGTTGTTGGGCCAGTGACAGCGGGTGTCACCACAAGAAGCCGGACAGGACACATCAACTTTTGTATGTTTTCCTGCTTCATATCCCAGATAGAACCTCCCAATGTGATGGTTGCTCTTAAAGATCCAAACTGGATGGAGGCCATGCACAATGAACTCAATCAATTTTCAAAGCTGGGAGTGTGGCGTCTTGTGAAGCGGCCAGCAGACAAGAAGGTGATTCCCACGAGATGGTTGTACAAGAACAAAAAAGATGACTCGGGGATCATTGTGAGAAACAAAGCAAGGCTAATAGTACAAGGGCACAGGCAAGTCCAGGGTATCGACTATGATGAGGTTTACGCTCCGGTGGCAAGATTGGAAGCAATTCGGATCTTTCTAGCTGTAGCTTCATATCTCAATTTTACCGTACATCAGATGGATGTGAAGACTGCCTTCCTGTATGCAGAGATGAACGAAGAAGTCTATGTTACTCAACCACCAGGGTTCATAGATGAAGAAAATCCAGATCACGTTTATCTGCTGGATAAGGCTTTGTACGGTTTGCATCAAGCTCCTAGAACATGGTATGAAACTTTGTCCAATCACCTGGTGGAGAATGGATATACAAGAGGAGTCGTTGATCAAACACTGTTCAGGAAAAGGGTGGGAGAAGACATAATTATGGTGCAAGTGTATGTAGATGATATTATCTACGGATCGACAAACGAAGAATTGTGCACCGAATTTGAGGAGATCATGAAGAAAAAGTTTGAAATGAGTGACCAAGGCGAGATGAGCTTCTTTCTTGCACTTCAAGTCAAACAGAATGATTCCGGGATTCTTATTCATCAGGAGAAGTATGTGAATGAGATTCTGGACAAGTTCAAGATGCAGGATTGCAAGCCCATTGCCACTCCCATGGCATCCAGACCACTACTGTCAGCGGATCTTAACGGGGAGTCAGTGAGTGAATTCCAGTATCGGTCGATGATTGGATCACTAATGTACTTGACAGCAAGCAGGCCAGACATCATGTATGCAGTTTGCGTGTGTGCTCGATATCAGGCTAACCCTAAACTCTCTCATTTAGCTGCTGTTAAGCGTATCTTCAGGTATCTGAAGGGCAGGCCTAGGCTTGGTCTTTGGTACCCGAAGAACACTGATTTTCAATTATATGCTTTTACTGACAGTGATTATGGAGGTAGTGACCTTGACAGGAAATCTACTACTGGAGGATGTCAGTACTTGGGAGATAGGCTCATCTCATGGCAGAGCAAGAAGCAGCATACCGTATCCAAATCAACTGCAGAAGCTGAGTACGTGGCCGCATCTGCCGGTACTTCACAGGTAGTGTGGATCCAAAACCAGCTCACGGATTACGGTATGGAATTCGTTAACACTCCAATATTTTGTGATAATGCTGCTGCTCTTGAGATTGTGAAAAACCCTGTCCAACATTCCAAAACCAAGCACATTGATATTAAGGTACATTTTATTCGTGATTGCTTTGATCGTGAGCTGATTCAGCTACAAAAGGTAAGCTCCGATCAGAATGTGTCGGACATCTTTACAAAACCCCTTCCGCGTCCTAATTTTGAATCTTGTGTAGAAGGCCTGAAGATGATTGCCTTCGAGGAATGATCTGATCATCTATGCTCTTGTACAAAGTCTTTGGTTTTTCAATTTATTCTTAAAACAAAAATTTTAAAAACAAAAATAGAAAATGACTGAAAAATTGAGTCTTGTTTCAAAAGCCTCACAAAAACAGGGGAAGAATTGGTGCTGGTGCTGGTTAATCTGAAAAGTTTTTATGATGTCTTTTGATAGGACTTGAAAAATTGTTCAATGACGGTTGGAGACTGACACGTGTAAGGCTGATGTGAAAGACTGCTCGAAGATGATATGTCGGTAAGCTCAACCAAAACAATGATCATCTATGTAAGTGCAGTAATCTTAAACTTTATAAATGTTTAGTTTCCCATCCTAGTCTACATGGTTTAAAAAATTGAGTCCCGACAAAAATGGGTTGAGAGTGGTATTACCTAGTATTCACTCTCTCACACGCCATGTTAATACTGTATAAGACAACACCAAAAGAAAAAGAAAAAGGAATTCAAAGAATTCAAAATTGAAAAATTCTGAAAAAGAAAAAGAAAAGAAAATAAAATTATTCAGTTGGTCTTCTCTGCGTGCTTATGCGGCCGACCTGATCATCAACTGATAATGCATGAATATCAGAAATAAGTGGTAGTCAAAGCAGTGTTGCATGGTTCCTCAAGTTGGGGGTTTGTGAATCCTCAATAAACTCTGAGGTTGGGTAGGTTTTGCTATGGAAAATTGGGTGTGGGGACGGTTAAACATATCGGTAAATCTGTACAACATTTAAGCACTTTACTGGATGTGAGTTTCTGTGTTTAAACCACCTGACAATTGTCTAGAGTGTCTAGTAACGGAAGCTGAAAAGGGTTCCTCAGTCAAAGACCTGTCTGAAATTATCCGTGAAAAATACCAGCACCAGGTATGTGAATATTTGAAATTTCTGAGGTAAGTTTGTAAATATTTAATTTTGATTTTGATTTTATATGTTTTATCTTCTAAAATTTTTATTGATCATGATCGGATACTCGGGTATGATTCTGAGGGGAAGTTTTGTGAAAATTCTCAAAGTCTTTAAAATTTTAAAAGTTTGTGAGAATTAACAAGTTTGGGGTAAACTTGAACATTTTTTGAAAAATAAAAGGCTTAAGTTTAATTTAGTTTGTGAAAACCTTATTTTTGAAAGGTTTGGGTTTTGTTTTAAAAGATTTTTGAAGTTGAGGGGGATGGTTGAAAGTTCTAAGTGAACGGTTTAAGTTGAGGGGGTTAGGTGTAATTTTTTTTATAAAAATATCTTCTTTTTTACCTTTCACGACTCACTCTCTCTCATTTCTTACCATTTACGACTCCATCACTCCAAAACCCTAACTCCCTCCGTCTCCGCCGCCGTGCCTCGCCGGAAACCGCATTTCCAGTCACCTCCGACCTTTCATCACACAATCCGCATACACCGTCTACCTCTCCACCTTTTTCCGACCACAAACCCTCATTTTATTGACGATTTCACCACTGTTTCTTGGTTTTCTTGTTCCAAACCCTAAAAATTTCATCGACCTAGGTTTTCACTGTGTTTGTGACGATTTCTCGGTGATTCAAAGTCGGATTTGAGTTTAGAACTGTTTAAAGGTAGCTATTTGTGACTTCCTTGAAGTTTTGATGTGTTTAAGTGGGTTTTCGAAGCTTTTGCAGGTTCAAAAATGGCGTAATACAGCGTTTACGACTTTCTGATGAAGATGGTGATGTTGTGGATCGTTTACGAGTCGGGTCGTTTCCGATTCGGGTCGTTTACGACTCCGGTTCGGATCGATTACGATCCTGAGATAACGACAAAATGGAGTTAGGCGATTACGATTGGGATGGTTTGAATCCTCGGCGTTTACGAATGGACTTAGTGATTACGATTGGGCTTAAATTGTCCCGATCGTGAACTCTTTTAAGGAATCGTAAACCCAACTCCTTAATCGTAAACACACATTAAATGAAAATTAAAGACTTAATCACTTAAATAAATTTTCAAATGTCCGTTAAAAGTGAACGGTTTTGAGATAAAATTTGACGGTGTTTGTAAGCAGGTTTTAAATTCAATTATTTTTCCCGAAAAAATGTTCAAATTGAATTTTGTGAAGTTAAAAAGTAATATGTGATTATCAATTGAGCACGTTAAGGGTTAATAATCATAATTGCTTACTCATGATCAAATCTGATGCATATGTCTTGTCTGTCTCAGATGGCAGGAAATGTTATTGACGAACCAATCAAATTTGATCCTGATCACTGTATACCGGCTTTCTTGGAAAATCCACCAGAACATCACATGGAGTTATTTTACTCACTGGTGGCGGGCATGAACGTCTGCAAAATTAATCATGCCCTGAGGACGAGTGTCCTGATAGATGAGATGCTGGTCAGAGAATTCTGGGGAACTGCACGGGCGAGTGCAGATAAGACGAGGATCACCGCTACAATCCAGAACCGTCAGGTGGTCATTCTGGAAGATGATATAAGAAGAGGATTGAATATCAATGATCGTGCATCCGATCCGGTTGATTACTCTAAAGAAGCCGTTCTGGCAGGTGCTCAGCTTCTGGGTTATGAGGGCAGATTCCCGCCGATCATGAAGAAGCAGCTGCCGCACTACTGGAGGTGCCTTGCTCATTTTATGCAGAAAAGTTTTCTGGGCAAGAGGACGAGCTTTGACCAGCTCAACAAGGTCCACGGCACAGCACTTGTGGCACTGGCCCTAGACTGGAATTACAACTTCTCGAAGATGATGCTGCTGGACTGGATAGGGAATGCCGACTTGAGTGCTCGTGAGCAATTTCTCATGACACCAAGGTTCGTGCACATGGTGGTGATGTTGAAATACCCCATGATTCAAGAAAGGATAGAGAAGCTGGATGTTAAGGTGATGGGTGCTGATGTGTTTGGTCTCCAGACTCAGGACAGAAGAGGAAAGTTCATGTTTGAAGGAAGGTTGGAATGGACTAAACGTGGTGCCTTTCCAGAGGTAGCCCATCCACAGAATATGGAGGAAGATGAACCAGTGGCTGATGAGCCAGCTGTAAATGCCATTGTGGCTGAAGATCAAGATGCTGAAGTAAATCCAGCAGTCAATGTGGTAGATGATCCTGAGGTCATTCCCTCTGACGAAGAAAACGTCATGGATGATATCTTTGCCAATCCTGAAGATGAGGATATTTATGGAGACTTGGGCCCACTCAGTCACAAGAGATCAAGAGATGTGATGAGTGGCTCTTCCTCGGGTGACTCTGCTCCTCTGGAGATTGACACTCAGTTTGATAGGACTGAGGTTGCAGAAGAACCTATTCCTTTGAGAGAACCTTCTCCAAGGAAGAGGAATGACCCACGGAGCCTGAGATTCACTCTTACTGCAACTCGCTCCAGTCTGGTGATAACACAACCAGAGGTGGGTCAGAGCTCACAAAGCCAAGCTGCTGAAGAAGCCGAAACTACAACAACAACTACAACTGTCGCTGAAGATCAACCTGCCACTGTGCAGCACGATAGGCCGATTCTGAACGTGCACAGCCCTGTACGTGAAGATAGGCAATTTCTGGAGGTTGACAGCACCTTTGTTGTTCCTAGTCCGGTCAGAATTAGCCTCTCTACCGCGACAAGCCAACCTCTCGCTGCTCCAGGTTTTCGCCCGTTAATGGCTGCTGAGCTTCCAGTTGATCTGAGGATTAGTTCTGATCCTCAGATTAACTTCCTGATCTCTCAGAACAGAATGAGAGAGAATGAGATAAAGACTCTCAAGGATGAAATCAAAATTTTGAGAGAGAAGGAGGAAGCAAACAGAGATTATATGAAAGGATTTGAGATAGCTGACAAAGAAAGGATGGAATATCTTTTCAATATGATCAAGGGGCTGAGAAAGAAGGTTAATGAGCTGACAGGTGGTGCAGGGCCTAGCAACACAGGTGCCTCAGGTCAGAGTTCATCTCAAGCTGGAGAAGCTGTGGAGGCTGTTGATGGAGATGAAAACATTGAGATGTCGGATTACGCCCGATGTGGCAGGATCATCTCAAAGGCTCCAAACTTCCATGAGAACTGGTTCAAGGAGTTTTTCCAAGGACCAGCTCCCACTCAGTACACAATAGACGTTGGTGAAAGTTCTATTGATAGGCAAGGGAGTAGTGAGATGATTCTATGTTGGCACTATGATTCGGAGAAGAAATTGTTCGCCGTGATCCGTGAAGGCTATAGTCCAGTCGAATACTACCAGACTCGTGGTCAATTCCATTCCTGGACAGAGCCGGAGATCAGAAACCTTCTAAGAGCTCCGTTTATTAACAGATGTAATGGGCCAGATGGAAACCTGATCAGAGACAATCTGCTAGGGCATATGCAGAATGACTTCAGGGATTTTGAGCTGAAGGAGCTTAGATGGAGAGAGACGGGAACAAATCCACAGACAGGGGAGTCTGTTGGAGAAGCTCGGAGGCCACCTACCAAACGTACAAGGGTGATCAACATGTTGGATGAGATAGAGGATGGTACGCTTGTAAGGAACTTTGATTGTTGGTACTATGATCCGACAACTCATGAGGTGGTGGTTCTCTGTAAACCGATGCGTCAATTCCGATTCTATGACCCGGTGGATCTGCTTCGGTTTGGAGAACGGGATATCAAGCTTCTTGCAACCCAACCCATTCTAGGTGATGAAAATGATATGGCGAATGCTATCAGGATTGGGATATTTGATGGTGCTGCCAAGAAGATTGTGGAAAATGGTTGGTGGTCAAACAACATTCAAGCCTCGTTCAGATTTGACTTGCTGCTGCCGTGAAGTAGACTAATGGTTCATGCCTAGGGGAAGATTGTAGGGCTATTATTTATAAGGCATGAACATTAGTGGGCTGTTGTTTTGGGCTTGTCTAGTTTGTTATTAGGCCATGTGGGCCGATTATGATTGGGCTTAGACTAGGTTTACGATTTTGGCTAAGGGCTATATAAACCTCTCTTTGTAACCGTATGACGCTAAGCATTCTAAATACAATTTACGATTTCTTCCTTCTTCTTTGGTGTTCTCGATCGGTTGGTTTGCTTCTAGTAGACATTTATCACTCAAGGTTTCATCTTTTCACAAGATTTAGCCTTTTCATCTACTATTTCTCTTGATTCAATCTCTCACGAGGATTCCGCACTCGTGTTAGATCTAGATATCGTGTGTTCGGGTATTTTTCGGACCTACACTTTTTATTTGGGATGCAACATGTATCCTATATCAACATCTTTACTCTTTATTCTTATTCGAAAACGATGCGATTATATGAGTAATGTGTAATTCTTTATATGCTTACTTGTGTGTGAGACTTGATACATGAAACTTGAAACTTGAGACTTGTGAAACTTGAAACTTTAATTTTGCGTAATCATTAATAACACTAAGCCTTTGGTTCATTAATAACTATTGGTTGACAACTCGCCCAGTATATCTAAACGTATTCCTAGTTGTGATGGGTGATTGGAACCTAAACTTTCAAGGTTTGATTTACACATATATCTTATCTCTACTACTTGTATGTCATATTCTTAATCATACACTTGACACATTAATCGCATGTTTTACATTTATTATATAAACAAAACATTTGTGTACTCACCAACTATTCGTAGTTGACCTTTTATGTTATACATGTTGCAGGAAATGCTTTATGAGACTTATGTTATGTTGTTGATGTGTCGGATTTGAACAAGAAAAACGTGGTCAAGTTAAAAATGGTAAATACTGAGTGACCAAACCACACACTAGGGCAAGCGTACCCGTCGTATGCAATATAGTATCAATAAGTACCGAGTATCAATCCACGGACGCGTAATCAGACTCCCGATAATGTATCATAACTAATATTTAACCGATGCAATTGGAATGATTGATTTAAGTAAACTAAGCAAGTAATAAAACTAGCAGTAAACAATGCAAATAACAGAGAATCAGAATGAGAGAGATATCACCTAGCCTAGAATCCATTAAACCCACATAAGACCCCCGACAAGACTTATCAACATGAAACTATCACCAAATGAGAATAAACCAACCAAGGAGGACTATAGACACATCCCGAATGATCAGACAATTCTAAATGAAGCACGGATAGCATAATATGTGAATTTGCACAACAGTTTCACAGTTTCGGTCAAAACAAGCAAAACACGCATAAATCAGGAAACACCAAGAGAGGTCTCTCTAAATGAAACCTAATACATGCATTGACTCTAATTCCGATTATCTAGGACCTAGCAATGACTAAACACGAATAAATAGGCTCAAATCTCGCGGTCACAAGTATTCTAACCTATCAAACAATGTCTAGCCAATAACTAGCAAATGAAATAACTCGGTCAAGTTCATTCCATGAGGATGCACACAAAATCAGCCACTAATCAATGATATATCATCATGTAGGAGGTCTCCGGATCATGCATTAACCCAAAAACCCATTTAAGTTCAAGGATCAACAATAAACTAACTAATAATGGTTGCAATTCCACAATTCCTATCAATTAGTCCACATAATACATCATTAACAACAGCTAATTAAGCACACATAATCATCCCAAACAATCAAAACTAGAATCAAGAGCAAAAATCACATAATCATGTTGAAAAATCAAACCGAAAAGTCAAAATGGGTAAAGTTTCATCTAAACTAAGTGATAAATGAGAAATCAGCTACATATCATGTATCTAACCACAAAATCAGTCAAATCTAAGCAATACATGAACAAACAATCAAGATCTAAGAAGAAAGAATCAAATCGGATGAAGAAATTGCAAACCGAAGCTTCCAATCCTTCAATCTCCTCTCTAAAACCTTCAATCAAGCCCTTGATCGCCCAAATTTAGTCTCTAATCTCGTTCTCCTCTCAAAAACGTGCTCTCTGGTCGAACTCCCCAAACCCTAGGCTCCAAGAATGCTTAAATACTCGTTTTGGGATTTTTAGCCATCTCGGCCCGTTCATGGACCAACGAAAACTGGGACAGGAAAACTCGTTGGTCCATGAGGCCCACTTTACTCTTTTTCTGGATTCCAGGCTGATGGACCTGCGAGACTGGAGAGTGGACACTCACTGGTCCATGACTGACACTTTAGCAGAATTTTCCATTTCTTTTATCTTTCACTCCCGAACTCCAAATCGGGTTCCGTTTTCGCCGGAATCACCACAAATCATCAAAGCACAACCAGATTTCCTAAAAATCAACATATGAATAATTAAGAGCCAAAATCTCATCAAAACTCAAACAAAAGATGGATAAAATGCGGGATTTGCAATTCAAAAACATATATAAGATGCGTTGCATCAGTTGTCACGCTAGGAACTTTTGGACTTAGTTAAACTTTAATCTTGTTATGTTTGCATTATGTTTTGTAAGACTACTTCGGTTATGAAATAAAATCGCATGATTAAGTATATAACAACTCTAATTTAGTGGTTGTGTGCATCTGGACAATCATCACGCCCCGACATATTCCGTTGTCGGCCTGGGTGTGACAGATTGGTATCAGAGCCATGGCTATAGAGATTTAGGTCATTAGAAATTGATGACCTAGACTATGCCATAGGTGTTCTACATGATAATCTCATGTGTAGTATGCCTACTTATATGCTAAGTCCTTTGATGTTTCTTAATCCTGCCTTTTTTCGAATCGTCGCTACTATTAACACACACTTATACACTAAATCTTCGGGCTTCTAGCCTCTCCTATTAGATGGTGCCTTATGTGCCTATTTAGGATTTGATTTTATTTATCTTGATTTCATTTAAAATTCTCGTCAGTGTTAAATTTCTTAGCAACAGACATGTAGTAACTGAAAGACTGGAACCGGTAGCTAAGTATTATGTCCTGGCTTGACATTTTGTCCTACCGTTGGAACTAGAAATCCTTGGTAAAACCTATTAGACCAAAGCATGTCATGGTAAACATTACTAAGAATTATATTAACTGATAAGCCAATGTTGTAATTTCCCAATCGGGAAACAAAAATCATTCCATTGAGTTTACATTGGATTTGTGTAAAATCTTACGGTCACAATTTCGATCCAGAAGCCCCTAAATTTTATCACCGGACCGTTCACGAGGATGCGTTTTCTCTAAAATAGGCTCAGTTTATGAAATTAGCCTAACATAACACTATTTACGTTTTACAAATGGGGATGCCTTTTACCATTGTGGTCCCCATATTTTTTTTTTGAACGGCGATATCATAAGCACGAGGCAACAAACACGCTCACTCTAGCGAGAAGCCAAGAGCGAGCAACAATACAAAAGCATAAGGAAGGGGACTTACATATCGAACTTGTCCCAAACATCCCACGTAAGACAAGACCATTTACCTCTATTTTTCACCCATAAGAAACTAAGACACTTGATATCTTTAAACATTAAAGAAATGATCTTCTTCTTACCCTCGAACGTAGCCTCGTTTCTACCTTTCCATATCACCCAACAAGAAGTAAGGATGATAGCGTAAGAGATCATCTTACGCTTTCTATCGAACCGGGAGTCTTCAACCACCGTTAAGAGATCATCGAGCTCAAAATCAAAAATAGGAGGGACCTTGCACCACCCGGACACGAGCGTCCAAATCCCGGCAGCCACGTTACATCCCATCATTAGATGGAAAACCGATTCAACCTCGTCTTTGCATAGATGACATAGCGAATCCACCACAGGAACTCTCCTCCTAGCCAACGCCTCCTGGATCGCAATACGATCCTTAAGAATTCTCCAAAACAAAATCCCCGAAATGTAGTCAAGCTTTATTAGTTGTCCTTGGAAAATTAAAAAAAATTTAGAAAAAAATCCCCGAAATGTAATCCCCTCTATGGCAATGTTTTAAAAACCGGTTTTTTAGTTGAACCGGAAAACCTTCCGGGACTGGTTCGACCGGTCGGACCGGTTAGACCGGCTGGTTGAACCGGTTAGGGGATTTATATATATTTTTTTATAAAAATGCTAATAAACTTGTACACCCCAACAAAAGTAGTTAAAATACAATTATAATCCACTCAAAAATAATATCAAATATGTATTTCATAAGAAAATATAAGTTTTAAACTAAAAAAAATAAAAAATAAAAAAAAAGTTAAAAAAAATAAAATAAAAAAATCAGAAAACCGGTTGAACCGGACCGATTGAACCGGAAAAAACCGGTTGAACCGGAAAAAATCGGAAAACCGGCCGGTTCGAAGCGGGTCGGTTCAACCCAAAAAACCGGGCATTAAAGAACCGGAAAAGTGGCCGGTCCCCGGTCGAACCGGTTGAACCGGCCGGTTCGACCCGGGTTTTAAAACATTGCTCTATGGCAACGAATTTAGACAACACTATAAGGTATAAACCCTAACTCCCAAAGTCACTCTAGGCGAATTGAACGATCTGCTGCTCGTTTATCTTTTGTGGCGATCTATCGCTACTGGTCGGATACGGATTCGCAGTTCTTTGTATCCATTCGTGTGTTCGCGTCTGCTTAAAGTTCACGAAATCAGGTACCTGAAGTTTAGAAAATATCCAAGATTCTATTTGATTTCTCGTCGTTCTCAGTGTTCATCGCTATATATGTTGTTGTAAATTTGGAGAATTGATGATCATGTTGATCATTGTACCTTGGCATATGACGAATTGTTTCACGATTTATTTAATTAAGTAAGCTTTTGTTTTTATAGGTGAATTTTTACAGCAATTGAAGGATGGTTGAAACTTTGTTTGAAGACATATTTAGGGTTGATCAGCTTGATCCAGATGGCAAGAAATTCGATAGAGGTAGTTAATTCTTCTTTCCCTCTTCATTTTTTTTCAAGATTAGCTCTAAATTAGAAGTGATTAGATTGGGGATAATAGGCAATTTCGTGTGTATATTAGGAAATTTTTGTTGTTGAATGCAATGGAGTCCTTTAGTTACTTGAATTTTTGCTGAAAATTTCAATTTTGGTTCTGCAAAGTTAGTTTGAATGGACAAAGAGTTGCAAAGTCAAATTTTTTAAAGTTTCCTTAAGTTCCTTTGAGCCATATGACTTGGTTCTTGCTTGATTATGGAATGTGACTTGTTGGAGATTAAAGAAGAGGTGTCAAACCCTTGGTTTTAAGAGGTGGGTGGCATGTAGTACGGAAGCAGAAGCGAAGGTGAAAGGATAATAATGTTTAATACGATCTAAGAGGCTTAGTGTTAATATAAAGATCTATATGTAATCAAACAAGCTCTATAAAGTAGCTCAAGAAAACCAAGTATTGCTTATCTCTATTTACAACCAAACAAGCTTTACGTACGATCTAAGAGAGTAAGAGGCTTAGTTTACAACTTATGAAGATGAGTTATATGTACAACGAAGGTTCAAGTTCAAACCCAAAACCATTGCCAAAATCAAACTCACCGAAATGAGAATGTGAATAAACAAATAAACATACAAGTCTCACTTTTAGTAGGGCTATAAAGCTATTTGTAGAATATGGAAAAAATTAAAAATCACCAAAATGGTTCCCCTCTCACTCTCTCTTTCTATGTGTGTGTTTTCTCTTTAATCTTTTCATAGTTTTCAAACTAAAATAACTTTGAAACTTTACTAAGAAATCATAGCTCAAAATAAATAGTTAACTATGCTAGCTTAACACTCTTTCTCTTTTTGTTTACTACTAGAGCGCACATACTCTGTTGAAATACATGCTAAACGGGTCTTGCCTTGGTGAGCCTAAAGTTTAAATAACACAAAAACCATTGCTTTATATTGAACTCGGTTTGGCTTGCTATTAACATTTGAGTCTGCCGGTAGGTCCTCTATAAGATTTAAGACTGCGAGAATGTCTTTTATAACTTGTTATGCTACCCGAAGGTCCTTTGTAATATTTAAACTACCATACAATTACTTTAGACATAAGTGAAAGAAATATTACATCTGTGTAACTTTAAAAACATTTAACTAGCATGTATTCAAGCCGAAAGTTCCACAGAACTAACATGTCCTCACCTATTGAGGATAAATATACCCTTTACTCTACTGGGCCTCCTATAACTGTACATTACCAAACTGTATGTAAACTACGTTGATTGGCTCAGTTTCTTCTAGGATTTTTCCTTACCTTGTTACCACGTGTTGCGAAACATTTCCTTCTTTCCCAGACCGAAAAGGATACGATGATTATTAGGTAAGTGGAGAAGGAAAAGGGGGTAAAAATAACATATTAGAGCATTCACAGCCGATTCTCTATTCTCATCCCTGTAATTTATACTTTTATTATTACTTTTTCTCTCTCTTTCACTCACAACCATAATTAAATAATACTTTTGTTACCTTTATCATCACCTTTTCTCTCTTTTCCGAACAACCATAATTAAATAATACTTTTGTTACCTTTATCATCACCTTTTCTCTCTTTTCCAATTAGCAAATCACCAATTTTTTTTGTCAAATATGCAGATTTGCTAAACTTTTTCTCTCTCCTCTACTAACAACCACTCACAACCAAACCTCAAATTTTGCAGATTTACACTCACATATTTTTTAGGGAACCTGCTGTGAATGCTCTTAGGTTCAAAAAGTCGAAAAGAGTACTATGATTTTGAGTCCCTGATTCCCCAACCCAAAGTTAGATTGCTTTTTTTCTTTTAATTAATTTTACAACTTTTATCAAAACAATCATTCCACTAAGGCTTTCTATTATTTAGCTTTGTGAAAAAAAATCACCCACCAAGACTTTTCTCTCTTGGTAGTTAATTTTTTTCATGAAATGTTTTTTTGTAGTTAATCGCATTGAAGCGAGAAGCGATCAGTTTGATATGTACATGCAGCTGGATGTGAATACAGAGATTTATCCTCTGCATGTTGGTGACAAATTTATGATGGTTTTAGCATCTACCTTAAATTTGGATGGAACTCCCGACAGTGGATTTTTTGCTCCGGTAACTGACACTTGTTCTTCATAACAATATTAAATAACATTAGAATATCTTTAGCCCAAGATTTTATTGAACTATTTTCGCATTTCCAGGGTGGCAGAAAGTCGCTTGCTGACAAATTTGAATACGTGATGCATGGAAAATTGTATAGGATATCTGAGGAAGGCTCTGGCGCCAATGTTAAAGCGTATGTTGTATAATCCTATTTTTATCTATATGGGTCGCGTTCTAACCAATATCATGTTGAAAACTGATAAAGCACTTATACGTGATGCATTGGTGATTTAATAAGAGAGAGAAAGATAGTCGGGTAGGTAGTTATATAACCGCCTTATATATTACAGTTAAAAAAAAGTACAAGTATATTTTGTAGTGCCATAGTTCTCAACATAATATTAATCCTAAAAAGTACATCCCTCTGTCCATATATATGTATGTATATTAACTTCTAAACTTTTACAAGGTTATATATGGATTAATCTGATGATATTTGGTCACAGTGACTTGTATCTTAACTTGCATTTACCTTTGCAGGGACATCTATGTTTCCTTTGGTGGTTTATTAATGTTACTGAGGGGTGATCCCTCAATTGCAGCTAAATTTGAGCTTGATCAAAGGTTGTTCATCCTTATGAGGAAGGTAAAAAACACATTTACATAGATGTATTTGACCAACCTGTTTGCTGATGGTCAGACTCGGTTCACAAATTTCTCTTTCTTTTGCAGGTGGACAAGGCTTAGTTCAACAAATCTCAATCTGTGTGTTTCAATGGATACTGATTCACAAAGCGTTTTAGAAGGTGTTTTAGGAACTAATCATACATAAAGATATTTCACCGATGACAGGCGATTTAAAAGTATGTTGTGTGATGCTTTCTGCTTATCATAAGGTTGTGCCCACCTTCTTTAGAATCAATCAATGGTCGTTAGATCAATCGATGTTTGTTGTTGGTTTGTAAAATCAATCATACGAGTGGTGTTGATGTTTTCAGTTTTTTAGAAGGTCAGATCACCGATGGTGACATGTTACCCGCCTTTTGCTAAATTGGAAACGTATAAAAGTGTAAAAGTTTTATACGTTTCCAATTTAGCAAAAGACGCTATCCCTCTTCATGCCACCATGGTGCCGCCATGGTCCACCCCCACCTTCCGTTATAGACGTGCGTGGAGAATGTACGTGAAATCCTTCACGCCATCTTTTGCTGCGTGATTTCTTGCCCTCATTATGACTAGCCAATGGAATTTTGGCAACTCACAATTTCAAGAGTAAAAAATTAATTAAACAACGACATCACACCACATATGGTATACCCTTATATGTGATAATTGTGTGTGGTCCAGTCATCGCTGACGTGGCCACCACACCAAACTATACCACATGGTATACCTCATGCCCTTAGAGGGGGAGTAAAATTTAGAAAAAAAAATAAAATATATATAAATTAGATAAATATAAGTAGCACCTACAGGGAAGGTATGCACAACAAAATGAAGTTTTATACTTTTTTTTTTTAATTTCTTTTACATTGGGATATAATATGAAGAACAAGGGAAGAACTTGTAGGATAGAAGTTCTAGGCTAAGGGGAACATCCAATCCAAAACTAAAACTTTGAATAGAGTTCCTATCAAGTAATAAGAGATAAATTTTGTTTAACAAAGGAGTGAAGGACCAACTTGTATCATATCAACATTGCCTGGTCTTTAGTTATAATTTATTCATATCAACAAGATTTTGCAATCGGTGCGTTATCGCGGAGATAACACAACTAAACAGAACACTTGCATTAGTAATACGCAATGTAAGAAAAATAGAAATACAAAATGACTGCAAAACAACTTTAAATAAAAAATATTATCATAAAGAAAAAATAACTACACGACGTTAAACAAAATAAAACAAAAAACAATAAAAATAACCAGAAATTACCACATGATATCCAACTATTAAAACAAAAAACAATAAAAATAACCAGAAATTACCACATGATATCCAACTATTAGAGCCATACACCCAATAATACATAGTCCCTATTCCAAGTATTCATATCAAAATTAACTTTGTTTATAGTATAATTTGTATAAGACATTAAGATTCCACTTACAACCACAATAACTTTCAAAATTCATTACACTCAACAAATCATTAAAATGAAAACAAAACTTCTATCTTACAATCATCATCCTACATTCATATTCTGTATATGTTCTTGTTTTTCCTTGATCTAATCATCCCAGTCTGCATCCCAACCATCTTTTTTCGTTGCCCGTGAAGTAAGCCCGTTAGACGATATAGATTTAGTTACAACGCCGCCACCTGATGATCTTATGGCTTCATCTTCATCCCAATCATCGTCCCAGTCGTGGTCCCACCCCTCTGCGGTTTCCACATCAACTGTGTTTGAGGGTTCTGTGGGTTCCATCTCGAGTTCTTGATACGGGACTCCGTTCCCACTTCTTCTTTTCCTGAAGGTGCATAAAGCCCATGAACCGCCGATTATAAGGGCGACAAGAAAAGCTAAGTAAGCCCCGTATATTGGAGTTACTCGCTTAGAATAGACCGTTAATTGGTCAAGAAAGTTGTTTTGAGATATCGGAGTATCCACACTTGTTTGAGGGTTAGAAGGCGGTCCTGTGTCTTTTGACTTTGATGGGTCATTGGCGTCTTTTGACTTTGAAGGGTCAATGACATCTTTTGACTTTGACGGGTCAATAGTGGACTTTGACTTTGACGGGTCAGCAACGTCTTTTGACTTTGACGGGTCGACGACATCTTTTGACTTTGATTTTGAAGGGTCATTGACTTCTTTTGAGGGGTTTTCTACGTCTTTTGACTTTGATTTTGATGGGTCGTCGACCTTTTTCGGTTCTGAAGGGCTGTCTAGTTTTGTATCTTTCGACGGGGTGATTTCTTCTTTGGGCTTTGTGGGGCTTTCTACAGGGTTATCGACATCTTTGGGCTTCACAGGACTGTCTATAGGGTCACTGACATTTTTAAGGTCCTCAGATTTTGGAGGACTGTTGACTACTAAAGTCTTAGGCTGACTAATCTGAAGCTCACAATCCCCATTTCCAGCATTTAGAATAACTTTGTTGCTTTTGTCTCCAGATAATGTAATATTAACCTATCAATATACAATAGATATAAACAAGATTTATGTTATTCAGCAATTTCCCTATATCAATGTTCATTGCCAGTTCTCTTATCATATCTTGTAGGGTGAGCAAAAAACTCAAAAAATCGAATAACTGAAATAACAGAACTGATGTCATAACCGATGGCTCGGTTATGACTTTTCTGATAACCAATTTTTATGGATAGGCTATGGTTATATGTGTATAGATAACAGAATTAACTGAGCATAGCCCACACTGAAACCAAACTTTATATTTTTTTTAATCAATGATATGTTTTATGTTGGAAAAGTTTTGCTATATATATTTTTTTTAAATAACATATTAGCTATCCTAATTTCCAATGTACAAGATCTCGTACAATCTAAACCATAATCAGCATGTTACGCAGTAACTATAACTACATCACAATACCTTGAAACATATTAAAAGTTTTCAACTTCTTTTGCAAATATGAAGGATTAATGTTTTCAAGAATCAAAGGGAAAAGATCAAAATAGCTGCAAATAAGATCATACCTCTTTCGTCCCGTGAGCAGGTATCTTAAAAGGCGGCAAACTATTGTTCAAGGTTGTTCCAAATGTTATATTCACTTTCAAGTCTACATCTTTTTCATTTTGCACAACAAGTGATAGGTTGTCGGAGCCTGCAAATATATTCAACTGAAAAATTCAACAAATATAGTGAATCTATAACTAAAAATGGAGGTTTTCTTTAGCCGGAGGTTTCTCTGTGAGCAACCTCTTTATCCCATGGGATAGAGGTAATGACCCTACTATTTGAGCGGGAATTTGTAGGTTATGTTTGTTTGTTTGTACAAGTAAAAAATAATGTAATATATAGGAACTTATCAGATGTCGCAAATTCAAACCCGTTACTTATGAATAGGACAATTCAGGTTATGTTTAATAAAAAGGATTAGCTTGAAAAGAGACTAGTCAAATTGGTCAAAGTGTATTTTTTATGTATAAAACCTCCTAAATCATTTTGCTTAAAAATAATAAGATTATTATTAAAATAATATATAGCGTATATACTCATATTTGATACACTAAACATTTATAATAAAAATTAAAAAATATGGACCAAAAGTGTTTCAGGTCAATCTGCCCTTTACATTTTGACTAAATCGAGTTATTCAAACTAGTACATCTGATACTGAGGTAAATGCAAAGGTGTTCCCTAGAACCATATGTTCTAAGTTGTGAACGATAGAACTACTATTAACGGCACAAACAACTCAAGTGAATCAAAAGAGGAAAGACAATTTTACCATTTACAAAATCCTGGATACATGCGATCATTGTTTTTTCATGATCACTGCAAATTGGAAGCCCCTTGCAACTTTGTCCAGCAAATGTTTTCGAGTCTTTGCCATCTTGATTTTTCCCCTGATTCAGTTCCAAATCACTAGAATTTTCAGAACTTCTGTTGGTATTTGCATTATTTAAACCCTTAGATTCCACATTTGAGGGGGTTGTATTCGAACTATCATTTGACTTTGGTGCCTTAACTGAAGAGAGACCTGGTTTCTTATCATCAGGGGGTGGAGAAGCTGATGGAGAATCCTAAAAACCAACAAAAAGTTTAGTAAGTGAAACGAGTTTTAAATTTTTAATCTACATACTCAAGAAGAAGTAACCACAAAATATATAAGATGTAATATGCTTGGAGATCCTAACCGCATATAGAAAAAAACTACTAAACTTTGGATTAAGAAAGCATGAGGCACTCCGAGGCACAAGACTTGCACATCATGTAAGAAAGGTGTTGCTTTATGCACAACCAAGTTAAAACTTTATTTACTACCAGAAGTTGCGCCTTTCTCATCTATTTTACATATCACCTTTTTCATCAAGCTAACCCTTAAAAAGTTTCTTCATCCATTAAGTTGTTTTTACATATCAGCCATCTACAATTCTACAAACCCTAATATTGACCAACTATGATCCAGAAGTACATGAGGCGCCACCTCAAGGCCCTAAGACGCTTTCTTGATCGCCTTGTGCGCCTCACGCGCACCTGTATAAGCCAAGGCATAAACAATCCTATACACTTTGATCTTACATAAGCTATAAGGTTGTAAGTGGTTAAAAAATAACGTGATGATGAACAGAGTTGACTTTGACTTCCAATCTCACAAAGGTCAACACAATGAAGAGGCTAGCAATCATGTTTAACGAGATGATGAATGAAGTTGACTTTGACTTCGAATCTGACTGATGTCAACACTATGAAAAGGCTAGCTATCGTGTTTAGCTGATGAATGTTACGGACTGAAATCATTGAAAGGTATTGCATGAGCAACTATTGTGGGGTTTATAGACTAAATGGTCTCTCTCACCCATTAGACTAGTCTTTTGGGTTAAGTTCTCATGTTTGGTCTATAACAGTTGTATCAAAGCTAACTCGGTGGCCTGGAGGGAGATAGCCGTGACCAACGAGGACGTTGGCCCTTAAGGAGGGTCGGTTGTTATAGACTAAAATCATTGCAAAGTATAAGACTTGTCTCACATCGGTTGTATGAGTAACTGATGTGGAGTTTATAGACCAAACGGGTTCTCTCACCCACCAATTATTCCTTTGGGTTGAGATCTCATCTTTGGTTTGTAATTCAGAGCCAACTCCGAGTGGTGACTTGGAGGGAGCCAATCGTGACCAACAAGGACGTTAGCCTTAAGGATGTTCGATTGTTACGAGCTGAAGTTATTGCAAGGTACGAGACTTATCCCATATTGGTTATATGGGCAATTGATTTGGAGTTTATAGACCAAATAGGCTCTCTAACCCATCATACTAGTCTTTTGGCTCCTCTCTGGTCTATAACAAAGAGGTCTTACTAATAAATATCCCTCACAAAGATGATATTTCATAGTCATAGACCCTACTTTGTGAGTGAGATATTACTAGGTACATTTGTTTATTTATATATGACGACTGGGAATCCGACATCAAGAGAATGTTATAGAGTTACAAACAAAATTTTAAAGAAAAACATACATTTTGATCACTTGCAGGAACTATCATTATTACTAACCTTCAAGGGATGGTTTAGTGGTAAATACTTTTTTTATGAACGACTCCAAATCTACACCTAATCTACTCCAATTAATGACCAATACCTGCCATTTGAACTCTCAAACCTCTAAGATAGAGGTGAGGCATCTTCGACACCATGATGTCCCGCTAGGGACTATAGTGGACTTCAGTGAGAAGCACATGATTCTCCTCTAGAAGAGGTTTCCTATCCCAACCTCTTAAAGGCCATCTACCCAACACAAGCTATGATTTCCCTGATCGGCTGATCCCGTTGGTTAGCATGGTATTGACGTAATTTTCTCTCGATTACTCAAAAAATATATCATATTACTACATTCCAAGTAACATAATAACATTAAGTACTGTTCTAAGGTCACCTATCTAACCCCTATTTCATCAACTACCTATCAATATTTGGATCAAGCATGATCAAACAGTTAGCAAGTCATTACAATCATCATTTAAGCAACTCCAAAACAATCAATCAACAAGCATATACAGATCACTAACCTGATTTGCATTAGAGCTACCATTCGGATCCAGTTTCTCAACTAATTTCCGATAATCGAACGCATTAGATTGACCAAAAAAGATCATAAACAAGAACAGCAATACCATCACCAATCCATTTCTTCCCATTCCACCTCAAAACGAAAAGAAGAAAAAAAACCAAACTCTTCGATCCACGAAACTCGAAATATACAGAAATCGTAACTTTAACCTATCGAAATAAGGTCTTCAAGAGCATATACGCCTCTTAATAGTTGATGAAATTGTGTCATCGTGAAAACCTAAGTCTTCGTCAAAATCATCTCAATCAACTGCGAATTCTCGATCAGAGATGAAATTAGGTCAAAAGGTTGATGATTTGCTTAAAAAATCAGTAACTGGTGATGTGAATCGAACAGATTGAATTGGAGAAATCGGAAATCTATGGAGAATTGGAGATTAGATTTCGTAGAGGGGAATTAGAAGCAGAAAATGATAGTACGTTGAGAAAACCAAATCTGAAGCTAACAGGTGGGCTTTTTTTTAGGACAGCTGTTATATAGTGGTCCAAATATAATATACGGGTCTTGAAAGAATATGGGGCCCGACCCATCGGTATATCCGGGTCTATGTGAAATTGCATCTTCTTGAATCTTGAGAGAAGACGAGGCCCGACCCGTGAGTATATACGGGTCTATGTGAAATTACACCTTCTCTAGGAGAACACTGGCCCGACCCGTCGGTATCGCGGTCTTGTTACGTATAAAAAAAACTTATGTCATCTTGAAAGATGAGGTGAAAGTAGAGTGTGATGATATGACGCTGAATTAGGCCAGAGAGTGTTATTGTGAGAAAGAAGTAGGCAGGTTGACATGGGTAAAGAAGTCGTTGGGAACACCTTTGTAGTTCTTTGGATATGGGAAGACGAGAATCCGGGTTGCTTCACCGAGCAAGCTGTGTTTTATTCATTTTTAATGTAAAATATATCCAGCTTAATATACTATACAATGAAAAAAGGTGAGAGATATGAAAGATGGTCATTTTAATAATTTAACAATGACGTGAGAAATCTAATGAAAGGCTGGTGTGGACGATAGAGGGTTGAAAAAGGCTATGAAAGTTAGGTACGACAATCTTCATTCTTACGGGGTAGGGTGTCATCTTGTAGCCTCACCAGAGAGTGACGCTCCTGCTTCTTGCTCCACCATTTCTCATTGTTGGCTTCTTCCCTCACTCACAACATGTCGGCTTCTTTTGTGTGCCTCCTTTCACTTGCCCATCCTCGAGCTGTTGCAACCCCCCCCCCCCACACGCACACACATGTCATATTTTTTTTCTTAGACCCCATATAAATCCATGTCACATTAGTTAAATTAAACGCTAGACAAGATTAGATACATAAAGACAACGGTGCAAAATTAAACTAAAAATGACTTTAAAAGAATAAAAAAATTTAATCATGGCCTACCACATGACAAGTTATGAATGAAGCAAGATACTATTTATTGCAACATGAACTTTATTAATAGTATATTTCAATAAGGATCATTTTCATTGTTACTGTCTACAAGTTAAAAAAAAAAAATATCCTTCGGCCACAATTTTACACCCTATCTCCTCTTTTTAATTAAAATCTCTATATTCGCACAACCACTATTACACATATTTATCATCATCACTAGACCGCATACATGGCACCACTTTTCATGTTTATCATCATCACGCACTCAAGCAACTACACAGCCTCACAATGCAAAGAAAAGTCACCTTAGATGACCCACCAACGATAAAAGTTAAACAGTCAACATCCACACATAATGACTAACATCCAGCTTCATAAGCACAAGAGGATCATATGTTTGTTGGGTGTGAAGGCCTTTTGGGCCGGTTTCATTTAGGGGCCCGTTTAGGTCCTAACCCTAATCTCGTTTATTATAAATATATCGTCATGTAATTGTAATCTTGTGCACTGACCTAATGAAATAACCTAGTTGCAGCCCGTGGATGTAGGTCACATCGACCGAACCACGTTAAATTCTTGTGTCGTTTATTATTTATTTTCTCGTTACCGCGTGATAATCGTGAGTGCATTGTGTGTTGGTGATTCCGCTGCGCCACTTGATTCCTAACAATTGGCATCAGAGCTATGGCTCGTTGTTGAACACACGGGATTGCACAGAAACGATTTGTGGTTAAAGGTTAGGGTTTGTAACCCTTGATTTGCCGGTGTTCGTTCGATCGGAGAAGGAAAGTTGAGTTCAGTAATAGGGTTCGGTGGCAGGAGGGTCACCACCTTGTTTACGCTTTTTTTTAAGCTCGTTGGAGAGTTCTGGATCGTGACCAAGTCGTCTGGAAAGAGCCGAGAGGTTAAAACAACAGTCCGGCTAGGCTTGACGTTTTGTTTGGTCGGTGGTTGAACGAAGAAGAAAGGCGTCGTCTCCGATTTTGCTCGGAAAAGTAAGGAATTAATTTGTCCTTTATATTTTGACCGAGGATATAAT
This sequence comes from Deinandra increscens subsp. villosa, assembly GCA_039602395.1. Taxonomy (NCBI): domain Eukaryota; kingdom Viridiplantae; phylum Streptophyta; class Magnoliopsida; order Asterales; family Asteraceae; genus Deinandra; species Deinandra increscens. The sequence continues at coordinate 7,564,832 of JBCNJP010000012.1, read as the reverse complement.
TTTGACCATATGTTATTTGGTTATTAATTGATTGAGAATCAGAAATAAATTAAAACCAAATCTCAATCCAAAACTTTTGTGAGTTTGTTTGGATACGGGCGAGAAAGAAAGAAACGAATTTTGTTTCTTTGTGTTCACACAACGAACAGAAAGGAGGATGGTTCGGTCGAGAGACTTGGTTAGTACCGTTTTTTTTAAATCCATGATCCGTCGGTTTACTATTTTTTTAATTCGATTGGAACCGCTGATTAGGTTCGGGTAGTCACCACCTTAATATTCGGTCGTTGATCGGGTTTGGGTACGGGCTAAATGGGATTTGTGTTTTTTTTCAAGTTCGGGTTTTGACGTTTGTTATCAACTATTATTTGAACCGGGTTTTGTGATGATCGGTTGGGTCGGGTTAGATTTGTCTGCAAGGTTTTGCAGGAGCATATCCATTTGATTAACAGTGTTTGGAAGAATACGACAATTGTCTATCACTGTTTTTTTTTTTCCGATCGATGTTTCCTGTTTGTCAATGATATGGCTGAATACGGGATGGTTGTGATCGTAATGTTTGAAGGTTCGGATTTTGGTTGATTGGTTTGTCAAGGAACTTGGATGCGGTACTAAAGGGGGTTAATTTGGAGAAAATGGAACTAGCGGGTGTGCTAGTTAACGACATGAGTGAAAAGTTTTTAAGTGGCAAGTCATGTGGATTATTGCTCGTTCGGAAGATCTTTCGGTTAGGGTTTGCGTTAACTGATCGTGTATACGGTCATAGAATCCTTGGTACCGCTTGCATTCCGTGATAGCTCTACTCTTGTTATAACCATTTGCCTATTAGTTGGTCATGAACTGTGGATGTTATTCCTTGTTCGGTGGTGATCAGTGGTATGACATTTGAGGGGATTTTGGATCTTGTGCTGGGTGAAGATATTTTGCCGGTGTAGTACGACTTGTTATCCTTCTCATGGGTGTTGTTTTGGCAAGGGGTTTGGACAATAATGACAGTGGGAGCTGAGCATAATTTACTTGGTGGGGCTGTAAAAGGTGTGGATATTCTTTAGAGTCAATGTCCAAAGTAATTAAATTCTGCTTCTGGGAATGTGTCTGGGTTTGATGCATTGGGACTCAGTGGAAGGCAGTGAAGACTCTTGGGTTTGAGATTCTGGTTTGCTTTATTACATGTTACCCACTTCAATGAAGCATTGGTGAATCTATTGTTAGACTTTGGGAAGATGCAGGTTCATGTATCGCTGGAAGAAGTGAACCAACTTCCGAGTAGTAAAGTCTGGCTCGCTAAATCGGGTAGTGCTAAGTGGATTCATTTTGCAAGTGTGAATCCTGGAGCCACATGGATGTTAGCTTGAGCGTTTTCGGAGGTCGGAATCTTGTTGGGGATTTGGTAACAGTGGGAGTGCGAGGAGTGTTCCTTCACAGTTTCAAATCGATGTTGGGTTCGGAAGACCGTTTGTTCCGAATGTGAAAATCTCTCCTGGATACTTGCTGATATTGGAGAGTGTTCTTTCCTCTGGAGTCTCTGGAGCCGGTGATACGAGTAAGTGGGAGCCGGTTGAGATTGAGGATGAGTCATTGGCGGGTTTTGCCATGACTGGGTCTGTGATGACCGTATTGGAGCTGTGGCGAGCTTCAATGGGCCTTTCCGGTTATTGATGAGAAGGGCCGTTGCAACTAGGTGGATTGTTTTTTTGAAATCTTAGCTTGTTCTTGGGAACTGGAGGCTTGGAGGATTTCTGTTCTTAAAGATTACTGGAGTTACTGGATGATCGAGTGACAGCTTTTTGCTTGGATGGTATGCTGGAGTTTACCACAAGGCCTTCAAGTGGGAGATTGTTGGGTGTGAAGGCCTTTTGGGCCGGTTTCATTTAGGGGCCCGTTTAGGTCCTAACCCTAATCTCGTTTATTATAAATATATCGTCATGTAATTGTAATCTTGTGCACTGACCTAATGAAATAACCTAGTTGCAGCCCGTGGATGTAGGTCACATCGACCGAACCACGTTAAATTCTTGTGTCGTTTATTATTTATTTTCTCGTTACCGCGTGATAATCGTGAGTGCATTGTGTGTTGGTGATTCCGCTGCGCCACTTGATTCCTAACAATGTTAACTACAACCCATATAAGCATTATAAATTTCCTCCGAGTCGCACTCGAGCCATATGAAACAATATGGTCTAATAAGCTTAGCCTCAAGCGTGCAAGGCAACTCCAGTTGTACGACGGACAATTATCGAGAATGGGCATCAAGAACCTGACCATTATGATAACATGTCGCGATGAACCAAGCGTTTAATGATATGTTTAATGGTACAGAAAAACGGCGATTCTAATATTATAAATAAAACTATTGGCATCTTATGTCCAAAACCAACCAAAACACTTATATCTACAACAAAAACATCACATCTTCCACCTTCTAAGATCCACCTCAAATGAAAGGGGGAAGCAAACAAAAACAAAATAATCAAAAATTAAATAAAAAAAATAATCTTTATATTAACATTCAAAACCCCTCTACACTGGACCGTCTAGCCGAAGATGACGATCTTCGGCTTTCTTGACGGTCCACAACTCCATCCATCGCAAGAATGGATGCACAGTTCCGTGGTGGTAAAGAAGGCGGCAACACCGAAACCCTCGGGGGAGGTGGTGGCGAGTAACTCAATCTTGGCGCGGGGTAAATAATCCCATTCAAACTCAACGATTTCGCCATGTGTTTCCGGCTCATTGTACCTGGTTCTTGCAACGGAAACCGACACGAGAATTTCATTTCTTGGATGATCTTAAGGTGTTCAACTATTGTTCTCATTGTTGGTCTTTCTGATGGGTCTTTTTGAAGGCATCTTTGAGCTATGTCCGCCATTGTTCGGGCAGCCCTTGCAGCAAACCGCCCTTTTAGCTGCGGATCCATTATTAGCGACAGCCGACTATCGTCTGCTAAGAATGGCCGGCTCCATTTTATTAAGTTTCTTTCCTCTTTCGGGTGCCTGCTGTCTAGGTTTTTTCTACCTGTAAGTAACTCTAGCAGCACGATACCAAAGCTCCATACGTTGCTTTTCGGGGTTAATAATCCCCTCTCGAGTGTCTCCACCGAAAGATTCGCCATCGCCTGAATATAACCGTAACAAAATTAATTTAAAATTGAAATAAAATAGTAAAAAAAAGGCTAAAAATCTGAAGAACTTACAGGTGAAGTTTTTGGAATATCAGTCTCAGGAATGTGACTTATGCAACCATAACCCGAAAGCTTTGCACTAAAATCTTTATCGATTTGTATATTCGCAGTCGAAAATTCATGAAACATTGCCTGCAAACACGAAAGCATTTAGCAAACAGTACTATGAGTCTATGAGTCTATTACCATATTTCAAGATTGGACATTACAATAGAAAAAGATCGAGTTTGAGTACCTGAAACGGGCCTTCCTCGTGCAAAAACGTGAGCCCTTGAGCAGCACAAAGCGCGACTTTCATTCTAGCATTCCAATCAATAGGCGGGCCATCGGTTCTCCCATACAAATGACGGTCTAAACTTCCGTGAAAAAGCCTCTCATAAACCAGCATTCGTTCAGCAGACCCCTCACGAGCATGAAACCCGATTACTTTACAAAGGTAGGGATGCCGTAGTGACGCTAGTGTGTTGACTTCGCTAACGAATTCCTTCAAACTCTAAATAACAACATAAAATCTATCAGAATCTCCAAAAAGCTTGCAAATCAAACTAGGTTCCATTTAGTGAGTCACTTGTTTTCTACCCGATTAAACGGGCTTTTGCAGCTGCGTTTTCAAAACTAGGGCTGTAAACGAGCCGAGTCCACCCGAGCCAGGGTGAGCTCGGGCTCGGCTCGTTTAGAAACCGAGCCGAGCCGAGCCAGGTCGTTTATTTTAACGAGCTAAAACATTGAGCTCAAGCTCGGCTCGTTAAAAATCGAGCCGAGTCGAGCTGGCTCGTCGAGCCGACGAGCCAGCTAGTTTCTTTTTTTAAATTTATATAATTCACACATATTGATATATAACATGAGAAAAATTATATTATAACATAGTTGTAATGAAAAATTTTAAATTCAATATTTCTTTAAATTTATTTTTCAATAAAAATATATATTTCTTATTGAAAAGTATCATATCAGTTTTAAATCTTATTCTAATTTAATATTCTTTAAGAAAAATACTATAGGAAACTTAGTATTTAACTAAAAAATATATATCATAAATAATAAACTTATTATTTTTGGGTTATATATACGTATATATACTAAAACTTGAGCTTAAATTCAAACGAGCCAAGCGAGCAAGCCACGAGCCGAGCTAACCTTGGCTCAGGCTCGGCTCGTTAAGAAACCAAGCCGAGCCGGCTCAGGCTCGTTTATAATCGAGCCGATTTCGAGCGAGCTAATTTCGAGCTTTTTTCCGAACGAGCCACGAGCCGGGAGTTTTTCGAACAACCCTATTCGAAACTATCATTGCAACTTGAAAAATCAAAATCGGGTAATCTTATACTTCACTTGTTGAGAGGGTGGCTCAATACAGAACAAATTTTAAGTTATAAGCTACGAGAACAGCATACATATCGTTTTAACTGTTATACATAAGGCGGTTACAATTACCTGAGATGAAGGGCGGAGACTTGTAACGGTGGCTTGAAGATTTTTGATGCTAGAAGCATCTTCTCCAAAAGAAGCTCTATACATAACAGATGAAAGACCTTCCGAAACGCATCTCTGCGCTGAAAAGTTAAGGCAGGCAGCTGCGATTTCTTCAAACGAGAAGTTTTTAAGCGTTCCAGATGACGGTAAAGAGGCTGGTATCGTTGGGGGCAAGTGGTTCCCGGATGGTGGCAATGGTAGAGGACCAGAAACACTGAGGGGCGGCAGGAGTGGCCCACTCCCGCTGCCGACTTTAAAGCTTCCCGTTGTTTTCAAATTGGCGGTATGTGGTGCTGGAAGCGGAAGTGGTTGTGGGATTGGCGGAATCCCACTACCGCCACTGCTTCCACCACCACTACCTTCGTATTCGGCTGAGGAGAGGGTGTCTTCCTCGGGTGCGTCTAATGTTGACGGGGCTGATAATGTACGCATACGGCTCGGGATTGTTGAATTGGTTGGTTGGAGGGGTTTGACCCGGGTTCGAAAGCTTGGTGGTGCGGATTGCAGGGATCGGGTTTGGGCTAGTGGTTCGGGTAATGTGGTTGGTGTCGGGTCTTGTGGGTTGACTCGTCTTTCGTGAATGCTCGGATTCGACTTCTTTTTTTTGCCTTTTAGTACTGTTAAACACCCCATTGTCTTTAAGTTCAAGAATTTGAAAGGGATCCTACAGGTTGAATATCAGAAACAAAATGGATCAATAAGCTTGAAAATAAGCACCATTGCAATTTGCAATGTTACCTAAAACACAATAACCCTTTTAAACTATAACATTCAAACAAAAAGAGTTAAAGACAAGTTTAGAGGCAAGACATTGTATTTATAGAAAGTCAAAAGTTGATTCAAAATTTCAGATGTATCAGAATCAATGAACCCATTGAAATGCCAAATGTTGAAAGTCTGCATTTGACTTTCAAGGGTCAAACAAGTTATGTTGTAACATCAAAATTTGATACGAATTGCTTCATGGTAGACTGAAAATTATCAAACAAATTAAATTATAACAATCCAAGACCAAAATTGAAGGCATTAAACATCCAATTGGATTAAATTTTTCAGGAGATTTGAGCTTGAACTGGTCCAAATTTGACCTTTTCTTCTGGGAGAACATGGCTATCAATTAAACCTGTGAAATGCCATACTTAACAATTTTTGCTGTGATCCCTGTAAGGTTAATTGCAATGGTTTCGGGGAGGAGGAATCGGGGAGGGTTCGGGGGAGTTCGGTGGGATCGGGGTGCTCGGGAACACCATTGCGGGTGTCTCGGGGTCCCCGATCGGGGAAGGGGTTTGGGGTCCCGACCTTGAGAAGAAAAAAACGGGGAAAAGAGAGAGAGTGGGGATTGGGAAGGTTTTTATGGGGTGTTTGGGAGAGTGGGAGAGTGGGGAAACCATTGCAATTAAAATGGGGAAAAATGGGAAGGGGTGGGGAATGATGAGGTGACACCAAAAATGGAGTGGGGGATTGGGGAAATGGGGAAACCATTGCAATTAACCTAATACAAGATAACAAATCTCAAACGGGTTCAGGACACTGTGAAGTTACCAAATTGCCCTTCAATTTTGTCTTACAAATCTCAAATGGAATATCAAGATTCAAGAACCCTAGAGGTACAGAAAAGCTCCAGAAACTGAAATTTGGTGCAAAAATCAATCTATGAGATGATAAGATGTGAAAGTTGTGATTTTTATCAAATTCCCAGATTCAAAACACCCATTCCAAATAAAGAGCAAACGGTGGACCATAAACAAACAGTTTTGAGAAGCAAATTCATAAATAATCAAGATCTAAAAGATGTCATGCGCATGAACTAACCTGGTAAAAAGTTGATCTTTTTTGCTTTTGATTGTTCCAATTTCTTGATCTTTCTGGTCCTAAAAACCACAAGGAAGAAAACCCACAAATCTTTTCTGCAAGATTTTCAAAATTTATGAAGAATTTGTGAGATTTGTGAAGAACAAACCCTAGAAATATTGGAAAAGGGTCAAACTAAAACAAAGAAAGAGAGAAGAGTGGGTGAGAGATCTTTGAAGATGGGAAAAGTTTGGGGGAAAGATTCAAAGAGTAAGAGTACTCTGCACTTACCAAGCAGATATCTATGTGTTTTTGTGGGTTGTGTGTGTGAGAGAGAGATAAAGAGTTTCAGTAGTCAAACCAATCAAAAGAAAGATGTCATTATTGTGATCACTTTGTATACAACATAAATGGATTTACTCATGTGATAAGACTGTTTTGTCCTTGCCACTACAATACTTGTAATGTAAAGGAAATCTTCTTGTTTATCCAATTTGACATTTTTGCCCATAAAAGATTCCTCGGTATATATATATATATATTTTTTGGGATATTTTGTCTCAAGTATATTCAGATTAATATTGATCTTAATATTGATCTTACAACTGAAAAGTGCAATAACCTTCTTATCTTTTATGTTTTTAATATACAAATTGACTATAATTATAATGGAGGTTGATTTTAAGGTAATTTTATAAAATAACAAGTATTCTAAGTGTTTATTAAAGAAAAATTGAATTTAAATCATTTAATATGATTTATTTTTTTTCTAAAAAGTCATCAAACTTTTATTAAGTAAGCGAAATAAAAATGAATGGATATTGGTTATTATTTAGTGATTATTTTTAGCTTAACTTAAATTTAACAATCATAAAATTTGGTCATTATTTCACTATTACCTTGTAAACAGATCCTTTGATTTAATATTAATCAGTTTACATTCGAAAAATTAAAAGAAAATTATAAATACATATAAGATTAAACACCTATGAAATTCGAGTGACTTTATTAAAAGACATTCCATAGTATTGTAATCTAGTGGTATGATATTTGTTCATTCATGTAAATGGTTATGGTTTAAATCTTTACAAGTGTAAGGTTGGTAGTATTTGATGAAATTTTTCTACTAAAAAATACTCACGACAATATTTGTTGTTAATTCTGTAATAAGAAATTACTTTTACTAATTATCATGACAGAGTTTATTATCAATATATATCCTGATATCCTATTTTATAGATTGTTTTTTAAAATTAATCAACTAAAACATGAGAGGAATAGAGGATGGTTGTTGAAGGGTAGTTCGGTCAATACATAATTGGAAAGAAACGAAGAAAACCCAAAAATTGAAATGGGCAAAATGGTAATTTAGAACAAGGGAACAAGTAGTATCTCCATATTCAACGAAGAGGGGCCTCGATTGAAGTGACGTCTCAGTCAAAGTTTGGACCATATAATAACCGGTGGGACATACCACTTAATTATTTTTTAATCATATTATATTTAGACTACCGTCCACATGGCTTTTCTAAAAATTTGGTTAATTTTTAAAATAAATTTTTTTTTTATTGAGGTGAACGGGGAGATCCTTAGATAGAGTGGGTTCAGATGATGATGTTATATTTTATTGGAAGATTGGATGGAATAGAGTATTTACAGTTCATTCCCTATAATTGTTATGTGTGTAAACCTTAAAATTTAAAGTGTAGTTGTGAGTGGTTGTGAGTAGAGGAGAGAGAAATATTTGAGAAAATTTTTGAACAATCCCTATATTTGAGGAAAAATTTGGAGAATCTTTAAAATTTAAGGTCGGACGTCTCCTCGTGCTACTCGTTCGCGAACAAAGTGAATGTCGATCTCGATATGTTTTGTGCGTTGATGTTGAACCGGGTTTGTTGATAGGTAGACCGCACTAACATTGTCGCAGTAAACTAAAGTTGCTTTGCGAGGAGGAGATAGCAATTCACAGAGTAAGTTTCGTAGCCAACATGTCTCGGAAACAACATTGGCAACCCCTCGGTACTCGGCCTCGGCGCTGGAACGGGAGATGGTCGGTTGACGTTTAGATGACCACGAAATTAGATTGTCGCCTAGGTAGACACAATATCCCGATGTAGATCTCCGAGTATCCGGACAACCGGCCCAATCGGCATCCGTATAGGCGATGAGGGTGTGATCTGCGGACCGCTGAATGGTAATCCCGTGTCTAATTGTGCCCCGTATATATCGCAGAATTCTTTTCAGAGCGTTCATGTGAGATGTTCTGGGTGCGTGCATATGCATGCATACCTGTTGAACGGCATAACTGATGTCGGGACGTGTAATCGTAAGGTACTGTAATGCTCCGACCAAAGCTCGAAATTCTGTCGGATTTTCAAGGGGAGTACCATCTTGAGAACTCAGTTTGGCGTTCGTATCCACGGGTGTTGCAACGGGATTGCATGATTCCAACCCAGCACGTTGTAGCAGATCCGTAGCATATCGTTGTTGGGACAAGAAAAGACTGTGATCAGTTGGACGTTGAACCGCTATACCCAGAAAAAAATTCAGCGGACCAAGATCCTTCATGGCGAATTCAGCAGCTAGTAAGGCCATGAACTTGGAGCGTAAGATGTCGGACGAGGTGACGAGGACGATGTCGTCAACGTAGAGGAGTATATAAGCTGTATCCTTGCCTTTGTGGTAAACAAATAGTGAATTATCACTCTTGCTGTTCATGAAACCCAATCTGAGAACGTAATCCGCGAACCGCTTGTACCAAGCCCGGGGCGCTTGTTTTAAACCGTATAGTGATTTTTGGAGGAGGCACACGTGATCCGGGAAACGCGGGTGACGAAAGCCGGCCGGTTGGTGCATATGTACTGTTTCATTAAGCGTTCCGTGTAGAAACGCGTTCTTGACATCCAATTGGTGAATTGGCCAATTTTTGTTTATCGCCAAGGTTAGGACCGTTCGGATTGTAGCGGGTTTTACAACGGGACTAAAGGTTTCCCCGCAATCGACTCCAATTTGTTGCGATCGTCCGTCACATACCAAGCGTGCTTTATATCTTTCCAAAGATCCATCCGACTTCATTTTATGTCTAAAAACCCACATGCTTCGAACAATATTCATCTCGGGAGTCCGAGGTACCAAAACCCAAGTCTTATTATCAATAAGGGCACGGAACTCATTGTGCATGGCGTGTTTCCAATCCGGGTTCCGGAGGGCATCGATAGGGTTACGAGGAAGAGGAGAGATAGAAGAAAAAGTGTTTAGACTCATGGGTTGTTTTGGTTTAGAGATCCCCGACATGCTTCGGGTGTGCATGGTGCGAGGTGGTGGAGGAGGTGGGGGGATCGGTATGGGTGAAGCTGTGGTTTTTGAATTTGAATTAGTTTGGTTGATTTGCCCGTTTTGGAATTGAGAGGGAAGAGGTGGATGGAAAGGTGGTGGTGATTTGTGATTAATTTGATTCACGTGATTTGTGGAGGAGGATTGAGGCGTGGAATTTGATGGAGATGATGTCGGGATTGAGGATGTGTGTGGGGCCAGATTTGTAGGAGAATTAATGGGTGTTTGAATATTAGGAAAAGTTGGTGGTGAAATATTATGGAAAGGAATTGATGGCGACGTGTTTTGAGGAGGGGAGTTAGGTGGGGTAGAAAAATTTGGTAGGGAGTTATTGGATGGAGATATATTAGGTGAGGAGTTATTGGAAGGAGAATTATTAGCCATCGGATTATTAGGAAAGTTGGGTGGGTGTGTTGACCAGATTGATGGGTGTGGGGAGGAATCAAGAATATCGTAGGAGGGAGGTGTGGAATGAAGATTTTGAAACGGGAATGACGTCTCATCGAAAACAACATGCCTAGAAATGAGGATGCGGTTTGTGGATAAGTCATAGCAAAGATAGCCACGGTGGTTGGGTGGATGACCCAAGAAAACGCAAGGGGTGGAACGTGTTTGTAATTTGTGTATAGTGTTTGGTGAGAAGAGAGGGAAGCAAAGACAACCAAAAACTCGAAGGTCGGAGTATGACGGTTGGCGTCGATAGAGGATGGTTGTGGGAGTGGAGAGATGTAAAATATTAGATGGAAGAATATTGAGAAGATAGGTTGTGTGAGCAAGAGCATGGTGCCAAAATTTTAGTGGCATGTGAGAGTGGTGAAGGAGGGTGCGCATGACATTATTAATTGAACGGATTTTGCGTTCCGACTTCCCGTTTTGGGAGGACGTATGAGGACAAGAAAAACGAAAAGACATGCCATGATTGTGTGCGAATTCTTTAAAATTATTATTATTATATTCGCCACCATTGTCGCATTGTAAATTTTTAATAGAACAAGAAAATTGAGTTTTAATGTAATTGTGAAAAATAGTGAAAATGGTGAAGACTTGACTTTTGTTTGCAATGGGAAAAGTCCACAGAAAATTCGAAAAGTCATCGAGAAATAATAAATAATAACGATGACCACCCGTGCTTAGGACGGGGGATGTCCATAAGTCGCTATGAATGATGTCAAACGGTGCACAAGTGGTAGTACTAGATAAATGAAATGGCAACCTAGTGTGTTTGCCCAAAATACAAGAGTTGCAGCTCGAATGTTTCGAGTTCTTTATTACAGTACGAGAAATAGGTAAAAAATTATGCAAAGAAGACAAAATATGAGATCCAGGATGTCCCAAGCGAGAGTGCCAGAGGTCCTGGGTTATTGCAGCAAAAGCAGAGCCACTTGTGACTTGTGCAGACTGGAATGACAGGGGATAGAGGTCTCCGATGCTATTACATCGAAGGAGCGGTGTCCGAGTCTGGAAATCCTTCAAAATAAAACCATAAGGATCAAATTCGATAGTTAAATTATTATCGGTTGTCAAGCGACGAACGGATATAAGATTTTTAACAATATTGGGGACATAGTGAACGTTATTTAGACGAAGAGGAGGATATGGATGAGATAGAATTTGGTTACCGGTTCCCTTGATTGGAATTTGTTCGCCATTACCTACAATTATGTTCCGAAAAATACCATTATTAACATAAGAATGGAAGTTACCCGGATTGTTTGTGAGATGAGTGGAGGCGCCACTATCCATGAGCCATTGTTGATCGGTATGTTGTTGTTGATTCAAGTTGAGGGCCGCAAATGCTTGATCGATGTCTGTAGGAGTGTAGTTGGTTTCGGAACAAGCATAGGATTGTGGCTGGACAACAGAGCTTGGCCTTGGGCCTAGGATACCCGCTGAGGTGGGCCTGGGAGCAAACGTGGGCTGGGAAGATGTTGGATAGGGACATGGGGGTGGGTTGGGCCAATTGTTTGTTGGATATTGCTGTTGGGCTTGCCAATATTGGGCAGGAGTTGGCGGCTGAGAAGACCAACCCGAACCAGGGTGCACCCAATTGGGACCCACTGTAGCGGAATTCCAAGCCCTTCCTCCTGAGTTTCCGCCACCTCTGCTGTTATTACGGAATTGACGTGGTCGACCATTCCGATTGTTATTTCGGTTCTGACCTCCGCGCCCGCCGCCACGCCCGCCGCGATGGGCCCCGTAATCGTAGGACGGATTCTGTTGCCGGAACTGAGAAGCATCCCGGGAATTTTGGACGTGCAAGGCGGCTCCGGCGGAGACGGCGGCTGAAGAGGATTGATTGTGCTTGCGGGTTTCTTCGAGTATCAACTTCGATCTGGCTTCGTAAAACGATGGGAGTGGATTCGTCTGCTGGATCATCATCGCTATTCCTTCGTAGGATTCCGGTAACCCCGCTATTAACTGTAAAACCAATCGTTGATTAGAGACCTCTGCGCCTACGTTTGCGAGTTGATCGGCTAACATTTTGAGCGCCTGACAGTAAGCCGAGCAACTAGGATAATTGGCGAGTCTGGTTGTTACAAGCTTGTGTTCCAGGTACACAGCCCGTTGATTCTGGTTGTCTTGAAAAATCCCGGCAAGAGCATCCCAGGCTTGTTTCGCCGAAGAATCAACTTTCAAAATGGTATTCAGCAGATCGTTAGAGATCGTGCTGTAGATCCATTGGATCACGATGGCATCGAGTCTAGCCCAGAGTTCGTCATCGGGTTTAGTTAGAGTGGAAGAGGATCCGGTTTTGGGAGTGATAATGTGATCGATGACTTGGAAAGCGCGGCAGTGGATCTTAAACAATTCCGCCCACGAGGTGTATTGCCCACTGTCCATTTCAAGGGTGACGGGAACAAAATTTTTGATGTTCGTTACCGTAACCGCAGGATGAAGGTGAGTAGTGGGGGCTGCTTTGCTTTTCTCCGTCTCTACCATGGTGATAATAGGGAACAGATAGGAAAAAAAAAAGAGAATGAGGGTTTGGGAGAATAGGATGGACAGAAGGAGAAGGGTAGAAGATGGGAGGCGGCTGGTAGGGTTTGTTAATCTCGTGATACCATGTTGAGGAAATAATCTTGATTGATTTCCAATGATTGTAAAGTTACAATATATAGTATGCTAATTTACACTTTGACTACTCGAACTATCAATTATAAACCGTATACACTAATAGTTTGAAGAGAGAGAAAAAATAATGATAAAGGTATTAAAAAGTATTATTTAATTGTGGTTGTGAGTGGAAGATAGAGAAAAAATAATGATAAATATATAAATTATAGAGATAAAGATAGGGAATGCGCTGTGAATGCTCTAATCTTACTTATTGTTTATCGGTGAATATTAAATTGTTCATCATATAATAATCTTAGTTATTGATTGTTGGAAATGAATAGATCATTGTTAAAATGAAACTAATTCCGTTTACTTTTTAATAATTAAACATAATTGTGACGTCTTATATTCCATGTGTTTTTTTATGTATGTGAAAAAAAATTAATAATTTCATTCGTGCATAATCCGTTACACAAAATGTGGTCATAAAAATTATGATTTTAGAAAACACAAACGTACCCTCAAAATTTAAGTCTATGTAATACTTTTTACAAAACTTACATGTTACTCGGTGGCAAATCTTTATGATTTAACATTGTTCGTAGAAAATAAAGTTTTTGAGTATTAAAATGATAAATGAGCGGATGGATAATATGTTTTGACCTAACTCTTCAAATGGACGTAATGATGAGCCAGCCATTGGTAAGCACAATATCTTCAACGAAATCTCTAATCTACCATTTAAAATGGAGGGATTGGATATCGCCCTCCCGTCTTTGCCCCCAAAAAGGGGGCATTGCTCCTGCTCTCATGGCCCTCTTTATCATGCACAAGTTGATATGATCCATCGTTACAAAGACTAAATGAAGCCAAAGTCAAAATTACAAGTCTTTAAGTGCATTTATGTAGTCAAGTTAACAACCTCAAGTAGTGTAGTCTACTCAATAAAGCTTATGTTTGGGAGAATAATTTATACCAACACTAACTTTGGTCTTACCTAGATTTTCTATAAATTATAATTTGATATTAAAAGTTTAGGAATGAAATTGATCTTGTCCCTTTCCTTTCTAAACTTCTCTTGGAGATCCGATCTCCTATTGAATTGAGAACTTAACATTGGTGTTTTCATTGATTTGCCTACATCGATGGCCGACGAAACACTACTCCTTGGTATAGGGGATAACCTCAAAGCCCTAATCGAGATAATGATCGTATACAATGTATTCTGAAGCAATTGTAAGCAACATTGGATAAATAATCGACACAACTTCAAATGATGGATTCTCCAATTTCTGGTTCAATCGCATCTGACAATGCACTTATTACTAGTCCATTAAATGTTGATACCGATGGCATTTGGCAGATTGAATAGCATCCATCAAGGAGCGTTTCAGATGCTCTAAATATGGTCGACATTCTTTTTAAGTAAGCATGATTCTATTCTTCACATTTCTACCGACCCACTCACAAACTCCTTTACCAACTACAACCACACCAATCGATCACCCCCAACACATTTTTTACAATTTTGAAGGAATAATCAAATATGTAAAATCTATGAGATGGAGCATTACCAAGATTAGTTTCTCAAAACAATCGGAAGCTATTTTTGTAATAGATCTTTCAAAAGCCAAGTCAGAATGAAGTAATAACATGGTTTATGAGAGATTAAAAATAAGGTAAAAATATTTAATTAAAAGTTCATCCATCACATGTTAGGTACATGTCACACTTTACCAGTGTTAATAGTTCTCTTAGGTTAAAGGACAAAACTTAAAATAAGTTTTCAAAAGAAGGACAAAGATCCAAAATTTTATAAAAAATAAAGGACAAAATTTGTAATTTATTCTTTATTGAATTACTCACTTATCCTCTAATAGAACCAATTGATATCGGACGAAGAGAATGGCGACCACCTGACGACATACGTGGTGCTACTTTACACCGCTCCAAATGTTATGATACAACTTGAATGGAGACCACCGTGGAGAAAACGTTTCGTCCTTGAGGACAAAGACGATTTAAAGGGGTGAGAAGTTGATACGATCCATCATTACAAAGACTAAATAAAGTCAAAGTTACAAGTATTTAGGTACATCTATGGAGTCTAGTTAACAAGCTCAAGTACCGAGTCTACTCAATAAAGCTTAAGTTTATCCGTACCAGTTCTGAGTTGGCTGTTCGACGTCCGGGGAAGGCCCCCGAAGAGGCTGTTCCCAGTCCGTCCCCCGACCGGCACGCGGTGACCCGCTCTCGCCGCGGAAGCAGCTCGAGTAGTCCACCGACAACCGACGGGTTCAGGACAGGGACCCCCGTGCCCAGCCCTCAGAGCCAATCCTTTTCCCGAGGTTACAGATCCATTTTGCCGACTTCCTTTGCCTACATTGTTTCATCGACCAGAGGCTTTTAAACCAACATTAATTTTGGTCTTACCTAGCTTTTCTATAAATTGTAATTCGATATTCGAAGTTTAGTAGAAATGAAATTGGTCTTGTCTTATCCTTTCTAAACCTCTCTTGGAGATCCAAACTCTTCTCCAATTGAGTTTTTAACACAAGAAATCCTGATTGTCCTCGCTCTTTTTAAAATCATCTTTAAATCGGGGTGAACAGTTATTCCTCGGTGAATTATGGTTAGTGAAACTCAATATTCTAGTAGTGTATCCATTAATTTTTTGATCTGATTCGAGCAGAATTTTTATCTTGATATAAAATCAATGAAATCTAGTAACTGTTTTAGTGCTTTTAGTTTTATTAATTTATGTTTAACCATAATCAGAACTCAAGAAGAAAATGATAAGTAGTGAAGAATAAGAATGAAACTATAAAGATTAAAAAGGCTACTGAATCTATGCCCTAAACAATTTTGGAGCAGATTCATAATTTTCATTAGAATTATGCTACATACATTGTTTAGGAATTATTATATATAATAAATATATTTTATTTTCTTACACTTTTATTAAGAGTTTGAGTGGTTATAGAGAAATCCAGTGAGTTTACTAGAGAATCCTAATTTCTACGGTCGTTTTGTCCAAAACGGTCGTTTCAGGCAAAACGAGGTGACGTGTCGCGACGACGACAACCTTAAAATTCAGAGGGCCCCCTTTTCCACAAATCGTATTGAGATCGTTTTGTATGAAACGATCGCTTTAGGGCCGTTTCAGATAAAACAGCCGTGAAAAATAGATGAATATATCAATATGATGAATGGATATATCTACGGCCTTTATTAATTATTGAGGTGTTTTATTTAATTTTTATTTTATTGCCAAGTCAAACACTTCAAAATCTAACTTAGAAATTTTAACAAAAAGACTTACGTACGATCATAGGACTTGTCAGATCGATCTACGGTTCTTCGGATGCTAATTCAAACCGACCAATTGGGACCCATCGACATCAAACGTGTTGGAATATGATAACAACTAGCTTACATTCTTTTTAAGTACATATTTCTGCTTAGCGACGTTATCATTTCATATAACTCATCATAATTACAGAGGAACTCGATTATTTTTAGGAAAATTATCGTCTCTAATTCAATGAGTATTTTTGTTTATATCCGATTTTTTATCCAATACTACCATATTAGCTTACACAATCTTATCATTACATGGATTTCGTTTTTCATATTTTAACTAATTACTGATGCTATGTATAGCGGGTTTGAAAGGCATCTATGGTGTCTCTCATAACGTCTCAACACCGTTCGACGGGGCACTATGAGGCAAAAAATGAGAGCCCCGTAACTACCATAATGCCATCCATTTCACCAAAATTAAAAAATATAGCAGTTGCAACAACTACATTTAAATATTAATTTTTTCTCCATTTTTCCTCTATAAAAACCAATAATTTTATACATTTTAACCACACAAACTCAGAAACTTCTTCTACTCGTCTCTAATTCTTTTAAACTTTCTATGAGTCGTATTTTCACACGGTTCACCATATGGCGGTCCATACAACCCGCGTTTCTAACCATCGCAACAGGTTGGTGACAACGAACAACCACCTCAAAAACAACAAACCGACGACCTCCTACACCACATCACAACGATGCCCCCACCCCAACAACAACCGTACGATTTAAGAACATTACAGTTACAAGGCTTTTAACCAAATCGTCTCTTCTCAACCATTTCCACCGTCTCAACCTTTTCAACCCGTTCAATCGGTCACACCCGAAGTGGCTCCCGAAACACAACTGGGACCGTCACAACCAAGAAAACGGTCACAGAAGAAGGACCAACCAGCTCAGTCCTAAAAAAATGTTCAACATTGGAACTCCGATAAGGATTCGCGTTAGCTCGTGCTTGACTAGGCGTATCGGATGACCCCTTTACGGGTATTTTTTTTAGTTTTTTTTCTAAATTTATTTATATACACTTATATTAAAGTTTACTATTTTTTTTTCCTTTTAAGCAAACAATCAAGATAAGTCAGTCTTTTGGAACAAGGTTCGAGCAAAGTTCTACGGACAAATGGAGAGGTCAGACGCATAGCGGCTGAATGACTCGATATCAGGAAATGGTCTGATATGAACGCGAAGTACCAACTTTGTAACGACATTTACGAACGTATCCATGGCGGTTGGTCGATTGGCCAAAGTGATGCGAGTATTCAACAACACGCTTTGATCGAGTTTCAAGGGACTTGAAACGTGTTCCTATATGTTAAGTGTTGGGAATTACTTAACAAAATTCACAAGTGGGGCGCGGAGAACATGACAACGAGGACTAGAGGACCCTAAAAAGTCGAGAACGCCGTCTTCGGTGGATCCCGAGAGTCGGTCGTCGAACGCTCTGATGTTTAACCTAAACGTTCCCGAGGAAGATGATGAAGATTCCAAGATTCCGCGATCGGGACCGCTTGAAGGGAAAATGAGTGGTTTTGTCGTCCAGCAATGTCGAGCACTCGAGCCTAACATCCGATTAAACAAGTTTAACACAAAACTCGACCGACGACTTTCAGTGAGGGAGCAACAACTTGAAGTCATGAATGCACGTCAACTGGGAATGATTTCGATGAACTAAACAAACCGCTCCCGAATGAGAAACCGTAACGGTCAATGACAATACTCATGATTAAGCTTAACATGAGTATTGTGTTTTTTTTTATTGTTAGGCTCTAGTTTTTTTTTTATTGTTTAATCAAATTATGTAATTTTTTTTATTTAATGAAATTGTGTTTTGTTTATTTGTTTATTTTAATTAGAAAATAAAATAAAAAATAATAATTGTGTAATAGTTATGGGGCTTTATGACCACCATTTTTAGTCATGGACCTCTTTGGTGACTGACCTGCCACATAAAAATAACGTCAGGGTGGGGCTTCATGACTACACATAACATAAATATGATTATATGACAATTGAAATTACATTTAAAAGCTAGAGTTAATTTCTATTTAAGTCCCTAAGGTTTGATGGGTTTAAGTAGTTGAGTACTTGAGTATTAATTTAATTTTTTTAACTCTTTCGGATCTAAGGTTTACAATTTTTAACCATCTGAGTCCTTTTAGCTAACATGGTTAAAATTTTCTTTTAAATGGATTAAAACTTTAGAAAATTAACGCATAAAGGAGTATTTCTATAAATTTAATAAATTTAAATTATAGGAGCCAGGAGGGACCAACCATGTAACTTCTCATATTTAATAAAAATACACAGTATTTTAGTTATGAATTTAATTAAAAAAACACGCATCCCTCATAATCATCTCTCCATTTAAACCTACTACTAGAATTACATCTACTATTTAACCAAAGTTGACTCAACGTTTCGATCTCCATGAAAGTTTTGCTAACATTAGCTTGAGCCCCTTGGAAGACGGCGACGTTCCTTTCTTTCCTATACACCAAATACAAGGACAATGCCACGGATAATCTCTCTTTTCTTCAGACACAAACTTTTATCTTGATGAATATCGAGAAGATCTTCAATAGAAAACATGAAAATTGGCGGGATATTACACCAACTTCCCACGAGCGCCCAAACACTTGAAGAAAAAGTGCACGTGAAGATGTGAGTAGCCGATTCATCAACGTCATTGCACAGTTTGCAGATCGATGAAAGGTTAGGAATGTTTCATCAAATTAATGCATCAAATGTGGCGATTCTCCTCCTTTGAGCTCTGCACGCCAAGAGGTTAACCTTGGTTGGGACGAGCCGGCTCCAATGAAGTCTGAATTCAACACTATTAGAAAAGCAACGGAGCCGGATGACATTTCTAACATCCTTGGCGGAAAAATCCATCGAAAACGATGATTTCCATCTCCAAACGTCCGGAGACTCAATGATCCATTTTTCCATCCCCAAACTCCTTCTCGTCAAATCCGCATTGAGCTTAATGATCGACTTCCAAACTCCGGGTAAAATGGACCTGCATGGGAAAAAAGACTCCCCATTCGCACCTCCATGCAAAAAATCAATTACTTTCCGCCAAAGACAATTTTCCTCATTTTTATAACGCCAAAGCCATTTGCAAATTAGACTACCATTTATGTCAATTAACCTCGATAAACCGAGCACCCCCTCTCCGCTTTAGGAAGACACACATCTTCTTTTTTGACCCAATGAATTTTTCTACCTTCCTTGCCACCCCATAAGAAGTCAAAGCGGATTTTTTCTAGAATATCAATTACCTTCCTTGGGGCTTTATAAAGCGAGAATAAATAAGAAGGCAAGCTTTCCAAAACACTTTTTATGAGGTTTAGCCTTCCTCCCAAGGATAAATGCTTCGCCTTCCACCTAGAAATACGCCTGTTGAAAGCATCGATGACACTTTGCCAATTGGCAATCCGGTTCATATTGGCTCCCACTCTCAATCCAAGATAAGAAAAAGGGAATTCTCCTATCGTACAACCGATTATGAGAGCCTGATCCTGAATATCTTCTGATGGCACATTAATACCGTATAGAGCACATTCCTTCAAGTTAATTCTTAAACCTGAAACAAGAGAAAAGCATCGAAAAATATGAATCAAGTTAGCAATGTTTTCCCTGCTCCAATCTCCAATGATAATCGCGTCATCTACATAGAACAGATGTGAAAGGATCGATCCCCCGTTCGGAGTTTGGATCAGATGAAATATACTCGAGTCAACAGCTTTAGTCAGCATCCAATCCAGGCCAGACATCACAATGACTAAGATGGGGAGAGCGGGTCACCTTGCCTTACTCCACGAAAATATTGAAACTCATCAGTAGGTGGCCCGTTAATCAGAATGGACGCTCTAGTAGATCAGAGGATGTCGTTAATCCAAAGTCGCCATCTCCTAGGGAAACCCATATAACCAAGAATATCATCAATGAAACTCCATTCCACCGTGTCAAAAGCTTTAAAGAAGTCAATTTTAAAGAACATTCCCTTCCTCTTTGAATGCTTAAGCCAAGAAAGCAACTCATTAACTATAAGTGGCCCATCAACGATATTCCTACCCGGCATGAACCCCATTTGAGTCTCAGGGATAACCGAACCCAAAACCAATCTCATTCGTTCAGACAAAACTTTCGAGATAACTTTAGATATGCATCCAATCAAACTAATGGGCCTGTAATCACCAAGTTTCTGAGCATCCGTTTTCTTAGGCATCAAAAGCACGAACGATGAACTGCAACCCTTAGAAATAAACCCGGTGTCATAGAATCGATTTAAACCTTAAGCCATCACTACCACCGTCACCATCTGAACCGGCCATCACCAAACAACTTATAGATACAAAAGAAACAATTCGATGTGCTCAACCAAATTCACCGGATTTACTCCGAACCGGTAATCATGAGTTTGCTTGCAATAATTTGGACAATCTGTATTCCGTTATTATAAAGATTTCAGATTTTTCTAATTCGGAACCGAGTTTAACCATTTGGTTATCTACCGATAGTGATTTCTTTGGTCAACGTGTGAGTTTAGGAGGTCAAGGAAGAAGGTTTCTTACTAAGTGGTTGCTGCCTCTAATGCGAAGGTTTGATATAGATTTTTTTTAGTAGTGTGTTAATTGAGATTTAATCTTACATATTGAGTTTGATACCTTCGGCTACCTTGCTTCGGAAGCTGTGGACACATTGAGTCGCATCCAAAAAGTCATGAATGGGAATGTGGCGACTCCCAGGGGGATGAATGCGGTTTTCACTCGACTTGGCTTTGCTATTCAGAAGGGGCTAGCGGCGCAGCTTGTTGCCCGCCTCCCTTGTACTTTGGGTTGAGTTGTAACCAGAATTCGTAAATCAATTGAAAGCGTATTTATTATTCAAAAAAAATAATAAAAAATCTTACATATGTTCCATGAGATACACAGATCGGTGGTGGTGGCGGCGACGATGAGTTTTTGCTGGAGATGAAGAAGGGATGGTGGTTGCAGGTGTTAAGCGAATAAAAGGGGTGTAAGATTTTTTTCTATAAACTTTCAATTTATAATTGTAACACCCATCCCTTTATTACACGTTTAGAAAGGTTTGCGACTGTTGGTCCTAAAAATTTCGTTTGCGAAAAACAACTTTCATACATTCATAAACTTTAGTACACACCAATAAGGTTATTAAATGTATCCCATTTTAACCCTAGATTAAGCAACCATTACTAATAATTGAGAAAAAAAAAACAACGTTCCAATGAATCGACTATATGTGTGTTCCTTTCATTCAACTTTGACTAGATCGCGTCCTGACCGGTTCCTCTTCATGACCTATCATAAAAACCAGTAACATATTTTTATTTATGATCTCTAAGCATTCAACTAGACCCGCATGATCAAAACAGAACCAACAACAAAATAAACAAAATCAAAAAATATGCCCCTGGGACAGAAAGATACCCAGATTTGGACCCGCACCTTTACTTAGCCACAACCTGGAAATTTCGGGTCTTTTGCTTAGCAAATAGCTTTACAACTTAGCTAGACCCCAATATCATATCCTTTCGCTTTACTTAATTTCCAACCCGATAACCCATTTAAACCAACACACTTTATAGGATCACCTATCAAATACCAGTTTAGTATTCATACATTAATGCATGAATTAGGGGTGTTCACGGTCCGGTTTTTACGGTTTTTAGGTCAAACCGTAAACCAAACCGTTAGCTACGGTTTTTAATAATCGAAAACCTAAACCAAACCGTTAAAAATTAAAACCGAACCAAACCGTTAAAAATTAAAACCGAACCAAACCGAACCGTTACTTCCGGTTTGGTTTCGGTTTGGTTTCACGGTTTAGGATATTTAAGCTTTCAATATAAGTTTAGATATAAAATTTA
The DNA here is from genome assembly GCA_039602395.1 of Deinandra increscens subsp. villosa. Lineage (NCBI taxonomy): Eukaryota > Viridiplantae > Streptophyta > Magnoliopsida > Asterales > Asteraceae > Deinandra > Deinandra increscens. The sequence continues at coordinate 7,542,743 of JBCNJP010000012.1, read as the reverse complement.
TATTAAAAGAAAATTCGAAATCAACTTTATCAAATGTGGGAATGAAAATATGAGCTAGTCTACTATACTTGTCATCTATAGTTTGTTAATACAAAATCCACCTCTAAATAGAACATGTAACCTCCAAAACATGATGCAAATACTAAAGTTCATAATATAAACAATAGTATACTAGATTTCCAGGATGAAAACATGTATAAAATTCTAGACATTTTGTTATTAAACGCTGAAACCCAAAATCTCATTACAAAAAAGAAGTCAATGTAATTTATATATATGTATACATATATATATACTATATATTATTTATTATATGTACATGGTCCGGTCCGGTTTTTTACGACCGGTTTTTCATATAAACCGTAAACCAAACCGTTCACAACGGTTTAAAATTTTCGAAACCGACCGACCGTTCGTTAAGATAAAAAACCGACTGCGAAATCAAACCGATGACCGGTTTGGACGGTTTCGCGGTTTAAAACCAAACCATGAACACCCCTAGCATGAATTATGCTTCTACCTTAAATTACAAACATACTATTTATCCCTCATTCAAGTTTTAAATAATCTTGCTTTCTTAGTTAACTATACTCCCACATGCAATTATCATTAAGATTGTATTTAGACATTGGTTTATCATATAACCATGCCTTCACATTCAATAATCATTAAGAACCTATTTCTACATTGGTTTAACATTTAATCATACTTCTACATATGCTTATCATCATAGATAAAAACACATTATCCTTACTTTCCACCCATTGACCCGTTAAGCCACTTCTTACAAATTATAACAACTAATGGCTAACAATTCAATACATCCTAAGAAACAAGAATCATTGATGTGTGTGAATGCGTATATAAAATAATGCTCAATTTGATCAAGTTTTAAATTTATAAAATCAGTTCCCACCAAGGGACTATACACACACACGGAAGGCAAGTGCACCTTTTGTTTATGTGATATAGTGTTGGTAAGTACCGAATTCTCGATCCTCAGGACACAGAATGGTGAAAATAATAGTTGCTCTTAGTAGTTTATGGTTTTGATTATTATTTGACGGAAACAATTTACATATCAAAGTAAACTAAAAGAAGATAAATAAACAACTACGGAGTTGGAAATCAGAATGAGAATGCGTATCACTTAGGTTTGACTCATCTTGCATGGCTTAAACATACGGTTGACTACTTATGACTTATCGATAAATTGGATAAAGCTCCTAAGACAAGGCTACAAAATCCCTATGGTAAGGTTCACAATCAGGGTTATAGAAACACCCTAACAGTTACTTCTATTCCATGGTAATGTGCTAGACAAGGTCTTTTTTTGGCGTTCACAAGGCCTGGTCCCGAGTTATCGGTGACCTGACTCACAACTTGCTGGAAGGTTTAGGATATAGATAGTCCTACACGGTCCTAAGATGTGAAGCTGCTGCAATTGGATGAATGGTTAACCTAGATGGTCCAAGACACAACTTAGTAGGGCAAACCTGACCTATCGGTGAAAGCTTACTACAAGGCAATGAATAAGATGACAACTAGCAAAGGAAGTGGTGATTTCTCACTCAAACCCTAAGGTCGAATAACTATATGAACATTGACGATCTAACAATCATGAACTAACCTAGTTTCACGCGTAAGTCGCGGTTACCATTATTTGGTAACACAATGAAATACCTAACCTAGTTGACCTGCAGACTATGGCTAGGGTTTCCACACTGTTAGTCTAGTTCCAATGATCAAAATAGCAATCACATATCATAACCAATAACCAAACACAACATGTTAACTCAAACATATATCATAAGCAATACATCAATCGTAAATAAAAGTTCAAACCATAATCAAGACTCGTCTCACCTAAGATACGAGGCGTTTAGCCTACTATCATATTCAAACAGAAAACAAACTCAAGCAAACTGAAACACATAACCTAATAGATATAGAGTGCCGAATTCATTGCAAAGGGATGAAATTAGGATGTCTAATCTCTTTGTACCTCCTCTTCTCTTCTTCTCTACTTCAATTCTTGTCTCTAAACATCTTTGTTCGTCCCTCAGCCATCACAAGTCTCTACAATTCGAACCCCCTCAACCCTAAACACCCCTTTGAATTAGTAGCCCAAAGTTAGGTTTTTTCTCGAAAAGGGACCATAACGGGTCGTTACGAGTGTAACAGCTCGTTGCGGAGGCTATTTTGACTTTTTCTTGCAGCTTTGACTTTTCAGTAATTACCTTCAAACGTCCATAACTTCTTCATTACAACTCGGAATTGACCCCCGTTTTCGCACACATTCATCATTTTCAATATTCTATCATCTCACATAGGTTTCACACTCATAAGGCTGGAAAATAAGGGGTCAAATTCCAAATCTCTTAACTGAACGTTTCGGCTTTCACTCGATTCTTGTTCCGTCTTTGGTTTTGGCTCGTTTTTCCTTCCTTTAGCAACATGAGTCCTAACAAAGCACACAAATGCAATCATAAACTAAAATCAATAAAAAGTACTATAAAAGATTAAAAAAAATGAAACAATCAGGAACTTGATAACTAAAAGCTATGTGTTTTGCAACACATCAATCATACTTCTACTTTAGTTGTCCAACGAAAGTAAATGAATGCAACATTTGTTTATTCAAACTTGTTAGGATCATGAGTCTTAAGTGCATTCAACTTTACACTTTGGTATAATCTTTATGATTATAGTTTACATACTTCCACTTTATCCGGGGTTTACAATGGTCAAAGACCCATTTACTTCAACTTTACCCAAAGGTAATTGTTTCTAGACCTCTCCTTTTCAACTTCACCAAAAGGTACATACATTTTTCACACTCATAGCATTCGACTAACCCAAACGGGTCAAAGATCATACATTGAATTCATGTCTAAACTACTATCTGGGGCAATTATTATTGCCACAACTAAGGTAATTATTCATACTTGAATTCATGTCCACGCTATCACATACTTTGTAACAAAACTGAACATAACTTAAATGTTACCTTTTAGCTTCTAATAGAGCATTTCTCGATGGCCTGAATTTCCCATGATCACCTTTCATTTTATTTGAGTACTTAGGTTGACAATTAAATTATATAATCATGTATGACACTCAAGTAATACACCCCAACTCAACTTAATACAAAACCACCTACTTTCAAGTTCTTGTTTCTTTAAGACATTTTCACAAGCACTTGGTGCGCTTAAAAATCACTTAATCATTCACATTCATGGGTTGACAAAATAGTAAAAACCAATTATGCAGGGGCGGACCTACTTGAAGAGCAGGGGTAGCGCCCGCTACCCCTGAACTTTTACTGCGATGTGTAATTTTTTTGGTTTTCGGTATTTCGCTACCCCTAAAATGAATTTTCCGCTACCCCTCAAATAAATTTTATGGTTTTTAGTTAGATCCTGACTTAAAAATATGATCAAAATCCCGTTAATTACTTAAAAAAGAATCGTCCGTTAGTCCCGACAATATTTTTTTAACGCTACCTTTGAATTTTTTCCTGGATCCGCCCCTGCAAATATGTACATGTATATGTATATGTATATGTATAGGAAATTTATTATACAACATGTGTTTTCAGTACAAAGTTATCACGTAATAAGAAATTAGGCTTGTTTGATTAACTTACGTGATTGTTCCACATCTATGCGTGATAAATTCCATGTTTTTTTCTTTCAATCACACATGTGTACTAATCATGTAAGAACAATTTTCTCTTATGCAAAATACAATTTGTATTTGAACTTTTACTTGTATATGTATATGTAACATATATATGTATATGTATATGTATATTGTTACAGACCAAACAGGAGAACTCAACCCAAAAGACTAGTCTGATGGGTGCGAGAGCCCACTTGGCCTATAAATCCCACATCAGTTGCCCATACAACCAATGTGGGACAAGTCCCATACCTTGCAATGTTACCGATCCATAACAATCATCCCTCCTTAAGGGCCAACGTCCTCGTTGGTCACGGTCACGTTGGTCACGGCTGGCTCTCTCTAGGCCACCACTCCGTGAGCCACCATTCCGAGGTCTCGTTGGTCACGGCCACGTTGGTCACGACTAGCTCCCTCTAGGCCACCACTCCGTGGGCCACCACTACGAGTATGGCTCTGATACCATTGTTACAGACCAAACAGGAGAACTCAACCCAAAAGACTAGTCTGATGGGTGAGAGAGCCCACTTGGCCTATAAACCCCACATCAGTTGCCCATACAACCAATGTGGGACAAGTCCCATACCTTGCAATGTTACCGATCCATAACATATATGTATATGTATATGTATATGTATATGTATATGTATATGTATATGTATATGTATATGTATATGTATATGTATATGTATATGTATATGTATATGTATATGTATATGTATATGTATATGTATATGTATATGTATATTTATGATGTGTTGCAAAACACATGGGTTTTCCTTTACGTTTTTGGTCTTTTTAGTGAGTTATTTATATGTTTTCATTTGGTTTTAGTTTATATTTACTTATGTGCTTTAGTAGGGTTTATTAGAAAAAAGGAGCAAGAATCAAGAAGAAACGTAGGAGGCTGCGCGAGCGAGTAAAAGTGGAAAAACGAAAAAAATGTTAAAATCTGCCATATGGGGCCTTAGAGTGTCGCGACAATTTGAAGCATGTCCCTTGAGACCCGCAGCCACCAAAATCTCCAAATTTCATTCCCCGACTAATTTGTCCGCTACGGCACGCGAGGAATTGGCTAATTGTGCTTCGCGACATGCGAAAACCTCAAAATACGAAAACACCCTAATTTGGTTCTTATAAATAGAAAAACCATTCTAATTGATGGGGAAATTCTGTCAACTATCAAGTTGAGAGCTCTTGACGATCCTAGGAGTGGAGAAGCATACTGGATCAAAGGAGATTGAAGATAAATTAATATTCGCAGACCCCAGGTTAATTGGTTCTTCGTTTCTCTTGTTTCTTTTTGATTGAACCTTTGTTTCATCATGTTAGATACTGGTTTTCATTGTTATTAACTGTTAAACATGATTATTAGCTAAACATGTGGCCACCTAGGTTAAAGATGATTGCTTTGTTGTTTTTAGTTTGATTTCGGTTTAGGGTTGATCATTGATGGTTTAATGCTTTAGTAAAGAATCTATTAACTACTATTTTGATGCATATGAGTACTTTGATCAAATTTATAGTTGGTTTCGATTCCATATGTTTCTTGTGAATGTCTTTCAGTTTGGTTAGTGTATTAGGTCATTGACTTTGTGTTATGATTAGTTTATGGTTTGTTGATATCGCGATCCATAAGAATAAGAATTGATTGTCTGTTTGATCTTAGTGTTCTGCTTAGCCCAGAAATCCGAGAGGTGATAGCTTAGTTGGGTAGTCGACTAGTCGGTAGTATTGGGGTTTAAGGTGTAAATGCCTTGAGATGGAGTTTCCCTAGGGTTCTTACTGTTTCTGCTATTCCATGTCATAATGTGTAGTTCTTAGGTTACTCCTTGCATATTAGGGTGTATTGAGGTAGGAAAATCCAATAGGTGACTTATCTGTTGCAGTACTATATAGTATTGTTGGAGAAATCCAAGAGGTGATTCGACTAACTGATGAGCGTATTACGTTCCTTAGGTATCCTTTTTAGTCACACCCAGAGAATGATCTGGTCGTTTAAGTTCCCTGTTCCATAATAGTACTCCATATATATCCGAGAGAAACCGAGAGTTGCAAGTAGGATTCTTAACCTAGATAGTACTTCTTCCCATTTCTGGTTTCCTCTATCTTTCAGATTGTCAATTTTTTAGTTGTCTTAGTCTTTTTTTATAAGTTTAGTATTTTCTAGTTAATCATTTAAAAAACCAAAATCATCTTTTGTTTAGTTTAGTCACGTATCAAGTCTATTTTTAGGTATTGTCAGTGTCTCTGTGGGTTCGACATCCAGATTTCCTTCAGCTATATTACATTCGATAGATACAATCGCCTGTTGCTTGTGGTCTCGTTAGGGTCTTCTAGGGTTTTTAACTTGTTGTGTCTAGGTTAGGCTTTAGGCAGATTTTCTTAGACCACTTTTAGCACATCAATATTTAATGGATAATCTAATGGCAACATATCTCATAAGTAACTAATATATAAGTATTGTTTAAAATTTTGGGAGAAAATAGTATAAAATGCGTTTTTTCACTAAGTTGAAAAATGATATTTCACCAACTATGAAAACAAAAAAGATCTATATTTCATTGCGGTTAATATAACTGTTATTATTAGGTTTGTATTCTATGTTGTGAGTGCATTCCAATGAAACCTAAAAAGAATAAGATATCGATACTTGAAGTTGTATGTTCAGAGCTATCAAAACCTGCGAAAATGGATGAAATGAGTCAAACTTGAATGTTTCAACCCCTTGACTGTTTCAACTCACTTGACTATTTAAAGTCAAAAGTCACGAATAAAATCACTAATTTAAGTGTCTATTTAAAGTACATTTTATTGGAATTTAGTATTCCAAGTAACTTCTGTTTACTACAAGATTAATGGACAAGTAAGTTTGGTTTTGGGTTAATATATGTTAGAGCATAACCCTATGCTACAGAGTGTCTCGTGTATTGTATCTAAGTGAGAACGTGTAGAGTAGCGAACCATGGTCCTAACCAATGGTTAGGAGTCAACGAACCATTGGTTCGTTGGATGGTTCGCTGGACAAGTTAGTGTCACCTATAAATAAGTTGACTTGGTTAGAATTGAAAGAACACTTGTCATATCTCTACATTCTGTGTGTGTTGCTCTCAAGCTTTCAATCAATACAAATCTTATTTGTTTTTTTTTTTATCTCGTCTCAATCTCGATATCACTAGATTAGCAATCGATCCATCGCTCCACGTCTCTATAATATATAATAAATATATAGGTTCATTACATAGAAGAGAAAAACATGGAGTTTACTCCCGACCACACAAAACAAAGAAATCATAGTAATTTTTTCTTCCAAGAAATTAGAGAGGGGTACTCTCTAATTTTCATCAGCTCCTAACTTTATCTTTCTATATTTTTTCTAAACACCAAAATGACATGGTGGTATCTCAGGTGCGAGATCCATCTCCGGGGTACATAACTACTATTCTGATTGTCGTACCCTCGGAGAGAGACACAATACTCTTGAATGGAGGTGTGAAATTTATTTCAAGAGACCCGTGATTGTCACGAATCCTCAATCACCGCTAACGTTTTAGCTTGTTCAAGTGTTGTATTGTAGTTGGATCTTGAAGAGTCAAGAATCGAAGATCCATTGATCCGTTAAAGAATCAATCATTTGCTGACCCATCAATTGAGTAAAGTTTATGTTTATGTAACGTATAAATTTCAGTTTATATTTGTTTTATATTGAGGTATTATACTAGAATTTTTCCAAACATAATTATTAGAGTATCGTTATGATAATTTTATTAATATTATACACATAATATGAAAATGCAGGTGGTTAAGGAACAGTGGAAACATTAGTCTTTTATATTCATTTGAATCTGAAAATATATAAAAGCAGAAAAGATGGTCACTTGATCTGGTCTTGAGGTAGACTCATATTTTCAGAATCAAAAGTAACTTTTAGCTTTTATATATATTTCATTTTAGTTCTATGTAGTGATGCAGCAATTCCCATTATTTTGTAACTTTCAGTTTAACTAATTTTCTTTTAGTTACTTTAATTTTAGCTTTAGTTTTTAGGTTTAGTAATTAGAGTTTAAATTTTATTTAATACAAGTCATATTTAGGCCTATCTATTTCCTGTTAGTTCAACTCTTGCAATTCCTATTATTTTTGTAGCTTTTTGTTTAACTAATTTTCTTTTAATTACTTTAGTTTTAGTTTTTTGTTTTGTTATAGTGATTAGAGTTTAGTTTTTTTTTTTTAAGAGAAAGCCGTATTTAGGCCTACCTATTTACTGTTTTGTGCATCAACGATATTGTCGAGCTTTATCGCGGCAGCACCCGACGGATAAGCCACTTTATAAACACAACGCTCAAGAAACATATCTCGTTTTATTAAAAAGTGACTTTATTCTACAATACAAACAACTTGATGAACTCAAAATGAGGTTTAACATTATTGGAAAATTTGTTTGCTAGAAGTAACTCTCACAATAATATTCTATTGAGATGAGCTTAGATTTTTTGTTTGTATCATCGTCAATTGGATATTAATCTAAGTATACCACCTTTAACATTTTGTTTGTATTATATTTGTAGTCTAATTCTAATGCATCATTGAAGTCCATTTGACCGTGTGATCTATAGATATATATTTAGATACATCTGTTCAAACATATAACAATTATATGAACACATCAATGTGTGCGTGTCCTTTTTGTACCCATATCTAACACAAGATGTGATGATAGTTCCTTTTCTTTGACCCATGTTTTGGAGCATTCGACCTGGTTTATAATTAAATTTAAAATATCAAGGTATTATCTTATAATCGATCCCATCAAACCTTATTAGTTTCTCTTGGCCCTCAATAATAGAGTCTTAGATTTAACTTCAAACTTAAAAATAGAGATTTGTCCTATGTTTAACTTAAATTTGACTATGTATTTATAAAGGGATTTGGTCAGTATATTTTATAAAGAGACCCGACTTTATCACTAAGAGATTAATAAAACAACAGTGAACCATTTAAACTTTGAACAACAACGACGGCGATTTTGATTAGGGTTTTTGAAGTTCTCTATGATACCAATTCAAGTCCTGAAATTAATATCAAAATGATAACGCTAGACACACAATATTTGAATTGTTTGATGATTCCTCTAACATGATAATAATAATATGACATAAACGTAAAGATTACCTGATAACACAACATTTGTAGTCATGTTGAACGATCCTTGAAGCCACTAATCGAGTTTTCGTTTAGGGTGTACGGTTAGGATGGCTAAGGTGGAAGACCCTCGAATTGTAGAGAGGGAGAGAGAGGGTCAGGAAGTTATATGGAGTGACATTAGGTGTTAAGTCTCTCCCTAACAACTCTATTTATACACCCAAGGGGAAACCCTAAATATGTTAGTAAGGGCAATTACGTCCATCAAATACATGTCAGTTAGGAAACTATAGAGCTATTTTAGGTCAAAGATCACAAGTATAAATGTTTGACTTGGGCCACAAGAAAGCTATATTCTAACATTCTCCCACTTGGTTGAGTCATCATTTATAATGAGTTATTAAATAAGTCTGTTCAGAAGTTAATACTCATTTCAGTTTTAAACCAAAACTGTAGCAGAGAAATACAGTCATAAAATTGATTATCCAACTCAAGACCCCCATTAATCATACTACAATGGATCAATTGACAATTAAGCCCTTAACGTTGATTTGTACATAAACTGTCTATATGTCCCGTTAGGCATGCACAACATATTTAGAGACAAAACAAATCAAAATGGACGAATAATTAGTCATCCATAGTATGAAATGCTTGGTCATTAGTAAACCTCGTCTTTATTATGAGCACTTAGAAAAGACTTATGAGAATAGACCTTTAGTTATGGGTACCCTAAGCATATTATGAATGTTTTCAATACAATGACTTAGTTTCCTCTACTTGTTCTTAAATAACAATAATCTTGTATCAAAAGTTTAATGCAGCTCCGCACAAACTGTTATTGTTCAAGAAACTATGGTAGCTTACTTTATCACATTGAGTCTTCAATATGTTATATTGGAGTTACATAATTATGAGTCTACTGACAAATTTACCAACAACAATTGGTGACAAACATATCATGTTATAATAATTTAGGTTGTGTTATCAGTTTCTTATGACTCCTCCATAAGATTATTTGACTACAACAAGGTCAAAATTTGGAATAGTTAACCATTTTTAGGTCTCACTTCTTCTATATTTAAAATTATAGTCTTTCGTTTCTTATAGATATTGGAGTGCCATCTTAGATGCTTTATAATGTACTAAGCTAGAAATGCATTTTCATCATTCTAGTGTTTCAGCAATGTAGGCAATATCTAAATGAGCATAGACTTGAACATACGTAAGGCTTCTAACTAGTGAAGCATAAGATATGGATCTTATTTACTTGTTCAAACCTTTATTATTATTATTAATCTCCTTTACTTACTATATATATAGACTAAGAGTATCGTTGCATGTTATAATGTGTAAACACACATTTAAGCCTTATGAGACTAAATAATGTCTCATTTGGTTGATTTTGGTGTATCCCGATGCTTATTTTATAAGAAGCATCTCCAAGATTTTAACGTCAAAATTACACGGGAATAAGCCGCTTTGACTCATGCAATAAGACTAGATTAACTTTTGCCTACGAGAGTGTATATAAGGGCAAATACAGTATTAGTTGCGCCCACTTATCTTAAGGCAGGTTTATAAATCCACTTATTATTGATGAAGAATTATTACATTTGTAATTTCATCAAACTTTAAGTTTCATTGGTAAGTTTGCTTGTTTTAACCCATTATATGAATTTACTTATCTTAAAGACTAAGTGTTTAACCTTCAGGCATAAAACTTTCAGTCTATTTGAGGAGCATGCCTTTATGTTGAGTGAGTATTAGGAAAAGATATTTTGAAGTCCATTCACTCTTATTTAAGCATAGCATTAAGAAAGCAACCATGTTATATAACGTCCAACTTCTCCTTTTGGATTTCAGTCTAGTTATGAAAAGCCAAATTTCTAACGTCATTCTGATTTAGGGAGTTAAGCATATTTATGAGAGCTTTATTCCATAAGAAGATTGATTGCTATTAATGGATTTAGTATAAGAGATAAGATTAATAATCTTTTCAAGATTCATATAAGCTTTATTAAGGTAGGTTATATAATCATCAAAATTAATAAGCAACTTATGCTTTGATGTCCTACTAAGTTGGATCTAATGGGTTGAAGCAAATATAGTTTCATAGATTTTCTCTTTTAGCATTTAAGTCAGGTATGTTAGGAGTGATATTATTTTGTAAGTGTGAGGAAATAGTGCAGTGTTATCGAAGTGCAGTGTACAAGAGGTGTAATCGGAGTTAAATTCAGAGTTTAAATTTAACTCTGTCACTCCCCCCGCCTCTTGTACTTTAGGCAAGTCATGGATAAGGACTTTTACTGCTCCCACTGACCTTAGAATTCCTTAGGAACTTAGCATGCTTAGTGTTAGTCACATGTGTGATTGATAAAGATTGACATAATCTAATAAGGAAACTTCATATGATTTCATGTCAAGTTTCATATGTTGAGGATTTTTGAGGTTTAACTATGGCTAACGACTAATCATATGTTTTATACTTGGTTGACTTCCTGTCCAAATTTCAGAATAAACTTTTGGGGACAAATTAAGTAACCTTGCTACGTATATGAGTTGTTGTCTTTTAAGAGTCGATAAATAGGAAGAGATGTAATACTTTAGATGGCATACTTATTATTAGATCTTAAGGATACTTGTATCATCATAGTGATGCTGCTGAGAAGTACCAAACATGATTCACTAGTTCACACTACTATGGTCCTTACTAATGGACTGCGAGTGTTACCAATATTTGTATGTCAATCTTAGTATTTCATCTTTTATATTAAATCTCACAACTTTCACTTTATGGTCAAGTTGATTTTCAACTTCGTCCTTATAAGTTTTAGGTGAGAAAGATGTTCTTCCTTTGATTAAATACAAGAATAAGTAATAATTTTCTTGAGTGATAAATGTTTTGTGCCCATATATTCTATTTTGGGATAAGAGTCACTAATATGTTTGAGTTTTGATAAGTTAGAACTCTTAGTGACACCTTATTTTTTTCCCTTATACATATATTATCTTTGTTAAGTTCTCACTTATATAATAACAAAGATTGTGAACTTGAATCATCTAGTTATAAGTTATAAAAATTTTAATCCATGTGAACACAACTAAAACTATTATAACTAACAACTTTGAGAATTTAAGGTAATAGTGGCCTTGTCATGGCCATGTGAAACCTTATAAGTGTCAATGTATTACTTTAGTAAGAATACTAGGTTCCAACTTCCAAGTAATGTTGAAACATGAAAGGTATCATAAAGTTTAATACAATGATTAATTTTCATGGTTCGTATAACCCTGACATTAGTTTCTCACTAACTCTCATTATAGCTGTTCTTTGATTTATTTATAGTGCATGGATTGTAAGAGAATCTCTATAAGACTAGTTTTAGTTCACTATGTTAATTTCAAAAATCAATGGGCTCAATTATCATTAATGATTATTATTCTTTCTTAGCCAGTTGTCCCATTTAGGACTTAGAACTGGAAGTTTTTCTTCTATTTTGTGTGTGGACCTTAGAATTATTCTCATTGTTATAAGTTCTCTTCATTTTATTAAGGTTAGTGATTGTGAGGTGAACAAAGCTGATATTTCTAGTTTTTATGCATGGTTTATCCTTTATGCACAATGCTGCTATCAAGCACTCATTTTCCTTTAGTACTTGTGAGTGAATGATTAACTTTAGAGAGCATTAAAATGTGCTAAGATAGGATTCATTGTGATATGCACTAGAAAATCTTTTAATGTAAAACATGTCTAAGCCTTTAAGATAAGGGTCATGTTTTCCATTATTAAGATCTGTTCACTAAACCATTAACCTAATTTACACTTTGTGTTAATCATGTTTTGATGTAAAGTGTTTGCATGTATTTAAGAAGTTCATTTGGATTTTATTTTTCACATAATGTCCATATTAGGAAATCTGAAATATCTCCCATAATTGCAACATTTTAGAGAATTTTGATTACAATGATAAGAGGGAAAATTTATAGAAATATTTAGTGATTTTAGATTTAGAGTGGATAAATTATGGAGTTGAATGTTATATTAGTTCGAAAGAAGATCTTAGAGTGATTTTATGGGGTACTTAAATCTAATGCACAATAATGATCTAAGGCACATTAATAAGCTAAGGCACAATTATTTAAGCTAAGGCACAATCATAATCTAAGGCATAATAATGAAGCATAATGATAAGGCAAAATTTAAACAAATGAAGATGTAATATAGTCTATTACATCACCAAAATAATAGACTAATTTAGGTTCTTACTTATATGAACCGGCTTTCGCTTTGGTTACTTGCCTATCACCTAAGCATTATGAACAAGATAAGGGTATGTGCCAAAAATAATGTAACACATTAGCTTTGGCCAGAAATCAAACATTTAAGTTTTATGCATAGATTAGTTTCGCTAAATACAAATGCAACTCATAAGCTTTGGCCGGAAGTGAAGCACTTGTATGTGTAAGGAGAATGCTTAATTTAGTTGATAACGATATAAAAGCAACAAATTAGCTTTGGCTAGAATTGAAAGTTTTTAGGTTTTTATCAAGGTAAGCAAGTACATCAGTTTTTGCTAAGTTAACTAGTAAAGTGAAGTTGAATGACATCATAAAGGTAGCAAATCAGCTTTGGCCGGAATTGAAACCTATCAAGATGTCATCAACTTAAAAAAAGTAGCAAAACATAACGAGATGTTACAGGAGAACGACCCGTTATCGACTAAGATGCTATCACTTTAATTAAGACTAGTTAATTAGTTGATTAATTGGTGTTAGGTTTTGTAAAAACAAAAACATTTGAGGTTTGATACAAAATAGTTAGGAATCAGAAGCAAAATCATTATTAGGATTCTGCTGGTAAAAATATCGTAACGATCCGTTATAGTGTCACGAGGCGTTATGGAGCAGGTTTACAGGTTTAAAAATTTTAAGACCTATCGGGTCGTTATAATGTAACGGCCCGTTTGCTCTCCGCGCACAGTTTTAAGACGGAATCAAGTTCTGACATAATTCAATTTTAGGTTTTGCATATACATAATTATTAAAGTTCAAACAAAACAAGAAAATAACAGTGGGTCATTAAGATTGCAGTTGGTCAAAACTTGGTAATGGGGCGTTACAGGGAAACTGCCCGTTCTGGAGCTGAGTTACAGATACGAAAATATTAGGCCTTAACTAGTCGTTACAGGGGTAACGGCTCTTTTTCACTTCAACAATTAAACCCTAACGATTCGTTACAGCATAACGGCTCGTTTCGCTCCATGTACAGTTTAGCCGAAATTATGTTTTGACAGAAATAGAACTTGTAAAATTCGTTTGATGATTCTATCTTACAGAGTTAGATCTATTATGATCAGATAAGGGTTTTTCAAAATAAAATATGAATTGATTTTGATTATGTGATCAAATCTAGAATTAGTAGGAATCATAAACATCAAAACAAATATGGAATCGATTAGCAACATAACTCTGATGCCACATGTTAGATGATTTGTGACAACCCGTAAGTTTCCAAGGACTTAAACCGATAATATATACTTATGTGTTAACCGTGTTACGTAACTGTTTACTTGCAACGTGCCAATTTTATCATAATTACATTATTTACAATAGGATTATAGCCTTGACGTAGCCTTCAATCATGTTGAAAACAATGCGTGAACATGATGACTTCCTTGCACGGAATGGTCGCTGGAACTTCAATAATAATAAAGCGACTAACCGAATTCGTTTACTAAATTTACCAAACTATGTGGTAAAATATCATACATGATCCCGTCATCTTGGGATTAATCATTATTATCATATCATTTAACGTACATTTTAATCGTAATCTTTGATCAACCTTTATCATTTTATAATAACTTTAATAAACAATTTCATGTTAAACAACAACGTGTTTAGACAACGACAACAAAACGAGACTTGTGATCCATTCTCTAGGTAAACATCGATTTATTTTACGTCCAAAACAATTCATAAAGCTTTATTAACGTTCACGACAAATGTATTTTTACATGCATGCAATATATATTTACACATGCAACGTGATTTCTCAATGTTATTAACCCTCGAGTATTTTTGTTCCAAACAGAGTCATAGTTTTATTATTTATGTCGTCGTGAATAAACATTTTATAAAACCTTCAAACCCGATCGAACCGGTTCCCCATTTGCCTCGAGCTCGCGATTTCCGTCCTCTTCCTTCCCCTTGCTCGACCTGGGACCGAACCCGTCTCCCTCCCCTTCCGATCGGTTCCCAACTGAGATCAACCACCACCATTCCATTTGAATTGGCTAGTTACTTGCTTGTACCTTATTTGACCTCCTTTATACCATTCAAATCAATTCCCAACATCCTTACAACCTACAAAACTCTTGGCAAGACTTGTCTCCATAAAGTCCAAATCTAGTATCCATTGGATAATAGTTTCCCTCTCTTTTGAACCTATGTTTCCCACTCAATATTTGCAGCCATGAACCATCATTTGGCACCCACATAACACAAGATTACAAGCCTCTTGAGTCCCTTTCTTTCCCTTTTCGGTCCGTAACCAACCTACACACACACAAACACTTAGTGTTTTGTTTTAAACCATATTACATGCTAGATATTTTATCACATTTCACAATCCCAAACACTCTCTACTCTCCATCTCTCCTTCTCTCCTTCTCTCTTGTCTCTCACTCTCTCTCGGTTCTCTTAAAACCGCCATCACCCAAACCAACTTCCAAACACCCCTTTCTCATTTACTTCCATACTTAATCACCTTTTAGCAAACCCTAGTCTCATTTACCACATTCATTTCTCAAGAACACTTATCCCTTCTTTCTCCCTTCCAAATCCGTAAGTCTCTCTCTCTCTCTACTCTCTCTCTAAATTTTCTACTCAAACAGTAAATCTCTTGATGATTTATGACTCTAGGAAGCAAGAACACTCAAGAATCACTATCATCCTCACCATTTTCGGCCTTCATCTCCTTCTATCAAGGTTTCATCTTCACTTTTCTTAATGAAATCTTATTCTAGCAAGTATTCTTAGTTTCTTTTCATGACTATAACACTCCATTAGCAAGTCTTTACCTACATTGTTGTCTAAACATGATTTTGAACCATAAAAGTCTACTAGTTAGTGATTATCTTCATGTTTCACCATGAATCTTGCTACTACAAACTTATGATAGTATTTACTTGCAATATTATGTTCTAAACTTAGTTTGGTTGGACTATTACACAAGTATTTGTTTAGTTTGCATTTTTAGACATTAACCTTGTAAATATTGTGTGTTATGTGTTGTTCTTGTAACTTTGGACCCCATGATGCCTATGACACGTTTTTAGACTCTTAAGATATTAAAGGTATGATATCTTTGACTTCAGAAAGATTACTAGTGCTTAAAATCACCATAGCAAACATTTACCTACAAAAGTACACTTTATAAACCCTAGAAAGTGCTTTTTACTATAGATCCGTTTTGACCAGAAAGTTTAGGCCTTTAAACAGTAGTTTGTGATGGTTGAAATGACTTTAGAACATGGCCAAAAGATCCCTTAACAAATTACTTGAATTTGGGCACAAACCGGGACTAAAACCGACACCCAACGGGCCTGGAAACATCATTTTTGTAATAAAACCCAAATCTTGTCCAAATGAACTCATAGGGGTATTTTAATGGTAAAAACATGTTTACAAATACATATGGTGAATTTAGGAACCTAACAGTGTATTAAACGGGCAAACGGGACCAAAACGGCAAAACCGACACAAAATCCACAAAATCAGCAAACTAATGAAAACCGACACTTGAAATAATTATCTACCTATTTTGGACAGAAAATAATCATATTTTATTGTACTTGATTGATTTCTAACTTAAACGGATAAATATCGTGTAATCGGCGGTTACCGCGAAATCGCCCGGTTTTCAACTAATTAGTCGAAATAATCAATTTCTTATATGAAAACCCTCATTTTGACTTAATATTTATTTCTATAAATATTTACTACCTTTAAATATTATTTGGGAATTTTTGTATATTTTATTTAATTAAAATATATATTTTACATTATTTCCAAATAAACACATAACCGGACACTTTCACTTTGACATTTCAAATCATTTAATCCTAAGGCTACCATGACGTCAAGACTTGACCTACCTAATTGGAGTGACATTAATTGTCAACCCAATTACTTATTATATGTCTTATAATTATTTAGGGCTACACTTTCGTTGAACGTGCTACCGATTTCTATTTCTGAATAATGTGAGTTTTTGACAGCCCCTTTTTCCTTTAACTATTTTATCTTTGGGGGAGAATTCATACCTACATTTTTCCATGTTAGACAATTAGACCTTGTTATCATAACTGTTTCATGTGCTTTTCCATTGTCCAAACTTGTTATCTCATGTTCATTCATGCTAAAACCCAAACCCCACTATTAACTGAATCCGATTTATTATCATTTGCAAACGGTAATGTTTGAATAGATTTATTGGGTTAACGCCCCTGCTCTGATTGGTAGCTCCAATCGCGACTCCGTCCTTTAGTCAAAGAGTACAAATTGTTATGTCATATCTATGCGGTACCAACCGGACAAAGGTACCAAGAGTGGGTAAACAGTCAGTTTCGGTATTCAGGGTACATGGTAACATTTTCCAACTAGTCTTATATGATATTGTCAGTTATTAACATGAACTGTTTCCAAATTACTATTTTCATTCAACCTTTAACTGCTAGCACTTTAAACCTGTGAAACTCACCAACAATTATTTGTTGACCTTTTCTCGTATGAATTCTCAGGTACTTGAACTTAATTGTTGTGCATGCATCGGACCTGCTTGCTTGTTTCCTGTCATTGCATTTTTGGACTTTCATTTGCTTTCTGGAGTATGGTTTAGCCTTTGAAGATTTTCCTGACATAACACCTAACGGTGTCACGTCTAAAAATCTTTTGAAAACTTATTTGTTGTAAACTTAAACTATTTACTTTTCTCATTACAATTAATCCGCTGCGTAATGATAACGGAAAAACTCCTATTTACTCCAACATTTTAACGATTTCCAACACGGCTCTAGTTCTTGAACCATCCAGAGTACGTTCGTAACCTTGACTGTGATAACCTTTTTTCGCATCCCGACACAAATCTTACAGGGTGTGACATGATTCCTCTAACATGATAATAATAACATGACACATAAACGTAAATACCTGATAGCACAACATTTGTAGTCATGTTGAACAATCCTTGAAGCCACTTATCGAGTTCCCATTTAGGGTGTACGGTTAGGATGACTATGGTGGAAGAATCACGAATTGTAGAGAGGGAGAGAGAGGGTCACGAAATTATATGGAGTGACATTAGGCGTTAAGTCTCTCCCTAACAGCTTTATTTATACACCCAAGGGGAAATCCTAAATATGTTAGTAAGGGCAATTACGTCCATCGAATAAATGTCAGTTAGGAAACTATAGAGCTATTTTAGGTCAAAGATCACAAGTATAAATGTTTAACTTGGGCTACAAGAAAGCTATATTCTAACACGAATAACCACCAATCTCATTATAATCTAAAAATATAACTTAAAAAATCAAACAAAAAATACACAATAATAAATCTCATATATTAACTTTATACTTGGCCATGTAAACAAAAAATAAATAAAACCTAATAAGTGACCCTTACAACCATAAACATCATATTTAAGAATTACATTTTTTTAACCGCTTTTAAGAATAGCATGGACTTGACGTTAACCGTGGTTTTTAAAATACCTTTTTTAACAATTATAATATAGCCAATGATTCCTTGTCCTAGTGGTCAAGGAGGAGATGATAAGGCTTTGTTTTACCTGGAGGTTATGAGTTCAATCCTTGGCAATGGTGTTTCAAGTGTAATAATTTAGGAGTAGTTTAGTAGATGTGTGTGTTAGCCGTTAAAAAAAACAATTATAATACAGGATAAATTATCTATAGATTTAAAGAAAAAGTCAATAGTGGAAACATGTCTGCTAGGGTGGTTGGTTGTTAATTTTATTAAACAAAAACGTTTTACCATTATATAGAATGTTGTTGCATATTATTAACACAAGTTAACTTGCTTTGGTGTTGCCCATTAATCCAGGTTTGAATCCCGCTGTGTACGTTTTTTGTCCTACCTCTCAAAAGGGTTAAGGAGGAGATGATAAGGCTTTGTTTTACCTGGAGGTTATGAGTTCAATCCTTGACAATGGTGTTTCAGGTGTAATAATTTAGGAGTAGTTTAGTAGGTGTGTGTGTTAGTCGTTAAAAAAAACAATTATAATACAAGATAAATTATCTATAGATTTAAAGAAAAAGTCAATAGTGGGAACATGTCTGCTAGGGTGGTTGGTTGTTAATTTTATTAAACAAAAACGTTTTACCATTATATAGAATGTTGTTGCATATTATTAACACAAGTTAACTTGCTTTAGTGTTGCCTATTAATCCAGGTTTGAATCCCGCTGTGTACGTTTTTTGTCCTACCTCTCAAAAGGGTCAAGGAGGAGATGATAAGGCTTTGTTTTACCTGGAGGTTATGAGTTCAATCCTTGACAATGGTGTTTCAGGTGTAATAATTTAGGAGTAGTTTAGTAGTTGTGTGTGTTAGCCGTTAAAAAAAACAATTATAATACAGGATAAATTATCTATAGATTTAAAGAAAAAGTCAATAGTGGGAACATATCTGCTAGGGTGGTTGGTTGTTGATTTTATTAAACAAAAACGTTTTACCATTATATAGAATGTTGTTGCATACTATTAACACAAGTTAACTTGCTTTGGTGTTGCCCATTAATCCAGGTTTGAATCCCGCTGTGTACGTTTTTTGTCCTACCTCTCAAAAGGGGGAGTTTTATGCTACTTCTTCTTTTTCTTCTTTATTAATTGTTCCTACTTGGATAAGATATAAAGTAATTTTTACCGTAATAGAAACCCGTTTTTTACGTTTAACATCATCTTTTAATAACAAACTTCTCCTCTGTTTGTTTTTTACTAACTGCTGTGATTTTTCGAATCGATCAAGAAGACCCACAAGACCTAGTGACTGCTACATAACATCCATTTTACACATCTGGATGTAAAAACACAGAGCTATCTCCTTTGTCTATATTTGTTTGTTGTTTTCTGTTCGTGGCTTGGAAGTTTATCTGGTTGATAACGTTATGTTTTTTAATATAAATGTTGTACTTGACTATCTCTTACTCCTGGCGTTTTTATAAGTAAAACGTTTACAGCTACGACCATGACAACGCGCGATATGACTCTCAACCTAGTTAGTTATTTACATGTTATTTTACAAAATTTAAATACATATATTATATATAAACAAAATACAACTTTAATTTTGTTTTTAAGGGTTATTTGTCTTTAATATTATTATTTTTTTTTCTTTGTTTTTATTAATTTTTTTTATCCGTGCTCATCGAGTTTAGCAAATGAGTTGGTGGTGTAACAAGTACAGTCGTGTAACACAGTTTTTTTAATAATTATTTTCAATCTCAATGAATCTAGTACACAAGTTGGTGGTGTAATTGGTACATCATGCAACATAACTTTTATAGGGTGTAGACTCAATAGTTTAAGTGTTTGTGTTGGGCAATTTTTTTTATTTTTTTTTCTTTATCTACTAGCAATTCAATAGTTTTGGGTGCTAAGTTATCTCCACGACCACACCTTTATTAGCATTTTTTTAATTTCTTAAATCATGTTTAAGTGTTCTGTTGGTTTTCATATTTTTTTTCCCATTGTTGTCTTTAGGTATCTAATTGTTTGATGTGTTATATTTAATCAAACTTCTAATTTTAATGTTGTAGCGTTGTACTTTTCCATTTTAGTTTTCTTTACGTTAGTACAATTATTTTGTATACTCACGCAATCCCCACGGTAAAGCATGGGTAATAAAATCTAGTTTATTAAAATTTATGACAAATCCTAAATGTAAACGGTCATCTGTATAACGAAGGAAGATTAATATAACAAACTTGTGGTTTGTTTGTGATGAGTTAATGGAATGAAAAACCATAACAAGAAGAGGAAGTCCACTGCCAAAACTCCCACACTAGCCACTTCATCATCTGAATCACCTGTCATTTTTAAAAGAGAGAGAAATGTGGTTGCTAGGTCTTCTCCACCTATGCCCACTAATATCCTTTTGGATAATGACATGCTTTAAAGGGTTATACCGTATAAACTGCTAAGCACAAGTCACATCAGTTACTGGTGAAAAAAGGCTTGGTTCATTTTGAATTCCTTAACGGGTCACTGTACTAGGTAAGTAAAATAGATATTCTTATATAAGAAGCCCAGCTACACAGATACAGAAGCGCCTCGACAAAAGGTCCATTTATATATAATAATTGCATTGTAGCGGGTATAGTTTAGTGGTAAAAGTGTGATTCGTTCTATTAACCCCCATAATAGTTAAGGGGTCTTTCGGTTTGATTCATATTCCGATAAAAAACTTTATTTCATTTAAAGGATTCAATCCTTTACCTTTCAATGACACATTCAAGGAAATTCAAAATTTTCGGGATTTTTATCCAAGGTCAATTAAAAACTGAAAACTTAGATTATGAAATTGCGAAACAAAATTTTAAAATTGGATCAATACGTCCAATTGAATGAGTATGAATAAAGAATCCATGGATGAAGATATACAAGTAGATTTCTAATTTCTAATCGTAACTAAATCTTCATTTTTGTTTTGATTTGTAGCGAATAAATTGAAGCAAAATAGCTATTAAATAATGTCTTTAGTTTACTAGAGACATCGACATATTATTTTAGCTCGGTGGAAATAAAATCCTTTTCCTTAGGACCCTCTCAAATAGAAATAGAGAACGAAGTAACTAGAAAGATTGTTAGAATCGCCTTCTTCTAGAGGAATCATCTAGAAAGCGAGTCGTTTTGAAATGAATCGGTTGCATTAGATCTCTCTCCTCCACGTCACTTCTGAAAAGGTTCTTTGAGTTTCTTTTATCAGCCAACTTTAAAAAGGGGTCCATTCACGCCGTACCAGTTGGTACGGGCGTACCAACTGGTCCGCCAGGTGGTACGTCGGCCAGTATGTAAGTAACTATAAATAGTTCATGTTAACCCGATCACTCAATTTTTACAAAACAAGCTCAAGAACCCTAGATTTTATGCAGTTTTAGAAAACATACTTAAAGATCGAATTTGCAAAAACTGAGATAGGTTATTGTTAATCATACCTAATGAAGCTTGACTGCAAAAATTGAGCTCCTAACGGAATACAAGTTTACCAACAATTTCATTCAAAATTAATATATATGTTTTATATTTAAATTCTTTATTTATATAATTAATTATAATTTTTAAAAATGTAAAATTATTAATTTTTTTTTATTAAATATATTCATTTTTTGTTTTTATTTTATTTGTTTTTTATTTTAATTTTTTTCTATTTTACTTTTATTTTTATTATTTTTTGTTTTTGTTTTATTTATTAATTATATTTTTATGTTATTATTGCTTTTTATTTTTCTTTTATATTTATTTTATTTGTATGTTACTTTTATGTTTTCATTTTTATATTTTTGTTCGTATTTTTATTTATTATTTTTATAGTATATTCTTAATTTTTTTTTAGTTTTCATAAAATTTTAAGAAAAAATCAAATTGAATAAAAAATTTCATTCCGTTACTTGAAGGAAGCGAAAAAACACTTATCCCCTAATAAATAAAAAATCTTTTGATATTAAAGGAGCATATTCCTTATGTAATGGTCAATTTATTCCAATTTTCTACCAAATATGTTCTTTTTTCAATTGAATGTAATGATCCATTCCATTTCATCCTCCATTTATGAATACCAAACACCACCTTAGTGTCAGGAATTTGAAGGTCAAAGTGACTATGTGGTGAAGTTTGTGAGGAAGTCGATAGAAATGATCAATCGGTTGTTACTTGACAAACGACATAGAATACAAGTGTCTCCAAAAAAGTTAATATTTGTGTTTAAAGAATGTTTCTTGACATGTTACCTACTAGAGATAATTTATATAACAAGGGGATCAATGTTCCTTTTATCATGTGCCCTTTTGGTGCTAGAGAGTTGGGAAAAACACATCACATTTTTGCTACATGTCGAGTAGCCACAAAGGCTAGGAATGTGGTGTTATCATGGTTGCATTTCAGGGGGCCGAATATAAGCATCCTAAGGAGTTGTATAATTGGACCGATAGTATGCATTTCACCAATATAAAGAAAGTCGTTATGGGATGAATTATCTTTTCAGCATAGTGCAAAGGTCATTTAGATGTTTATGTTTTATTATTTATAATTTTTAAATATTCATTATATCTTATTTCATCATGGCTGATGACACGTACAATAAAAATATGTATAAAAAAATTGTTTATACGTATTTTTTCAACTAGTGTAATATATTGGTTTCTTTTTTTCTTTTCTTTGGACAGAAAAGATAATTTATAAAGAAAGATGATTATTAGAAGAAACTAGCCAAACATCACCAGCAAGAAATTACAAAAAAAAAATTAAGTGGATTTTGAAGTCACTCGGTCCAAGACGTATATACTTTCCTATTTTTAGTAATTATCCAGAGAAACGAAAAATGTAAAATGATATCAAAAATAAGTTTCGTTTCCAAGTCATTAGTATTATAGATATCTGCATTCCTTGTCTATACGCATTTTAAAGATAAAAAATGCTCGTTTTTATGATATAATTGTTTTTAAAAATAATATCGTATTTAAGAGTTATGAAGGTTTTAAAAAATGGGAGAACTAGAAAAAAAATCAACAAAAATGGCTAAGACGAAAATGCTCCTCTATCTAAAAATATAATCTCAATTATTAATTAGATAATCTAATGGTCTCAAATCCTTCTTAGCATTCTTAGATTTATCATATTTGTTAGTATAACCTCACTCTTCAATCGGTAATTTTATAATTTATTTGCAATTAATAATAGTTTAACATGATATATGTGTTGTTCATATTTGACTAAAGCTTTGAGGAAAGGAACCATATATATGATTTTAGTCATTGATGCTATAATGTTTACCGGTCCCGGTCTAGGTTCTAAAACATGTATAATATTCAAAGAAAATAATAATGGCGTTTTGAACTACTCTAATACTTTGTAGGTAGGTTTACAGAGAGAACCTATAAAATCTCAAACAATAGACCCATTAAGTAAGTTAATTTCAAGAATTAGATGAAGAACAATACTGAATAATAACGATAAAATTAAAAGACAATTAATTGGAGCAATTTTCTTCCTTCCATTTTATTCATCAACAAAACTCCTCAATAGGAAAACTAAAGCAGCTAACTTACCTAAAATTAAGCAAAAGTGAAAAACATGTGAAACTAGAGATCATGACTGAGAACATGCGATCATGCATATACGTCAATGAACATGGCAACAACTTCTTCTCTAAGTTTGGATTTAGCCCACTAGTTATTTTGGTCCGGCCCATTGTGTATCAACTGTTGGACTAGTAGTTCGGTCCGTTGGGCTAGACTGGTCCACATCAACGTTGTTTTCATAACTTTTAATTAAATTACCTCATTTTTTAACATTCATAACTTTCAAATACGACATAATTTAAAAAAAAAATTACACCATAAAAACGAACGTTTTTTATTTTTAAAACGCATATAGTGTTGCTATATATAAAACTATAAGAAATTACTCTTTCGATTTCTGACAAAATGTTCAGATCATTGTGTCACTGTGTCAAAATGTTCAGATTATTGTGTCATTGTGTCAAAATTATATAGTGTTGCTATATAAAGAATTAAAAAATACTACTCTTTCGATTTTTGAAACAAACAATGATCTGAACATGTTAACACAATATGATACAATGATTTGAATATTTTTGACACAATATGACATAATGATCTGAACATTTTGACACAATGACATAATAGTATGAACATTTTTGATACAATCGAAAGAATAATATTTTTTTTTTAATTTTATACATAACAACACTGTACGCGTTTTAAAGATAAAAAAACACTTATGGTGTAATGTAAAAAGAAAAAATATCGTATCTAAGAGTTATGAAGGTTTAAAAATGGGGAGAACTTGATAAAAAAGTCAAAAATGCCCTTCCATCTTTTGTTTTCTTTTATTTTTCTCTCTAATTCTACATAGGGAACTTTGGGCCATAGATCTTTATTTAATTGAAGATTTAATAACTACAATTCATTCTTATCATTCTTATCCTTTTTATCCAAAAACAAACTTCTTATAATAACCTCTCTCCCTATTTATATATAGAGAAAATATAATTATAAGGTGGACTCGGTCTTCCTAGTTGAGCCCCCAAAACTCTCTGTGCCATTTAAATAACAAAATAATTATAACTAGGATTATTATGGGAAAAATTCAAAACTGGGATTATTATCAGCCAATATGTGATAACTGGGATTAGTAGAGGCAAATTTTCCTTATATAAACTTATATACATGTGAATGAAATTAAATCAATAAAAATATGTTTGGTGGTGTATCGGTTAAATGTATTAGTTCAAACCACGTGGTACCAAGTTCAAATCTTGCAAATTACATTTAAATTTCTTTCTTTCATTTCTCTTTTCTTATTTCTTTATGTTTTAGACTTTTTATCTCTTTATTTTTTAATTTTATTTTCTTTCTTTTTTTATTTTTTATTTAGGTTTACTTAGTTATTTTAATATATTTGTGTTTACCTATCAATAACATATTTAAATGATTTTTTTAATAGTAATATAAGATTGAGTTTATATATTAGGGTCTTCTTTATATTACCGCCTACGACCCCATAATATATACGGATTCTAAAATTGAGGAAAAAGAAAAAGATCTATAATTTTACAAGGTAAATTGAACAATTTAGCTATTTTATTAATTAAAAGAGATATGTTAGAAGAAATTGACTTCGAGTGTTTTATTAAACAATTTACATTGAATAAAGCTATAAAAATAAATTTATTTTTATTATATTTGTCCACATGCAATAAGAATAAAAAAGAATATATTTACTAATTATAAACAATATAGTTTATTATTCCGGTCCTAAACCGGATAAAAAGAGAAGGATTTGGAGCCTACAAAATGTTAGTTCGTTTGGGGCCCCACCTCTCGACCTCTCGCAAGAACTGTCGACGAAGCAAACCCGCCACACCTCCGATCATCGTTTTTCGTTTTGTCACCATCGTCTATCGCTTTATCTAGTACTCACAGATCGATGTGATGCCAGTACTCGACGACCATAGCCACCGCAAAGCATCGCCAGCGAGGAAAGTGTCAGTAACACATAGGTTGGGTTTGAGTCGTCAAACACGAGGAACCGTCATCAACATTCGGGATTTCTGATTCCATTTCGATGTGAGGTATGGACTGAGTCTTGCATCTAAGCACGTTATAGTATGCCTCTATGTGATTTTGTGGTGTGTTTTTGTATAACAATGGAGGTCCGACGCGTATTAGGGTTTTGGGGTTAAGGATGATGATCCTTGCGTACCGCTACTATACGAACCAGATTTGAACCAAAACACGTTGTTGTCCCAGTGGTCGGATCCTTGTCCTGTAAATGGCAGGTCGCAAGTTCGAGACTTGTGTAGAAAATGACACGTCAGCAACTGTTAAGTTAGTTTAGAAAGATTGTTACAACAGTTAGTTATTAGTTAGTTTACTAATTATGTATATAATCTCTAATGTATTAGTTTAGTCGTGTGACGCCCACTCCCAGACTTGGCCCTAGGAGCGGTCACGCATCGGATTTACTCATGAACACAAGGTACAACAGAGATAACTAAAGCAGCGGAAATAAAAACTTTTATTCATATGCCAAGTATTACATAGTAAGAGAGACAAATACAAAAGAGAAATAAACATCTCCACGCCAGTTTTCAGAAATGTCTTCTCTTGATAGCTTGACATTGTCTTGATAGTATATGCCACCTAGTTTCTGCTCACATCTCAGTCTTCCCTTTTCGATCCGAAGGTCCAGCCTCATCTGACATACATAACTTAACAAGTCAGCTTACGCTGGTGAGTTCTACGTTTTGGGAAAACTTTACCTTTCGAAGGCACTTAGGTTTGTCAAACACATTTCTGCAATTAGACAATCAAACACAAAGCATATAGCACATATATTCACATATTCTAACCTTGTGAATAAACTAACCTTCTGTTGCTTTGTCATCCTTGTCCCATATTAAATTTTATCTTAGGAAAATAGTGTTTCTACTTGCTTTACGAACACATCGTGTAGCAATGGTCCCTTTAGTTTTGACACTATATAGCTTTGACGCTATCTGGCTTTGACGCCACTTTAGCTTTGACGCTTTCTGGCTTTGACGCCGCTTGGTTTTGACACCATTGGGACAACACTATTTAACTTCTTGTTTCAGAAGTCCCTTACTTACCAATCTTTCTTTGATTACCATTCTTATTTTATTCTACTAGAAACATCGAAATGGCAATCTCTATTTCCTCTACTCATCATCGTACAATCAATACATATAACAAGCAATTATAACAATTGAGAATATTTTCACACCACGTTATGTATATCAGCCCAAAACGGTTTAAAGCAATTAAACAATTTAAAAGAGGGCTCATAGAACTCACCTTAGCTTTGCAAAGCTATTATTCTTGGGGTTAAGTTCTTGTGAATCAGTTTCTTAATGCCTTTAACGTAATGTCCCTATCAAGACATCCTAAATGTTACAAATCACCTTTAAGAACTAACTCATTATCCAAAACCCAACTCTTTATTGGTTAATACCCTTAATAGTCAAAATGACCATTTTGCCCCTTTTACATATTTTGTTATATATCTTTCAAGTCTTTGCTCCTTAACGTTTACCGCTCGTGTTTCCTCATGACCGATCATTTGGCGGAATTACTATGAGGAATAGTCACGGGGTTTGGAATTTGGTGACGATTGTTACCGGCCGTGTAGGCGTCATTGACGACCATGAGGCGGAATTACTACAATCGTTGCACCGAGTAATTTAATTATAAATTACCAAAATATGAACTCATATATATTTAATATATATGTAAACATGTTACCATACCAAATTTCAAGTCCCCATACCTTCCGGATTATTTTATATTAAATATCCATATTCCGAAACCCTAATTACCCATTTTTCTCGTTTCTATAGCAAAACTCATTTTTATTCAAAACCATCTAAGGGTATTATCCATTATGACATTTTATAATATCCCTTAAAATGGCAAAGCTTAATTCAAAACCATTTACTCGATTTGGGTAGAACAACGTCATGAAAACCCTAATTTTGACCCGTTTCCAAAACTCATACCAAACCTTCACCAATTCTGAAATAAACTTAGGGCTTTCTTAAAACACATCAAATTAGGATTACCTACCAAAATTCAGGTCCTAATTCCCACCCGATCATCCAATTTTACCCAAACAAGCTCAAGAACCCTAATTTTTACATAATTTTAGAAAGCATACTTAGAGATCGAATTAGCCAAAACTGAAAGAGGTTATTTTAGACCTTACCTAATAATGCCTGACTGCAGAAATTAGGATCTTAACTCTTCACCGTTTGAGAGAATTGCTCGTTTGAAGATTCTGGTCCGAACTAGGGTTTTCTATGGGGTTTTTGAGTGAATTCAAGCAGATTATGTCGAATTGGGGCTGCTATATATAGCCATTAGAGGCGTCCCATGGTCCTAACACGTGTCTAGGTGAGTAATCGAGTTAATTTGACGCGTGGAGGGCGAAATCGTGCGAAGAAAGGCACCATACGTGGCCAAAAACGGACCAGCCATAAGCTGCTGTGCAGACACCCCAGTCGCGGACCGCGAAAGTTAGAGAGAATGTGGCTCGCGGTCCGCGAGCCACGCTTTTCGGCCAGCTTTCACTTTTTGTCATATTTAGCCCCTCTAGTTTGGTTTATTGCGGAATTAACCCCTGAACTTCTATCCTTTTAATATTTTATGCTCTAAAATATTATGGGGCATATTTATAATATTTTCTAAGGTTCGGGATACGCTCGATGATATACGTATACATACGTATATATTTATATATATATATATATATATATATCTTTTGATATTTTACGTTCTAGCCCCTCAAACTTTCCAATACTTATCATTTCATGTAATGGGTCACATTAGGATATATTTTTACTATATCCTAAGCCTTAAATGTTCATAATAGTTATAGATACGTATAATATCCGTATACGTTGACAACTTTACATAAATTACACTTTTGGCCCTTCTACTTTTCCATTAGCTATTATCACATGTATGTAACTATCAATTCACACATATATCATCATGTTATTTGTATAAACATATATTTATCTCATATTTTACTTTCCTTACCGTTTAACTCATTCGTTTATACACATTTCATCATTTTGGCCATTAAACACGTATTTCTAACACATGCAATTTATCTAATGCATAGTTTACCATTTTTATCAATCAAACTTACGTATTGATAATATAGACACGTATTTACTATATATATCATGTACCTGTGAAATTGGGGTGTTACAACTCTCTCCCTCTTAAAAGGGTTTCGTCCTCGAAACATGCTTAGCTCGAGAATAACTCAGGATGAGATTCTCTCATTTCATCTTCTTGTTCCCAAGTAGATTCCGAACCTTTTCTGTGCATCCACTGCACCCTGACCATCGGAATGGTCTTATTTCGGAGTTTCTTTTCACTGCGATCTAAAATCGCAACTGGCCTTTCCACATATGATAACTTTTCGTTTACCTCAATTTCATCTAAAGGTACTATTTCTGATTCATCATATACACACTTTCTTAGATAAGAAACATGGAATGTTGGGTGAATTCCAGACAATTCCTCAGGTAGATCTAACCGATATGCTACCTCACCTACCCGTTCTACGATCTTAAAAGGTCCTACGTACCTTGGGCCTAACTTTCCCCTTTTACGAAACCGAATAATACCCTTCCAAGGAGAAACTTTTAGTAACACAAAGTCTCCAATTTGGAATTCAATTGGCCTTCTCCTCTTATCCGCATATGACTTTTGTCGATCTTGTGCCGCCTTTAATCGTGCCTTGACCTCATCAAGATCTCGAGCCATATTTTCGACTACTTCTTTACTTCCTATTTCTCGTTGGCCAACTTCACCCCAACACACTGGAGTTCGACACTTTCTACCATACAACATTTCATAAGGAGGCATACCAATACTAGCATGATAACTGTTGTTGTAAGAGAATTCTGCTAGTGGTAGGTGACTATCCCAACTTCCTCCAAAGTCTATTATACAAGCACGCAACATATCTTCCAGAGTTTGTATCGTTCTCTCACTTTGTCCATCCGTCTGAGGATGATACGCCGTGCTAATATGTAACCTCGATCCCATATTCTTATGGAATTTCCTCCAAAATCGCGAAGTGAACCGAGTGTCTCTGTCGGAGACTATAGACACTGGCACCCCGTGTTTAGAGATGATCTCCTTAATAAACAAACTAGCTAACTCTTCAGAAGAAATTGCCTCATGAATAGGCAAAAAGTGAGCACTCTTGGTTAGCCTGTCCACAATCACCCAGATGGTGTCATAACCTTTAGCTGTACGAGGTAGCTTAGTTATGAAGTCCATCGTGATATGTTCCCACTTCCATTCAGGAATCTTCAGAGGTTGAAGCATTCCATAAGGCTTTTGATGCTCAGCCTTAACCTTTGCGCAAGTCAAACACCTATTCACATATTGCATGACATTAAACTTCATACCTGGCCACCAATAGTCCCGTTTTAAGTCTTGAT
Source organism: Deinandra increscens subsp. villosa (assembly GCA_039602395.1). Lineage (NCBI taxonomy): Eukaryota > Viridiplantae > Streptophyta > Magnoliopsida > Asterales > Asteraceae > Deinandra > Deinandra increscens. The sequence continues at coordinate 7,512,113 of JBCNJP010000012.1, read as the reverse complement.
ACATCTTAGTTGCACCAGGATGAATTGAATAGCGTGACTTATGAGCTTCGTCTAAGATCTTACCACGAATCTCACCTAAAAGCGGTACCCACATTCGACCGTACCTAGTTTTGACTCCAAACTCGTTTTCTTCCAAGCTTCCTGCTTGGCCAACCATTCTTTCTCTCTTGATATTCTCATCCTTAAGGGCTTCATATTGGTCCTTACGAAGTTGGATAAGAAAGTCAGGAGTGATTACTAACTTATATGATTTCACCCGAAAAGAAGGAAGATTCTCCTTTCTGCTTAGAGCATCAGCCACTACGTTGGCTTTACCTGGATGATACATAATCTCACAATCATAGTCTTTAATTAACTCTAACCATCTACGTTGCCTCATGTTAAGATCTTTTTGTTCAAAGAAATATTTTAAGCTTTTATGGTCAGTGTAGATAGTGCACTTAACTCCGTACAAATAGTGCCTCCATATTTTGAGTGCAAACACAACGGCCGCCAACTCTAAGTCGTGAGTTGGATAGTTTGTCTCATGAGGTTTTAGTTGCCTTGATGCATATGCAATGACCTTGCCCCGCTGCATCAAAACACAACCTAAGCCTTGATAAGAAGCATCAGAGTACACTACTAAATCATCAGACCCATCCGGTAAGGATAACACTGGTGCCTGAGTCAATCTGGCTTTTAACTCCTCAAACGCACTCTGCTGACTAGGTCCCCATAAGAACTTAGTGTCCTTCTTGGTTAGCTTAGTCAGTGGCGTTGCAATCTTCGAAAATTTTTGAATAAATCTACGATAATAGCCGGCAAGTCCTAAGAAACTACGAATCTCTGAAGGCGTCTTAGGTGGCTTCCAACTCATTATCGTCTCAATCTTTGCTGGATCTACAAGGATGCCATCTGCGTTTATCACATGGCCAAGGAACTGGACTTCCTTAAGCCAAAACGCACATTTTGAAAACTTGGCATAAAGCTTTTCCTTCCTTAAGGTCTCTAGAACCTCCTTTAAATGCATCGCGTGATCCTGCTCATTCCTGGAATAAATTAAGATGTCATCTATGAACACAATTACGAATCGGTCCAACATAGGTCGACACACTCTATTCATAAGATCCATGAAAGCTGCAGGGGCATTGGTCAACCCAAATGACATTAGCAGAAATTCATAATGACCATAACGCGTGCGAAAAGCTGTCTTTTCGATATCTTCATCCCTAATCTTAAGCTGATGATACCCTGACCTCAGATCTATCTTAGAGAACCAACTCGCTCCTTGTAGCTGGTCGAATAAATCGTCGATCCTAGGCAAAGGATATTTATTCTTAATGGTTAGCTTATTTAGATCCCTATAGTCGATGCACATTCTCATGCTTCCATCCTTCTTTTTGACAAAAAGAACTGGAGCACCCCAAGGTGAGATGCTTGGCCTTATAAACCCTTTGTCAAGCAAGTCTTCCAATTGTGACATCAACTCTTTCATCTCTGATGGAGCTAACCTATAAGGTGACTTTGCTACGGGTTGGGCTCCTGGCACTAAGTCGATCCTAAACTTTATCTCTCGATCGGGAGGAATGCCGGGTAGTTCTTCTGGAAACACGTCTGGAAAGTGGCATACTACCGGCACATCTTTTAGCTCCTTAGTCTTCACCCTCGAATCGATAGCATAAGCAAGGTACGCCTTGCATCCTCGTCTTATGAACTTCTGTGCCTTGATCATTGAAATGATCTCTACTGCTGAGCTATCACGATCCCCATAAATGGATATGATTTGCCCAGTTGGCGTTCGAAGTTGAACCTTCTTTTGGTTACAGATAATTTGTGCATCGTTCTCTGCAAGCCAATCCATTCCTAACACAACATCGAAACCTCCTAGCGCCATAGGAAACAACTTAATAGGTAGTTTATACCCTTCTAACTCTATTAAGCAGTTATCTACTACCTCAGTAATCCTAATACTTTTCCCTGAGGCAATCTCGACCTCGAATGGTCTATTAGCCTTAACAGTTGGTCTATCAATTAACTCACAGAATTCATGCGAAACAAAACTCCTACTAGCACCAGAGTCAAATAACACAGAAGCAGGCACATTATTAACGAGAAACGTACCTGAAACTACATCGGGTGTTATCTTGGCTTCGGTGGTAGTCAGGGTATAAGCTCTACCCTTTGCCTTTGGAGCCTCTTTCGCCTTTGGTGGTTCTGAATTCTTAACCAACTTGGGGCAGTTTGTCCTGATATGATCGGGGCTTCCACACTCGAAACACTTCCTTGGATCAGTACAACGATTGGCAAAGTGACCTTCCTTCCCGCACTTATAGCAGCCAGTCGTCATTGACCTACACTCTCCATAGTGATTCTTATTACACTTGTTACACAAGGGCTTGCTGCCCTTTGATCCATTCTTTTGCTTTTTGCGGTGACCCCTGTCATTCTTCTTTGAACCTTCAGCCGTCTCCATCCACTTTCTCTTAGACTCCTCTGGTCTACCTCCTGCTCCGAACATCTCACTATAGAGATTGGAGCTTAGATTCACCGTTGCCTTGAACGTTCTAGGCTCAATAGCCTTAATGAATTCCCTAACTCGGCCAGGGAGGCCTTGGACGTATCGTTTCACCCTTTGAGCTTCAGGAGTGACTAACGCAGGCAACAATCTTGCCATAGCATTGAACTTGGACGTATATTCCCGATGCGTCATGTTTCCAGCTTCGAGCATCAAAAAGTCCTTCTCCAACTGATCCAGCTCTCCCCTAGGGCAGAAATCTTCAAGGACTAACTTTTTCAAGTCGTCCCACTTCATTGCAGCGATAGCTGCACTCCCTTCAGTCTGCTTAACCATTCCCCACCAGTGCAATGCTTCAGATACAAACGAGTGAGCGGCGTACTTCACTGCTTGATCTTCTCTGCACTCACTGATCTCAATAACTGCTTCCATCTCATGAATCCATTCGAAGGTAGCTATTGCGTCCTTCTTGCCATCATACAAAGGGGGTTTACAACCACTGAATGTCTTGAAAGAACATCCTTTACCTCCTTGTCCTTCCTCCATATCTTCTGGGTCATTCCTATTCCCGTTGTTATTTCCTCCACCTCCCGTCCCGTTAGTTCCACCAACGCCTCTTTGGACTTGGGCTATTGCTTGCGCGATAATAGCCGCTACTTGTTCGCTAGTGAACGTATTAGCTTCGACGTTAGCTTCGGGCTCGGGATTTGCTCGCGTGATTCTTCTAACTATTCTACCGTCGTTGTCATTTCCACGACTTCCTCTAGCCATTTCCTATATTAAGATGAGTGACATTTTAGGATTTATGTGACGTAGGGTTTCCAAGTTTTGAATACATGATAAACAGATAAGCGCAGACGTCAATACGTTTATTTATATATAATGTCTTCAAAACTTATCTACATCTATTCACATGCATCCTTTGTGTCCACATCCTAACATCAAAATAAAATATCTCGCACTTGGCCATATAATAACCAGTGCTTAGGATATACTTATATAGTTAATACCAAATTGCAGTAGCTAATTGCAATTGGGTATTTTCCATACTCATATATCCTAAGTCCCTGTCTATTATATTCCTAATGCACGTTCTACCCATGGGCATAGCTATCAATACTGGCATTTGTCTCATCTTACTTGGCTTCCCAGAGTCCTAGTTTAAGTCTAGACACTGCAATAGTATCTAAATCTCTTAAACCAAGGCTCTGATACCAACTTGTGACGCCCACTCCCAGACTTGGCCCTAGGAGCGGTCACGCATCGGATTTACTCATGAACACAAGGTACAACAGAGATAACTAAAGCAGCGGAAATAAAAACTTTTATTCATATGCCAAGTATTACATAGTAAGAGAGACAAATACAAAAGAGAAATAAACATCTCCACGCCAGTTTTCAGAAATGTCTTCTCTTGATAGCTTGACATTGTCTTGATAGTATATGCCACCTAGTTTCTGCTCACATCTCAGTCTTCCCTTTTCGATCCGAAGGTCCAGCCTCATCTGACATACATAACTTAACAAGTCAGCTTACGCTGGTGAGTTCTACGTTTTGGGAAAACTTTACCTTTCGAAGGCACTTAGGTTTGTCAAACACATTTCTGCAATTAGACAATCAAACACAAAGCATATAGCACATATATTCACATATTCTAACCTTGTGAATAAACTAACCTTCTGTTGCTTTGTCATCCTTGTCTCATATTAAATTTTATCTTAGGAAAATAGTGTTTCTACTTGCTTTACGAACACATCGTGTAGCAATGGTCCCTTTAGTTTTGACACTATATAGCTTTGACGCTATCTGGCTTTGACGCCACTTTAGCTTTGACGCTTTCTGGCTTTGACGCCGCTTGGTTTTGACACCATTGGGACAACACTATTTAACTTCTTGTTTCAGAAGTCCCTTACTTACCAATCTTTCTTTGATTACCATTCTTATTTTATTCTACTAGAAACATCGAAATGGCAATCTCTATTTCCTCTACTCATCATCGTACAATCAATACATATAACAAGCAATTATAACAATTGAGAATATTTTCACACCACGTTATGTATATCAGCCCAAAACGGTTTAAAGCAATTAAACAATTTAAAAGAGGGCTCATAGAACTCACCTTAGCTTTGCAAAGCTATTATTCTTGGGGTTAAGTTCTTGTGAATCAGTTTCTTAATGCCTTTAACGTAATGTCCCTATCAAGACATCCTAAATGTTACAAATCACCTTTAAGAACTAACTCATTATCCAAAACCCAACTCTTTATTGGTTAATACCCTTAATAGTCAAAATGACCATTTTGCCCCTTTTACATATTTTGTTATATATCTTTCAAGTCTTTGCTCCTTAACGTTTACCGCTCGTGTTTCCTCATGACCGATCATTTGGCGGAATTACTATGAGGAATAGTCACGGGGTTTGGAATTTGGTGACGATTGTTACCGGCCGTGTAGGCGTCATTGACGACCATGAGGCGGAATTACTACAATCGTTGCACCGAGTAATTTAATTATAAATTACCAAAATATGAACTCATATATATTTAATATATATGTAAACATGTTACCATACCAAATTTCAAGTCCCCATACCTTCCGGATTATTTTATATTAAATATCCATATTCCGAAACCCTAATTACCCATTTTTCTCGTTTCTATAGCAAAACTCATTTTTATTCAAAACCATCTAAGGGTATTATCCATTATGACATTTTATAATATCCCTTAAAATGGCAAAGCTTAATTCAAAACCATTTACTCGATTTGGGTAGAACAACGTCATGAAAACCCTAATTTTGACCCGTTTCCAAAACTCATACCAAACCTTCACCAATTCTGAAATAAACTTAGGGCTTTCTTAAAACACATCAAATTAGGATTACCTACCAAAATTCAGGTCCTAATTCCCACCCGATCATCCAATTTTACCCAAACAAGCTCAAGAACCCTAATTTTTACATAATTTTAGAAAGCATACTTAGAGATCGAATTAGCCAAAATTGAAAGAGGTTATTTTAGACCTTACCTAATAATGCTTGACTGCAGAAATTCGGATCTTAACTCTTCACCGTTTGAGAGAATTGCTCGTTTGAAGATTCTGGTCCGAACTAGGGTTTTCTATGGGGTTTTTGAGTGAATTCAAGCAGATTATGTCGAATTGGGGCTGCTATATATAGCCATTAGAGGCGTCCCATGGTCCTAACACGTGTCTAGGTGAGTAATCGAGTTAATTTGACGCGTGGAGGGCGAAATCGTGCGAAGAAAGGCACCATACGTGGCCAAAAACGGACCAGCCATAAGCTGCTGTGCAGACACCCCAGTCGCGGACCGCGAAAGTTAGAGAGAATGTGGCTCGCGGTTCGCGAGCCACGCTTTTCAGCCAGCTTTCACTTTTTGTCATATTTAGCCCCTCTAGTTTGGTTTATTGCGGAATTAACCCCTGAACTTCTATCCTTTTAATATTTTATGCTCTAAAATATTATGGGGCATATTTATAATATTTTCTAAGGTTCGGGATACGCTCGATGATATACGTATACATACGTATATATTTATATATATATATATATATATATATCTTTTGATATTTTACGTTCTAGCCCCTCAAACTTTCCAATACTTATCATTTCATGTAATGGGTCACATTAGGATATATTTTTACTATATCCTAAGCCTTAAATGTTCATAATAGTTATAGATACGTATAATATCCGTATACGTTGACAACTTTACATAAATTACACTTTTGGCCCTTCTACTTTTCCATTAGCTATTATCACATGTATGTAACTATCAATTCACACATATATCATCATGTTATTTGTATAAACATATATTTATCTCATATTTTACTTTCCTTACCGTTTAACTCATTCGTTTATACAAATTTCATCATTTTGGCCATTAAACACGTATTTCTAACACATGCAATTTATCTAATGCATAGTTTACCATTTTTATCAATCAAACTTACGTATTGATAATATAGACACGTATTTACTATATATATCATGTACCTGTGAAATTGGGGTGTTACAAGTCGGTTGATAAGATTTTCCCCTTTCTTCATCAACATGGTATCAGAGCAAACTTGAATCGCTCTTCCTTTGTCTTCGTGCTCGCTCCTGATTCTTTCTCGTTTTCTATTCGTTTCCTTCCCAATTCATTTAGTTTGATCTTCAATTCTGTTCATCATGATTGATTCATCTATTACACCTATAATTGATTCAACAAATCCGTTGTATCTCCCTTCTTCAGATCAACCTGGTGTTATTCTTGTTTCCATATCATTTGATGGCACTGGATTTGGTGGGTGGAAACGCGTAATGTTAATAGCTCTTTCTGCTAATAATAAGCTAGGTTTCGTCGATGGTACCACCAAATGTCCGACTGAAATTGAAGCTCAGATTCCGATTTGGAAAAGATGCAACAATATGGTGATTTCCTGGATTCTTAACACACACTCTCGTGATATCAGTGATACTGTTCTCTATACTGATACGACTCAACAACTGGGTGGATTGAGCTGAATGCTCGATTTGGTCAAGCTAATGGCTTCACAAGGTATTAGTGATATTGCTAGTTATTTTACTAAAATCAAGTCCACTTGGGATGAGTTGAATGCTATAGATGAATTACTTGTTTGTTCTTGTGGTGCTTCCATGAAATTGCTCAAACGAGAGGCTGATCACCGTTTGGTTCAATTTCTAATAAGACTTAATCCCATATATGATACCGTTAGGGGTAGTATACTGATGATGAAACCTTTTCCATCACTTAGTGAAGCTTATGCTCTTTTGATCCAAGAAGAGAAACAAAGAGAAATTCATGCCACCACCTTTTTTGTTCATGAAGCCTATTCAATGAATGTGCAATCCACTTATAACATATATGACAATAAGAAATCTATTATATGTTCTCATTGTAAGAAATCGGGTCACATTGCCAATAAATGTTATAGGACCATTGGCTTCCCTAAGGATTTTAAATTCACTAAGGGCTGCAGATACTCTAATATGGCTGGTGATGACATTCATAGTTCTCAATTTGATCTTATAAGTTCATTTCCTGGTATTACTATGGATCAATATCAAGATCTTATGAAACTTTTGCAACAATCTTAGGTTTCTTCAAATGCTGGTTTTGGACCTACTGTTGACACTCATCATGTGACCATTAGTCATGCTAATGTTGTAGGTATAATAAAATCTTCTTCCCCTATTAATTCTAAGTAGATAATTGATACTGGGGCCAATGATCACATGTGTTTTGATGCTTATTTATTCACCCATTTGCATGATCTTCCTAAATCATGTTCTATTGGTCTACCTAATGGCCAATCTCTTGTTGTTTCTAAATGTGAAACCATTCCTCTTACACATGATTTCTCCTTGACTCATGTTCTTTTTGTTCCTCATTTTAGACATAATCTTCTCTCTTTTTCAAAACTATGTCAAGATACCAGAGGCATTGTTTCTTTTCTAATCTTCTCATGTTCTTTTTGCTCTTTTTCACTTTTCATTTTGGTGTGCAACATGTATTATATTACAAAATGTTGTCTTTCAAGTTTATATTTTACCATGGGTATGTGATCGATGTGTGAGTTATGTGTTATGTGACTTCTAGCATGATTTGTCAATTTGTGATTATCAAAGGTTTTCATGATTTTCATTGAATGTCATGGTTGTCATGTCTTACATTTGACATAAACATTAACGTAAGGCCTGGGGTAACAAAGGTAGATCTCTCAGTTGACAACCCACTCAACATGGCGTTGAGTGTTTGGAGCCTATTTTATTATTTCATATTAGTCTAACCTTCGGGTTCGAGAATCTAGCATATGTCATTGAGGTTTATTTTTGCCTAGTCTTTCAAATTTTCATTTTTAATTCTAGCAATATTGTTTATGCGTAGTTTTCAATTTGTCAATTATACTAATATGTTATGTTTCACTTATTCTTACATATGACACGTAACTCATGTTTTTCAACTATATGCTATGTATTAAACTTGTGGTTACTCACCACCTATTTATAGTTGATCCCCTTAATTTTATACATGTTGTAGGCTACGGTGTTGATGTTTTAAAATGCTATCACATATGACTTTTGGACCTAGTTTAATAAAGATAGATTGTATTGGTTACCAATTGGTTTAGTGTATTGTACTATTTCATTGTTACCAATGAAATTCAGTTTTAGTTAATTATTGTCACGTAATTAGTTGTCATGCGATTTTAGGCAATCTAATCAGTTTTAATTAATTATTGTCACTTAATTAGTTGTCATGCACTTTTGGGCAATCTAATCATGCTCCAACGTTTCCGTTGTCTTTGGGGTGTGACAGATTGATATCAGATCCATGACTATAGGAGAACTAGGTTATTAGAAACATAATGACCTAGACTATTGCCTTAGGTGTCCAAACACGAGAACTTCGTGCGTTGCATGCTTAGTTTAGAGATTGCCCTCTTTTTGTCTTACTTTTTCTTAGTTAGAATATACCTCGAACTTTGTTACATATTATCTCGAGTCTAACACTTATCACAAACTCATGCACTCAATTTCAGGCTTCCTAGCATTTTCCTTTGTAATGGTGCCTTACGTACCATTTTAGGAACTTGATTTTATTTCATTTTCAAATCTCGTCAGGGTTAGGTTCCTTAGTAATGGACATGTAGTAACTGGAAGGTGAAAGCACCGGTAGTTGGGGGTCTCTGTCTAAGCAAGCGTTACGTATAAATCCGAACCTACCGTCGGACTTGGGTGCTTACCTGGGACGCCTCGATGAGAGTGCCTTAGCCTATTAGGCCAAATCATGTCATAACAACATTGCTAGGAACCATATTAACCCTGATTAGTCGAAGGAGGTAGTTTCCCAATCGGGAAATGAAAGCCATTCCAATAAGTTTTAAACAAGTCAATGCGATTTTGTGTTTTGCATGCGATTTCACTATATTCAATTTATTCCTTGATTTTGATCGGTGATAATCTTTTGGCTACATGGTGTATTATTGAAACGCTACTTTCGTGATTTCAAAGATATTTTTGCAATTTTCACTATCGACACTTTATTTTTACGATTTTACATATCCTCCCTTATGTTTTAGTCAGATGATTTCCATATTTAAACCCTCCGTGGTTTATCACATCCGAAATCATCCTTGTGTTTCCTATTTCATAATTTCATGATATCGTACGACACTCTTGTGTCGTATCGCATCATACACTATTCTACGATTTACGTCCCATTTCGACTCACATTAGAAATTCCAAATGTTCCCCTATTATTTATTAAACAGATCGAGTTTCATGATTTTCCAATTCTATCTTAAGATATTTCACGATGTTTATACAATCCTTTTGTTACCCTCACGATTTCACGTACTCTTGATTTTGCACACATTGCCCTTGTATTCCAAATCCATGTCATCTATCGTCATCTCAATTGTGCCATGGAACTGATTATCCCATTTGAAACTAAATCCTCATGATTTAATAAAGCACTCTTGCGTATTTTTATAACTTTCGTTTCATAAAACTCAAGTCGCGGTCTTTTGATCGTTTCTTGTCGTCAACCCATCATAGATTTAACTCACCAACCTATTATTCCAATCATAGCTCAACCTGTTGTACCCATGCCCAATTGTCACACCTGCGTGGTGATTCATACAAGCCTACAATGTGTGCCCTAGGTAGGCCATTGCAGATAATGCGTCAGCCAAACTAGACAATTAGGTTGCGCATAGTCACGCTTTGACCTCAAGTCAAATTTACCATTTGAATCCGGCCACTCGGTTTTTAAGCTTACGATGTTTGGTAATTCTTTTTGTAGCACTAGGGGTTCCCTGACTTATAAACTTATCGATACTAGCGTGCACCCAGCACCTTCGGACTCACCCGATATAAGTCATAAATCACTTTGGTTAAAGTCAACTCAATTAAATTAGAATAACAACTGAGAGTTGTCGGTTATAGAAACAGCTGGGTATATATAGTTTCAAAGCGTCTTAACAACAGACTTTTACGAACAGAGAATTACTCGTAAATGACATTTTAACGACATAACAATCATAATTACTGTTTTTAACAGAAATAAAAGGAAAATTGTATATATTTTTGCATAAAGAAAGCATTTAAGTTTCTCAAGTAACAACATATATAGCTTAGAGAAACAAATCATCTTCAATCTCCATTATTATTAGCCACCCTAGCTATTGCTACTATATCCATCTGTTTCATCTTCATTCATTTCCTTCTCACTCTACCCTGCAAACCAAGTTGAAAATACCTTCAATATAACAATTCCTAAATTTTCTAGGATAAATTACACCGTACACCTACACCTACACCTACACCTTACAAGATTTGAACCGTTAACTTTTTTAACTTTTTTATTGCAAAACTTATTACATCTTAACTATCTTAATAATAATTAATATTTGATTGTATAGTACTAGAAGATGATTCCCACTACAACAAACGTGTGCGATCTATGTGGATTATAAAAACTTAGCTAGGACACAAATAACGATCTTTAGTTAATGTGTATGACTCGAACGCAAATTAAAATAAAAAATCCAGGTTACGAATATTCGTATCATCTTCAGTTAATGTGTATCACATGATTAATTTTTAACACTGCCCATTAAACCTAGAAAATTGATTAATTTGTAGTAGTGTATAATTAATCCATAATTAGTTAATTAAGCATAATATAATAATATATTGAGTTATACGCGTATCAAGCAAAGTTGGTGTACTGGTTAAATTTTAAGTTTGTAGTTGAAGAGACCCAGGTTCTAGTCTCACTCACACCACTTTGTAAGATATTGGTGGGCAATGAATGACTGAACTTGCTTGATCCTGAGTCGTCACAAGGGAGGGTTTACGGGCTTGCCCGGTTCCCGCCCGGTGGTGCAAATGGGGGGCGCTCCCGGGTTCCCTCGCTATGAGGTTTGGACTCGGGACAGTTGGTAGGTCCAGGGTAACCGGTCCCGATACAACGCTGAGCCAAATTGCCGTTAAAAAAAAAAGTTATACTTACGTTGAGCAATTGTAGGTCGGGCTAATCGGGTAAGGGAGATGAACATTGCAGATCCCCGGAAGGCTGCTAGCGTATTCAATGTTGATTCCGGGGACCAACGTGGCGGCTTGCTCCATGCACCGGCAAGCCATCTGGCGGTCCGCGGTGGTGTTTGCATCCTTGTACAAAGTCTTCACACCATCACAGCAAATGTTAGGCACCTCACCTCCTTTGGTGAGGTAGGTTTCACATGGAGTTAGGCTACTCACCACCAAATCACAAGTCACCGCACTTTCGGTTAACCGGGCCGCCACTAAGGCGATGAGCACCACCACTAGCGCCACCGTTGCTCCGCCTGGCATTATATGATGTGTTTAGGGTTTTCAAAAGGAAACTTTTTGCATGGATTGTGGGGTTAGAGTGTGGTGGTTTGTTCATTATATATTGTGTGAAAACGGAAAATAGTGAGAAACTAAGGATGTGAATTTTGGCGTGTTTATTATATTATCTATTTTATTTAGTTTTCCTATTTCTTTTTATTTGTAATATATTTCTTTTTAAGAATTGATAAATTATTTTTTAAAACCGCAAACCTATATTAGTTCTAAACTATGCATTTTAAATTAAATCTTACTGAATTTGAGTTTAAATTAGAGTTTATTTTAGAGAGGGTTTGTCTTTGAACACTAAAGTACAACCCAAATGATTATTGACAAGTAATCCAAGGGCTCTGTTTTCACTACATAATTAATTTTAAGTAAAGGGTAATAAAATTAATCATATAAGCATATTTGTATGTAATATTTGAAAAATATCATATATATAGTGAGAGAACGAAAGATGAACGGGTAAAAAATTATTTATTCACATCTAAAACTATTAGTAATACTAGAAATCGATCTGAACAATTATTATTTGTTATCGTAGAAAACAGTCATAAATTTTGTGATCGTTGTGCGATCAAATTTTTGATGTCCCACATTGCCATTTTCGTGATTTTTTTTTCTTGTTATAAAAGACTAACTAATTAATTGTGAGAACAAACAAAATAAACTTTAACCGTTTTAACTTATTTACGTCTAGTTTATATTTTTTTTACTTTACATAAAAATGTGTATATATTACATACATACGCATATAGAAACAACCAAACTATTTTGCTCATAAGTTTTATTTAATGTTCAACTATTTATCTACACATATAGGAAAAGATTTACAGAAAACCAACAATTATTCAGAAAACCAAAAAACCAACCTAGCTTTTCTTCTCTATAACTTCTTCATATATTATAATTTTTAAAAAGAATTTCACCAAAAAGTCTATAATTTTATTAGCTTTATTTATGGGGAAAAAATTTAAAAAATAAAAAGTTCAATGATTTTTTATTAGTGCATCATGAAATATTACTAATAGTATTGCATAATGCATTATAATTAAAACTACTTAAAAAAAAGAAACCTAGCTTAAATATGGACGTGATTTATACGAATAATGTAAAAAACAAAGAATTGACATTCATAAACCAATTTTATATTATTGCCCTAACATAAATATAGTGACGTGATATTTAATTTAAAATCAAATAGAAACATTCTCAATTATTAAAAAACAAGTCTATAAGAGAAAACGTGAAAATGCATGTCCATATCACGCCTTTTGGATTGTAAGAAAATAATGCTTAGTTTAGGCTAAATCGACGTGCACACAAATTGTTTTGATTTTGCAATGCAAAGTTGTTTGGAAGCAAAAACTAGATTTAATCATATATATTGTCGTAATTGCATCTAACACCGTTATCCCTAGTTATTTTAATGAAAAGAAATTAAAGAAAGTGAAAGGAATAGGGAGGAAAAATATTTATGTTTCCGAATTTTGAAAACAAGAAAATGGAAGAATCGAAAGGAAACAAGAAATAAAATCATTTACTATTTTACCAAGGGTTGTGATAGAAATTAACTCTTCTGATTTTTTAAAGACACTCCACCTAAACCTCAAATGTATGTCTAAGCGACACATTTTGGTAAACACTCCACCTAAACCTCACATAAGGACCTATCATTCACTTTTAATTCTTATTTTTATCTTTATTTTTTTATTTTTGTCCTATTCGTTTTAGTAATTTAAATACATTTAATTAAAATGTATTTTTAAAAAATATATTTATTTTTATTTTTTAGACTAGTGAAAGATGAGTAGCTATTTAAAAAAATATTTTTATTTTATTATTTGCCCATATGTATATATGCTTGATGAGTGTGTGTCGGTAAGGTCGATGTATTTGTGCTATACGAAATATTATAATTAAACATATTTTCACTTTGCTTCATTTTCAAACGGTTCGGCAGGGAGTTGTAGTTCTTGAACAAAACAACGTAAATCATAACGTTTTTTCATACGACATTATTTAAAAACAAAGATCACTATAATTCTAGTTGCATTTGTATTTTTAATTTGAGTATAAGTTTGTTCGATTTGGTAAACAAAATTATGCTCAAAGTAAAGTTTAAAATACGCTGTATATAACCTTATAAGCCCATATAATTTTTTTTTTCCAAATCGAACAAACTTTTACTCAAACTATACATAAAAATGTGACTAGAATTATGGTGATTTTTGCTAAAATAATGTCGTATGAAAAAGTTATAACCATTTTAAAAACAAGAGGGAAAAGTGCTTATACACCCCATATGACCTTATACCCCCATATAGGGGTCTATCCAATCATTGCCTAATCACGGCAATCAGCGTGTGTAGGAAATTGATAAAGTAACCTAAACGCCCCATATAAAATTTTTAGGGATGTACAAATAGCTACACCCTTTTTTTCTCATTCTTTTTTTTTTGTTTTTTTAATAAACTCCAGAACCCAGCATAGTTATTTTTTATATCGTGACTAAATGGTAAATTGTCATTTTAGTCGTTTCGTTTTAGATTCAACCTTAATTTTTTTTGTTGCTATAAGTAGACCCAGAATAATCTCTATTGATCGTTGACACCATTATGGGTCATATCATCAAAGAAACTGACATTGTAAACCCTAAATTAGGATTGGGACTGATTCATAACTCAAGGTCCCTAATTAAGGATTGGGACTGATTTGAGTTAGCGATTTGGGACTGATTTGCGACTTGGGTTAGCGATATATAGGTGGGAGGAAAAGAGAGGAGAGAAAGCGATTTGGGCTTGATATATGAATTTGGTGGGAAGGAACAAAGAGACTGTTTGATAATCACTTACTGGGTCCAGTCAGAGCTGACTGCTGACCCTGTAAATGGTCAACCTATTTGTTTGTGTCTGGCCAAACCTCTGACCGAGTAAGAGCCCCCGACCCAAACCCAAAATTAGGCTTACCCAGTCAGCTAAAAAAATGGTTCGGACCGAATAAAAAGAATTGGGTTCCATCAAACATAGTCACATATGATTTATTTAACAAGTTAGCATAGTTAGTGTTAGTCATTTTACTAATTTCGTGAAAATAATGTTAAAAGTGATGAGACGGTCAATCATGCATCATGTGGTGAAGTTGATAGCCGGAAAACAAGGGGTACATGCACCAATCGATCTTTTTCCCGATTTGCTAAGTGTTATGTGTCTTATGTCCAAGGCTTGATGTAATACTGTGGAGCCGGGGGTCTCACTGGAAGCAGTCTCTATTCCTACGAGGTAGAGGTAAGGCTGGGCTGTCTACATCTTACCCTCCTCGATCCCCCTCCCCCTCCTCTTGGCTTTGCTATTGATAGGATATATTGAGTATGATAATGATAATGAGTCAATTAAATTTATTATTTTAATTCATTAATTTATATCTTGAATACGATAAATTGCACTTTCAAAAAATAATCATTTCCATCCACTTCTCTTCAAGACATTAATTGCTTACATATTAATATACTAGTTTAGTAACCCGTGTACTACACGGGCTGAATATAAATTTATAATATTAGACAAATACAAATAAAAAGATAATAATTAAAAAAATTGAAAATTATGATTGATATAAAATTCTTATTATTTTGACAAGTTGTTGATTACTTTCCATAAAAGATTAAAACTATTGAGTAAATTAATCAAATCTATATTTACTTTATCAAAATTTTTAAAATAAAACTTTAGTTTTGATAAAATTGGTAATTAATCTTAATTGATTATTTACTAAATTGGTGATTCAAGATGAGCTTGACATGTGGCGGCGATGATAAAACATATGGCACAAATTTTATTGCTTTATTAGGATTAAGATTATTCATTTTCTTCAAGAAGTTCCAAGACAACATAGATAATTTGTGCATAAGATTTTAGTAGTTTTAAAAGCAGAAACTCGGTTTGGTTTGGATTTTACAATGTAAAGTTAAAAGCATCTGTTTCTATTTGTAGGGTAGTTTATTTTTATGTTATTAGTTCTGTATGATCTTCACTTAAGTTATTAGTGGCCTGTTTATTACAAACATTTCAAACTATAGAAAATATTAATATAAAAGTTGAATATGGTTGGAAAGCAGGTTTATCAGAGGAACTAGATTTAATATTTTATTCTTTAACTTTCATATTAGTTCTTCTGAGAATGATTATGTCATATCACATTGTATTACTGATGCTTTATGTTTGAGGCCTTTTCAGAAATCTTAAGGTTGTCATAATCTCTTGTGTATGTCTGCTATAATTGGGGCAAAAATAGAGAGAAATCATTGATTTTAATTTTAGTTTCACATCGGTTTCTTTAGGTATTTAAACACAACTATTTTATATACTCGTGTTATCCTTGCGGTAACACGCGTGTAGCAAAATCTAGTTATACACATAATATATACACGTATATTTTAATTAACGGGATGTGTAATTATTTACTTTTGTCCAAGCTCTTTAGGGTCCAGAAAGTCGATATTACTCAAATTTATCACACAAGAATTTGACAAAGCAAACCAAAAGGTAGAGAAGTTGCTCAAAGTGAGTACTTACTAGTAATAGTTGACTCCATAAAGTCGATATTACTCAAATTTACCACACAAGAATTTGACAAGCAAACTATCATTTCTCAACAACATATCAATTTAATCACTTCCCCAACCCATGACGTGAACATATTAAACATGTTATAAATGACTCGAGTTAAACGTTAAAACACATTTTAAAACTGAACTCAGTATTAAAATAAATAATGTATTAGATAAAGCAATATAAATGAATTATATTAAATAATACAAGTTTGAGATATAAGATAATAAAATCTATTATTATATTTTATGGTTAAGATTCCATGAAAATAAAATTTATTTTCAAATTTTTTATGGTTAAAATTCCACTAATTTTTCTTTTTCAAAGTTAGTGATCATAACCGGTGTTTACCTAACCTCAGTTAAACTTTACTTTATTGCTCAGATATGCGTATAAGGTTACCTACATTATATTAATTAAGTCTATCCCACAAATAGTACATATGGTTAAAGTTTGAAAGTTAACCTGAAAAATGAAGGTTGTCACAAATATTTATTATTTGTAAGTTAATATATATAGAATGAGTTAATAATATTGTATATTTATTAGTCACAACCATCTCTTTTACAAACTATTTCACACTTTTCTTTTGTATAGAAGCAAGAATGTCCTGAGCCAAACTCACCGCACCAACAATATAATTTCGTAGCACGACCTATTGCACAACCGATTTTGTTACAGTTAACTGGTGGTGGAGCACCAAATGTTTTCGCATCTTTATGTTCTCTTATTACACCTACAAAACATAAACAATGGTAACACTCATTGAGATTTCGATATGATGAACATGATACAGTAAAAGTGCTTAGATGAAGAGAACTTACAGTGCTGACAAGCTGACAACATTAGAAAATATATCAATAAGACCATTACATACGATCGAGGAAGGCTCACCATTTTACGAACAAAAATGTTAATAGAAACAAGTTGTCTTATCATAACTTTAGAATTATGATGCTACTCTATTTATACCCTCTTATTCACTTGTCTATATCATGAAATTTGTATCTTAAAACAGAAAATTAACGTGTATCTTTCTACTACATAGTTGGAGTGTCTAATTGAGAAAAAAAATACATGTGTACGTAGTTAGGTGAAGATATATTTTAATATAAGTTAGTTAGTATTTGAATATGGTAAAAATAAATATTAGTAAATGTCTTTTATGTTTAGGTCTTATGATTAAATTGCTTTATATCATAACGTTATGTAAAGAATTTAAAATAATCAGAATTACCTAGTCCGTAAATCCCGTCAACAACCCAGTTAAATAGATGAATGGTCATCCTGAATCGTCTCCTAAAGAAGCTCTCATCGCACACCAGGGTGGGAGCAAAGTAATCGTTTTATTAACGTGCATCTTCATCCTTTCTTTTCCAATAAATTTTGTACACTTCTTCATGCCTTGAGAAGAACTTGCTTCTTCCAGAGCGTCAAGGTTATACAACTATTGCATCAAATCTTCAATGTCATCGGACATCACTTCATCAAATTGTTCCTTCAAGAGGCTGGCAAGGTTTGAATCACCCAAGCTCATTTTGAATTGGATGGGTTAGAATCAGAGAAATTAAAAGAAATTGAGTATGAAGGTGTGAAAATGAATGAGATTATTCGGTGTATTTATAGGGGAATTAAAAACTAGCCGTTAGGAAAAAGACAAAAAAAACTAGACGTTTAAATACTTTTGTTATTTTTAATTAATATTTTTCATATATTTTTTATGATTTTTATTGGAATTTATTTGAATTAATTATTAAGTATTCGTAATTAAATGTATTTGAATATATTGTTTTAAAATAAAGTTACCGTTGAAAAGAAAAAAAAATAACTTGGGCTCCACCTTCGACGCATGTCAGGACGGATTTGGGCATGCACCCATATGCGTGTGGACCAATGTCACACGTCTGATGCGCGCAGTCCACGTAGGCGACGGATTTCAACGTTGGAGGTGGTCTAATAGAAATATTAAACTTTTAGACTATATATACAAAAAAGAAGTCATTTATACTAAACTCATGATATGGGTAAACATAAACAATAAAGGTGTAGTTAACTCATTAATTAACTTGTTTTCTTTTAGCGGCCAATTAATAATGTCCGGCCACCCAATGTAATCTCAATGGCTTAAAGGGTGCACACACGTCTAGAGGTGCAACGCGTAGCCATACATTTACGGATGCTTGCGTGATCAAGGCACACCAGACGAACTCATTCCTGAAAAAATCATCTCTACGAATAAATGGGTGATTAAACCTCTGAACTCAAAGATCGAACTAGTAGCTTCTCATTCATACGGAAGTATATTTCAAGCATGGAATATATACATAAAATCAAATAAGTGGCAAATTCGGCTGTTAGTTTGTTTAATTTTTTAAAAAGTAGGTCACAATGTGACACCCCTCCTATATTTGGATCACAAAATGGATGGTCATTTTGGGTACTTTTTTTCCCAAGTTTCTCATGAAAAATGTGCAGCAATCAGTATGATCCTTTATTTATTACATTATTTGTATTTCTATAAGTAAACATAATGTGCATAATTCACATCATTATTTGATGTTACAAGTCTTTCTCATAAAAAATCGTTTGTTATGATACTTAAAATGTTATTTTACCAAAGAAGTTATACATGTTCAGATAGATGGTGAGACGCTAGCAATGATCAAACTATTTTGATACATTTATTTGTAAATAAATTGATTTTTATGATACTTTGATTTTATCCTGTCAATGGTCACTAGTTACAAATAAATTAGTTTTATGTTTTATAACATTTTACACCTAGATTTAGGATAAATTTATTACTGGTTTTAAATTTGAAACACACAACCTTTTGATCTTTTTTTTACACTCAAATGTTAAAATAAATCACCTTTTGGTTGAGAAATGCACATAATTTACCATCACATTATCCCTTTGAAAATACATAAATGAGACAAAATAAAAATGTGTTAAATATATTGAGTCACCAAAAAGTAATATACTTAACACTAAAATAAATGGTTTTAACTTTTCTTAAATAATATTGAACTGGAATTTCCTATAAAATAAAATAGAAAACCTTAATTTCTTAGATAAATTGATCTAATAATATCTTTGTATTGAATAAGACTTTGTCTTCCTAAGTGATGAGATTTAAAACCTCTTATGCACAAAAATATTATTTCGCCAAGGTTATAATCAATCAGAAAAATAACTTCTATTTAATTTTTAAATTTCTCGAAAGTGTTCCGGTATTTCAACCAAAGAAATATTAACTTTATTCTTATTCGTTTTCATGCTCAAACGCTTTGGAACTTTATTGTTAAATTATATAATAGATTTCATATATTATACGGGTTGAATAATTAAAAAGAAAATCATCATAATTTATTTATTCTATTTTTATTATTGAATTTACGTATTACATTATATTAAACAATTAAATAAGTTTTTTATTTGTGATGTTTTTATTATTAAATAAATAATATATATAGATGAGAATTGAAAATAAAATTTCTAAAATCTTAGATTTTTTAAATGATATGAGGTAAGAGGGTTTAGAAGGGAAAATTTTATGAGGTGAAATGTTATGTTGATAAGTGTCAAATCTTGTAATCATTTATTAGGAAAAATAGATATGTAAAATATCTTAATTCCTATAAAAGAGAGTTCAAAAATAAATATAAATAATTATTAAATATATCTTGGAAATAAGGAAATAATATTTAAGTTTATATATTGTTATAAAGGTGTCCATATAGTACTTTGGGGATGTACAAATAGAATGGACCTTCCTATTATAGTGTTAGTGGCTTTTGTTGTTATTAGAGCAAAAGAGAAAGAAAACATATTAATATACTTAATTAATTCTTTTTAATTTATTTGTAGTAATTAATTAATTTCTTTAGCAAAAATCCTATATTGTAATCATTAATTATTGTTAATGTAAAATTAATTTAGTCATCTAATAATTAATTCTTTTAATTTAGTACAATCAATTAAATTATAGTTTTAAACAAAAAATGTAATTTTTTAATTAAATTATAGATATAATTATTAAGTATTTATAACCGAGTTATGGTAACTTTATACGTTTTTATTTACATACTCTCACTCTATTTTTAAAAATATCATTTCTTTTAAATCATTTTTATAATGCTTAATTGGTTTACTGTTAGTTTCACATCACTCCAATATTTACTGCTTTCTTGTATATGTATATACTAGTGATATCAACTTGTATATGATATGAGATATTTAAAAAAAACAATATGTTTAATCATTTCGTATATAATAGTTATTACTTTTTAAGCATAAGTTTAAACTAAACGTATAAGAAATAATTGAGCTTTTTAAGCAACCCAGTGAAATAAGAAATGATGAATATTTAAAATTATAAATAACAAATAATGAAAATTTAAAAATTATGAAATTACATTTTAAGATAAGATTTAATTGAATTCTTACCATAACATATTTAGTTTCAAAAAGTTATTAAAAGAAGAATATTTATATTTATTATATTTAATTATATAATTTATTTAATTAAATTTATTAGTATTTAATAGAAGAAAGAGGGTTCGTATTTAATAGAAGATATCTGGATTTTTTTTTATATGGGTAAATATAAAAATAACACATGATATTATGATTTTTTATTTATTATATAGTGGATACTAGATAGAGAGAGAATAGAGATACCAATTTTATTTAATAATACAACAAAAATACATGACTATATATATATAATCAAAAGACAATAGAAAGCAAAGGACCATACAAACGTTTATCCCTCTAAAATGAAAACAAAGTTTTCCATCTTTATTCTACTACTATTACTTCAATTCGTCCCAATTTCCCTCTTCAATTCATCCCTTCAACCTCCTCACTTTACCCTGCAAAAGCAAACCCAAAAGAGATCATCAATCCATGAAATAAAATTATAAGAATTTCGTGTGTATAACATAATAATATGAAGTTAAAGAACCAAATATATCTTAAAGAAAAATGATCATTATTTTGAGTTTCAAACTTGTAAATGCAACAATAACAACATAAGTTGTACAAGTTTGATCACATACTTGCTACAGTCAGTATCAGGGCTGAACTTGTAAGGAATGTTTACACCACACTTTTTCGGAAGGCCAACGGCTTTGTCGGTTTTGATGCCTTTGATAGATTTGTAAGCCTTCTTCATGCAACCACAAGCCATCTTTTTATCCGAGGATGTTTTTGCGACGGCATTCAAGCCCTTGACACCTTTGCAACATGCCGTGGACGCCGAACCATGGCCCTGCAAGTAGTTTAGGCATGGAGTCAACTTGCTCGTCACGTCACCACAGGTTAGAGCCGCCGCATAGGGTGCGGTCACCACCATGCAAGCCACCATAAAACATACAACCTTCATCATCAAACCAGCTGCCATATTTTGTAGAACAAATAACTTGTGTTTGTTTCTTATGTTTTTGGTTGTGATGTGAGAAAACCTTATGGAGGATGCCTTGTATTTATAGGGAAGCCTATGCATGTGAGGTCGTTGTCTATCTCTCTTTTATTTTATGTGTTATATATGTTTTAAAATTAAGTAATAGAAAATTTCTAACCTTTTCTTTTTAACTTATTCCATGAAGTACAATTTATGTATTTGACAAGCTCTTAATTTTAATTATGTATTTCATAGAAAAAGGATTTAAATAATCTCAAATTTTCTAAAAAAAAATTAATGTCGTTAAGTTTCTGTTAGTAGAGATAGTTGTAGGAAAATATGTTAAAAGTTGGGTTCGGTAATAAATATTTAGTTACTTGAAATTAATGTCGGCCAATTGATAAAACTTGAGATTATTTAAATCCAATTTGCCAATAGAAAATGAATGAGAACGTGTTAGTGCATGGAAGAGCTAAAAGGAATGTCTAAGATGTCGACTCATGTGAAATTAACTAGCGTCTTTATTTTTTATTGCGTTGCAGCGAAAATCGTGTATGTAAAAAAAAATCAAATCTGACATAGTTCGGTTTGAAAGAATATATATACCGCAACATAGATAGCATTATCAAATAAAAATAAAACAGAAACGCAAATATATTTCAGAATACGATTCAGGTCGTCATATACGCGTTACAAAACACGTAAAATATTTTACAAAACCGCATCATGAAAATATACAACCGTGAAAACTGTCTAAAAGAGGAGATAAAACCATATCATATTTGACGAGGGACATCTTATTAATTATTGATTAATCCTAATAAAATAATAAAATGGTTGTCACATGCCTTCATTTTACTATTTTATAAGGTCCACATCACCATTGCCACATGTCAAACTCACAATCAATTACAAATTTAGTAAATCACCAATTAAGACTAATTACAAATTTTGTCCGAATTAAAAAAAAATTAAAACAAATGACAAAATTAATGTAGATTTGATAAATTTACTCAATAATTGAGTTTTTTTTTTAAACTAATCAACAATTTGTCAATTGTAATAATTTTTTTAGTTTATTAAATTATCATTATTTTTTTATAAGAATTTTACTTCAAATAATTTTCAAATCTCTCAATCTTTTTTTTTTTTTTTTATTTATTTTTTTATATTATGAACCTAAATTCAGCTCGTGTAGTGCACGAGTTATAGTTTAATTTTAGATAAAGTCGACATCCAAACTTACACAAATTTGATTTAGAATAAAAATTATACCAAACATACATAAAAATGGATGTACTTGAGCCAAAAAAAAATTAAGAAAAAACGTAACAGGTTTAAAATTAATTATTAACTAGATTTTAACCCTTCGCGCGTTGCGCGAAGGTCTTCAAGAATGACGTCATGATGTTACCAAAATTGCAACGTTGTTGCGTTAGTTCTATTAGTTTAGCATTTTACATAGAGTAAGTTTCACAAAAGATCATGGTTTCGTTCATCTCAACGTAGTTTCGTTTGGTTGTGTTCTTGTTGTTTTAATCGTTCGGATAACATAGGTAGGTAACACAGTTAAACTGCTACACCACCGACAACATAAATTATTGGTGATCAATGGTGGTTACCGCTTGGATAACGTGAACACACAAAATTGGTGGTCAATGAAGGTTACCACTGAGATAATGCGAACACAAAACCATTGCATTGCTTTAATGTTACGTATATGAAAGAATCATAAATATTATTTAATAAATCTAAAATATTATTATGTTAATAAACATTAAAAAAATCATAATACCATTTAACAAAAAATATTAAATTTGTTTGATTAATTTAATAATTAGAAACCATTAAATATTGCTTGTTGATTATTTTAATATATATATATATATATATATATATATATATATATATTATTAAAAAATTGTTGCTTGGTGAACGAGGCATGTTGTGAACTGTAATATATAGTAATACTAAAGTAATAAAACATACAAAATAAACATACAACCAACTAAGAGCATTCACAACCCATTTGAAATAAGTTACCTTATCTTTATATTTTAAGGTAAAAACTATAAAACCACCTAAATAACCTCTCCATCCCAATTTAAGATGTGTTTGGTAAATTGATATATTTACCAATCCATTATTCACACCATATAACAACTATTTGTCACACCTCACCAAAATTCTCACATTTCACCTTTTTGATAAATTTTTATTCATGTTTATTAAATTTTCAATTCTTGTGTCGTAAATGCTCATTTTTATTTATTTGTTTCTATAGTTTTACCTATGGAATGAACTTGTATATTGGCATTAAAAATTAAATTATAAAAATCTTGTTAAATTGATCGGATGAATATAATGTTTTCTATAGTTTTTAATCCATTGGTATTTTTTAGATGGACCCATGTTGACCCAGACCCGTATTTTCTAATAAAATCTCATATTCTATTACTTTTGGTGTTTTTAAGGCGACTCTTTGATCTGTACCCAAACTAAAAGACCACTTTTTGATGGAATCACATTGATCCAAACTCATTCTATTAAAACTTATACTAAAATTATTTTTAGAAGAAAACGATAACAAGACAAAATAATTAGTACTTAAATTGTAAATGGAACATCAGGTTTAGATTGGGCTTAACTAGATTGTAGCTTCACAATTATAGCCAGGCCCATTAAAGGGAAGCACAAATCAAGCCCAACCCAACCATTTAGGAATTGCAGGACAGATTTGCGTCGTATAGAACTGAACCGAGTTTCCTAAAAAAAACGACCCGACTTTCTGTTTAGCGATCCGATCCCGGTTTTTTATATTGGGTCTTTCGCAGTATCGGGTTCGATCCGTTTCGTCCCAACGCTCAGAACTACATATGACCATCGTGTATTGCTTTCAAATATTATCGAGGAATTTGATTTGCCTTAGCAGACATCGGTCCACTTTATTCAATCAACCATGTGATTTCTTGTTGTCTTCATTTCTATCTTTTGATAACTTGTTAAGCCAACCATAATTGCTGAGAGAGTCGTCACAGAGAGTAGTCAAAACCGGAGTGATAGTTTCTTACACTTGTTGATTAGTATCTTCTCACTTTTGTTTACATAGTAGATTAAATATTAAAACCAAAAACCAACTTAACTAATTGGCCATGATATAGTGACGATTGATTATTGGTAGCTCCCTAATCTTTGGATCGATACTTGGTTACTTATTAGACTATACTACTATGCGATAGATGCACTTGCCTTCGTGTGTAGTTGGTTTCTTTAGGTTATCATTTTATAAACTTAAAACTTAAAAGTGTGAAAAAAGTATCATCAATTTCTATATCTAAATACACACATCAATAACATATTAGAAAAGAAACACAAGATCTCACCAAGGCTTGATACCATGTCAAAAAGGCACAATGGTTTTCACTTTCAAATCAGAAATTCAAAAAAAAAAAAAATAATAAGATGAACAAGAAGATGAATTACAAATTTATTTAAAGTCTTTTGAGCCAAAATAAATAACAAAGGAAACCAATATTTTAAAGTTGTGAGATGTTTCCACTATAGATGCAACAACAAAAAGATGACAAATGTAGAGCTCCAAAACTAAGCTTGTGGTTGAAGGCTTTAGCAGTAATTCAAGGGAGATCTTGTGTTAATTTCGGAGAGAGAGCTTTTACTTGATATTGGTTGCACTCCTTCATGTGGGAGGCGATAGATTTAAAGGAAAGAGCAACAACACTAGGCGACTGTTAAGTCAGGCCAAGGGCATCCCAACATATTAAGCCCAGAAGCAACCTAGTCGACAAAGAAGGACTTGATGAGGAGCAACCCAGAAAGAGAAAACAAGCAGCCAATCTTGCATACAAAAGCAAGATAAAAAGCATAAAAAGGAACATGTTTGGGAAAGTGAATTGGAAGGAATTATAACATGTATGATTTAGTTGGTAAGTGTATTCAATCGGATTTTTATCTTCGACATATCTCGTTTGTCTATGAATGTTTTATGTATTTGTTTCAAGTTTCAAAAAGAGTTAAAGTCAGATTTTTCATAACCTAATGTTGTTTCGTTATGATTTGGAGGTAATAGATTATAGCATCCCTGCTTGTGGTCTCGGTGGTTAAATAATCTCATCCTACCAGCATGGTCTAGTGTTGCTATTACCATTTGAGCTTGAAATTACATGTGACTATGTCTCTATGGCATTCTAATCGGTAATCAATCTAAATTCTATGCAGTTAATACGGTAAAAATTCGGAATACGGTCGAGGACCGATATACGATATATCGGTTATCTCGGTAAATTATCGGTGGGATATCGGTCATTTAGAGCTAGTTGGGTGAGAAACGAGAGTGTGGACTATCATGACATAAACGGGTGTGATGATAGATGAAGCATAATAGAGTACTATAGTTGGAAAAAAACTAGTTGTTAGAAATAAGACAAAATATAGCCGTTAGGAAATATATATTTATATAAACAAAAAAAATTAAATATATTTAAATAAACTGCAGTTGGAAATTAAAAGAGAAATTACAAGTGGGCCCCACCAAAAACCAGCCCTTGGCGTGCGGCCCCAAGCAATGTTTTAAAACCGGATTTTTAAACCGTACCGGTCTTGTATAAAAAAACGGTTCAACCGGTTGACCTGGGTTAACCCGGACAGTCGAACCGGATTGACTATTCAAACCTATAAATTACGATATACATTTTATAAACTTTCAACCATGACAATGTTGGGATTTGACAGTGGTATACGGGTGCCCGGTGACGTAAAAAAAAACTTGACCGTTTAATTAAAACATTACCGACCGGGTTTAGTAAATTGAGAGTTAAAACGGATTAATCTAGTAATCCGTTTACGCAGCGGAAAAATAAATTTTACTAAATTTAAACGCGTAAACCGTTGGTGTCGAAATCGTGTCAACAGGATCACGATCACCAAAAAATATTTAATCACGCAAACACCATTTCGCGGTAAACATTTTAGCGCGAAAATAATAACGATTACATTAATCGAAATTAAATATCTAAACTAAAACCGGAGTTTAGATATACCTTCGCGGTGTTCTAACAAACGTTAGAGACACCGAGGGTCAACAAGATGACGCTAGGGTTTCACGGAAAAATAATCCGAACCGGCGGATTAAATCGTTTGCAAATCGCATACACCGTCTCAAACGGATTCGTTGAGAATAGCAACGATTCCGTTTATGGTGGCGACAAGCGAGCACCAATCGAATCGAGACGGTGACGGCGGCTAGGGTTTAGCCGGGCGATTACCACGATTATTACGACGAGGGCTCGCACTCGTAAAATCGTGACGACGACGATTGTACCGATGAGTGGTGATGGAAACGCGTCGTAGTGAAACGGAGCTACGCTAGGTCGCGACGGCGAGCTAGGGTTTGTTGATGGCGACGGCCTCCATCTAGTGGTGGGCGTCACCTATGGTGAATGGAAATAGGACGAAGGTGGTCATACCTTGATGAGTCACGCGGAAGGTTCGTCCAATAGCTTCTCGTATTACGCCGTCTTCTAGGGTTCCACGAAGGAAGCAAGACGACCAAGCTCTAGAGGAGGTTGGTTTGCGTGAAGGGAGGGGACGAGGGAGAAGGGAGGTGGCGGCACTAAAAATGGCGCAGAGAGAGGGGAGAGGGTGTGGAGGAATGAGCAACAAAAACTCCTCCCCTAGCTCTCTATATATAATGGATGGATCCTGGGCTTTATGGAAACCTAAGCCCATAAGGATCCAGTCCATTAACCCTTTTCCAAGTAATTCAAAATTACAATTAATCCCCTTTTAGTTTGCGATTAATTAATAAAACAACTTTATTAATTTTACTAGTCGCAAACTACGAGAAACATAAATAACTATTTATTTATTTCACCATAAAACATTAATCAAATGTTTTTCTCCGTTTATTTAATTATTTCAAGAATAATTATTTGTAATTAATTAAATGTTTATTAATCATGAATAAACATTAAATTAATTATATATATTTCCGTAAATTACCGGTTAGCCTAGTAAGCGGATTTTTATCTCGTTGCCCCCAGTGTAACTCTTTACGGGTCTAACCGGGTCGGGTTCTTGGTGTTGTCGGGTCTGGACATCCAATATCCAACAATCTCCCACTTGGACAGAGTCCGACAACATTTGAAGAAACAGTCAGAGGTGCTCTAGCTACACATGGCTGTCCCAACCAGTTATGACACTTCAAGTCAGTAACCAAGGCACATCTACAAACTCGCGTTGTAGTTTAGACTTATGGTAATTCAAAGTCATTAGTTCCCTTCCGTATAAGACATCAATTGAACGAGAGACATGGATTTATTCATTCTCTTTAATGTTCAATCATTTTATTTCTCGTGTCGTAGTTCGAAGTGATCCAAAGCAAACACACAGTAGGTTTGGGTAAGGCCTTACACTTAACACTTGGAACTCACGAGAGGGCCCACGATGTCTAGCTGTTGCAGTATTAATGCAAGAGTACAGAATCCCATCTTGACTACATACAGCTCCCACTAAGCCTCAGATCCATTCCCAAAAGTAGTCTTTACTGGCAGTTACGCGACAGCGTATACTACAATCAAAGAACAGCCCTTGGCAAACAGGAGGTAGCATATGTATCTCAGGTCAAAGGACACTATTGAGTATACCATTAATCAAATTCGTCTTATGATTAAATCCATGAAGACAATTTGATACGAGTTACGTCACAACGTCATTCTCTAATGAGGTCTGTGAGTCTGGAGAGTCAACCCTTTGAGTCCAGAGTCAGAATAGTCATAGATCAGTTTTGTTCCCACAAATTAGATCGACTACGGACGGTTTTAGAATATTTCACCAAATATTCATGGATGTTTAAAACGTATAAATTTCGAACACGTTTCGCAGAATTCAAAAACTGCATCTAACCCTTTAGATCAGATCGAATGATTTGGTGCGAACGTTTAAGGTTCGACATCCCAACACTAAAGTAGAACAATGTAGCGTAGAATTCAGGTAATACGTAACAGTATTAGCTTATTGATCAAACTTGATCAATGGAACTGTGAATTCTCATGCTAGGTTCTATGCCTGTGTTTTGGTTTTGCCTGTTTAGTTGTTTCATTAGTTTTGGTGTTTCTCAGAACAGCAAAAAGTACTTAAGTGAATTTGAACACGTGATAAAACTTGTGCCCTTGGTATGCACATGGATTACTGTGTTATCACAATGGCATGTTAATCGATTATCAACATAATCAAATTAACCTTCTTTGAATGTACCCTTACATTCATGATTCAAAACTTCACTTAAGGTGGCTAGTTGTTCGGTGAGTATGCTCGAGTACTCATCATGAACATTTCATCATCAAGACAAGTTGAGATGATTTGGTTTTCCAGCTTGTGTCATTGGTGTAACTCTTTACAGTGACACTTATGCAACATCCCTATGTTGGATAGTTCCCGTTTCATAACTAGTATGACACGACTTGTTTCAAGAAATTGAATATATCTGAGGATGCCACTCCTGAGATGTTTTCAATTGTGGGGTGTTCTTGAAACTGGGAGATCTTTTGAGGCTTCATTACAAGTTTAATCCGGTAAACTCCAATGAATGTGAGATCAACACTCAATCGTTATCTCGATAAGGATTAGTGGTGATGCTCCCACTTGCTTTATATAGACGACGCATTCTTATAATCATCTTTCTTTCAAACCGTTAGGATATTGGTTTTGCAAGAGAATTCTTAGCAAACCTTCTTCATTTTCACGAACGAAGTTATTTAGTTTCATAAACACAGTATGAATCTAATTGACCAATATCCAATTGTCATGCCACATACATGAGATAGCAAGATGCTATCAAACTGCCAGAGTTTGATGGTATCCAAGATACAATCATCTTGTGTTTGAAAAGACTTGCGTGCTAGACGCCCTGATGATTATTATATCAGAATACCGAGTCTGATTTAGGATTGACAATTCAATCCAATGACCAACCAATAATGAAAGATTTTAGACAAGTAAAATCGTCCGAGTTTCATTTGGAATTATAAGTCATTTTGAATGCTTAACATGTTTTCATTATAGCAACAACTACCTGTTGTGAAAAGATGTTTGTCTAATTGAGTCTTGAATATTTTCAGGAGTCAAAGTGCACAGTCCGGTAATTCCTACAGAAACCAAGTTTCTATTTGATAAGGAATTTTGATGTCAATACATCAATTAGGTGGACGTGCATAACTCAAACTTGGTCTCCCGCAAGACTCTTCTTGGAACCAATTTGAGTCGCAAGTGATCGGCGAGAAAATGATTTGTGGGTATAAGGTGTGAACGGCGGCCATTGGCAAGTCATAAGTCACGTGTTTTAATTGGTTTTCCAACTTTGAAAACAAATCCTCATAATGTAAGCAACATGTGCTTAGCAGGATTTTTAACACATATGAGTACAACCCATTTGTAGTCATCGACTTTCAAGGTGACGTATGTATATATCTATTCATGACCATCATGGTCATACGCACAAAACTTAGTGCATTTATATAACATGATCACGCAAGTGATTGTGTTACATAAGTTCTGCTGGTGGCTTGAACGTTTATAAACAAGCGTTTGATCTCATCAAAGGTCCTATTGTTTGAATTGACGAAATCAAGCAAGTTATTTCACAAAAGTTCAAATTTTGATTTAATGAAGTCTCAAGCTATGCGATTCCAAACCATAAGGTTTTATGAATCAAGATAGGTTGATTAATCTCGTTGTAGCAAGTACAATGAGAATAAGAGACGTCATGGCCTTAATGGATTTATAAAGAACAACCGTTCTTCTTTTGCATTTAGGCTAGTCTCATGATCATTAAATTAATAGCACCAGGATTAACGTCATGTTATATATATATTTGAATCTAATCTACCAACCAAGTGAAACATTTTCAAGTGTAGAAAAACAATGCATATCAATAAAGTTTAAACCGGAAACTTTAGTGCATGTTTAAGATTCAAAATAAAGCAAAGTGTATCATCCTGGACCCCGCCAGGGAAAACAAGCAAGTTGTTTTAAAGATACTACCAAGAATTAAAGTACGACATGACTTTATTCAAAGTTTGCAATCATGCAAAGATGTCATGTCTTCTTGGTCTTTTGCTTTCTACGACTTCACGTTCCTACAAAATGTAAAGTATGTCAAACATATATTTTGAAGGATCAAGTGAAGTGGTTTATAACATGAGGTAATAGATATATACCCCCGGAAGTGCCTGCATCGGACTTCTTCACCTTGGCAAGATATTCAGGGCAGTTTCTCCTCCAGTGCCCCATCTTGTTGCATTCGAAGCACTGGCGCTCAGCTTGCGGCGGTGCCTTCGAAGCCCTTGACTTGCCCTTTGCGGTGCTACTAGACCCTCTAGCTGCAGTGCCCTTGCCCTTCTTCCTTTGCCCAGGTTTCCTCTTAACCTCAGGTTTTTTTTTGACACCTCCGGATCGGATGGCGAGTACATCAGTCGACTTGCCTTTGCTGTTGTTACCGTTGAGAAAATTAATCTCAGCGGTCTTCAACATACCGTGAAGCTCGGTCACTGTCTTAACCAGGCTGTTCATATTGAAATTGATCAGGAAGGGAGTGAACGCACTGGAAAGAGAGTGGAGGATCAAATCCGTCGCCATTTCCTGAGAAATGACGTAGTCGAGCTTCGCAAGTCGGTCGATGTAGCCCTTCATCTTAAGGACATGGGCGCTGACAGGACTACCTTCGGCCATCCGACAGGTGATGAGCCTGACGACGGTTTCATAGCGTTCCTGCCGGGCCTGGGTTTCAAACATGCCCTTAAGTTCCTCGATCATCTGAAACGCCGTCCTGTCAACCATGCTCTTCTGAATATCAGTAGACATGGTTGCCAGCATGAGGCACGCAACTGAGTTGGCATCCTTTCTCAGTGCCTCATGTGCAGCGCGAGCAGCCGCAGTGTTATTTGCGGGTGCTTCGGGCACCTCGGCCTCCAACACATGTTGTTTGTTGGCCATTTGTAGGACAATTTTCAGATTTCGATGCCAGTCGAGGAAGTTGGTGTCATCAAGTTTCTCCTTCTCAAGGAGAGACTTGAGCTGGAAAACCTTGTTGTTTGCAGGAGGATTAGCCATCTGAAACAACAGGCAATTCGTTTAGTGTTTCGATGTGATATTCGTATTCAAAAACGGCAAGCAAATTTTGAATAGGAATATGGGAACCCAATTAGTAGTCGACCAACAAAGGCAGCGTTAAGTGCAATCACCGGACACTAAGTAATCGGATGGACAACGATTGTCTCTTGTGAAAACCAGTCACAACTCCCGTTTATGAGGCTTTCGCGAATTAATTCGCGAAATACGTTTAGCGTCATCCATGCCAATTTTGTCTACGAATGACCAGATGTACGGTGTTGAAATACTCCAATACACAAGGTACTCGTAAAGAAAATGATAGATGTCCTCAGTGGTCAGTGTGTATGCACGGTGTTGAAATACTCCAATGCACACACCTTGGAAGATACCCTGAACACCAAGTGCGGTGTTGAAATACTCCAACACTGATGCATCGGTAAATATGTTCCAAGTTAGACTTGACTAGGATGGCATAATCTATCCGTTTTGCGGCTTACCAGATAGGATTAATTAGTCAGTGTTTTAATTAATTAAACGTTTGACTAAGCTAAGAACCCTATCTCACTCGGGACAGTCAATTTAATAACCTCCTTATTAAAGACTACGCGTCGCGAGGCAGTAACCAATTATTAAAAGTTCGATATTTAAAGATCGAAAAATTCGAGTTCATAGTCGAATAAAATTGGTTATGAAATATCGAGTCTTAGTAAATATTAGGATTCGAACCAATTGATTGTAAAACAGTTTTAACCGATTAAAACTTAGTTTGGAGTTTTAGTTGGCATGTTAAACAGTTTAAGACAAGCAACCAAAACGCACATGCAAACAGACACACATACGGCTTTAGGAGGTTCCGTTATTGTCAGAGCCTTATGACAATATCGAAGAAGGTCTGGGACGTAAAATTAAAATCAACCATAGGGATGGAAACAAGCATCCGGTCGACTCCAATGCTCCCACTAGCTTCGACAAGCTCCCACGTTACAATTGGTGTACGTCGGTCTTTAGGTCATGGATACTTGCCATGCTAGGGATCGTTGCATGAACAATCGCCACGATGGGGTTGTCGCATCACAAGCTCGTAACGTTCGTCCAAGGTGAAGGTTAGCTTAACGAGAAAATAAATAAATCCTAATTTATTTACGATACAACTTTTGAACCCAGAAACAAGTGGGCCAAACCAAAACCAAGACATGAATGGGCCAAAATGGGCCAAACCAAAATACGATAACCAATAAGAGCCATAATATGGGTCGAGCCGAATATGCGCGTTTTAAACAATCAATTAACGAATTGAAAACGATTGGTGGAATTAAATCGACCAATCATTTGGAAAAGCAATTCGTATAACTTTCGCGACTTTCGGGTTTTAACCCCAGTTCGCGAAATCCACCGGTTTAAAACCGACCAGTTAGGGTTTGCGTGTGGTGATCAAGGCTCTGATACCACTGTTGGGATTTGACAGTGGTATACGGGTGCCCGGTGACGTAAAAAAAAACTTGACCGTTTAATTAAAACATTACCGACCGGGTTTAGTAAATTGAGAGTTAAAACGGATTAATCTAGTAATCCGTTTACGCAGCGGAAAAATAAATTTTACTAAATTTAAACGCGTAAACCGTTGGTGTCGAAATCGTGTCAACAGGATCACGATCACCAAAAAATATTTAATCACGCAAACACCATTTCGCGGTAAACATTTTAGCGCGAAAATAATAACGATTACATTAATCGAAATTAAATATCTAAACTAAAACCGGAGTTTAGATATACCTTCGCGGTGTTCTAACAAACGTTAGAGACACCGAGGGTCAACAAGATGACGCTAGGGTTTCACGGAAAAATAGTCCGAACCGGCGGATTAAATCGTTTGCAAATCGCATACACCGTCTCAAACGGATTCGTTGAGAATAGCAACGATTCCGTTTATGGTGGCGACAAGCGAGCACCAATCGAATCGAGACGGTGACGGCGGCTAGGGTTTAGCCGGGCGATTACCACGATTATTACGACGAGGGCTCGCACTCGTAAAATCGTGACGACGACGATTGTACCGATGAGTGGTGATGGAAACGCGTCGTAGTGAAACGGAGCTACGCTAGGTCGCGACGTCGAGCTAGGGTTTGTTGATGGCGACGGCCTCCATCTAGTGGTGGGCGTCACCTATGGTGAATGGAAATAGGACGAAGGTGGTCATACCTTGATGAGTCACGCGGAAGGTTCGTCCAATAGCTTCTCGTATTACGCCGTCTTCTAGGGTTCCACGAAGGAAGCAAGACGACCAAGCTCTAGAGGAGGTTGGTTTGAGTGAAGGGAGGGGACGAGGGAGAAGGGAGGTGGCGGCACTAAAAATGGCGCAGAGAGAGGGGAGAGGGTGTGGAGGAATGAGCAACAAAAACTCCTCCCCTAGCTCTCTATATATAATGGATGGATCCTGGGCTTTATGGAAACCTAAGCCCATAAGGATCCAGTCCATTAACCCTTTTCCAAGTAATTCAAAATTACAATTAATCTCCTTTTAGTTTGCGATTAATTAATAAAACAACTTTATTAATTTTACTAGTCGCAAACTACGAGAAACATAAATAACTATTTATTTATTTCACCATAAAACATTAATCAAATGTTTTTCTCCGTTTATTTAATTATTTCAAGAATAATTATTTGTAATTAATTAAATGTTTATTAATCATGAATAAACATTAAATTAATTATATATATTTCCGTAAATTACCGGTTAGCCTAGTAAGCGGATTTTTATCTCGTTGCCCCCAGTGTAACTCTTTACGGGTCTAACCGGGTCGGGTTCTTGGTGTTGTCGGGTCTGGACATCCAATATCCAACAGACAAATGTCAAAAAGAAACTTCAATAAAGTTTAAAACAAGTTACAATTATACAAATAATATCAATATATGTTTTAATCAAGTTATATTTATCAAAGAAAGAAGAAAAAACGATTCATCCGGTTCCGGGTCCGGAAAACCGGCCGGTTCAATCGGAAAACCCGACGGTTGAACCGGAAAACCCGCCGATTTATTTTTTCGCCCGGAACTACTAAAAACCGCCCTCAACCGAACCGAACACCCACCGGTTACCGGTCCGGTTGAACCGGCCGGTTCAATCCAGTTTTTAAAACACTGGCCCCAGGTATGCGAAGGACTACTATCAGGCTTCGCGTTGCATACAGTCTTATATTAGTCACGAAATTTATCTAAGATGTTACTATTATGTAAGTTTGAGATGAACTACTCTGTTCACTTATCTATCCATACTAATGAAATAGATACAAACCACCATTGATTGATCTGGTCGATTAATCATCGCTTTGTCAAAAAAATGATAACACGTTGTAATGGGATCACGTGGAGTATTGTAATTGACTATTGAACAATAAATCTATATACATTTTTTAACAGTTAAAATCACACCACATATTTATTTTATAGGAATTTGTTCTAGTAGTAGCTGGCAATGAGAGAAATACTTGAGAATGAAATGTTACAAGTTCGATCCCTAAGCTCAACAAGTGTTGATGGCTCGGGTTTCCGTACGGACCTAGTGGGATCCTTTCGAGAGTCGGGGCTTTGTTTGTTGGTCGTTAAAAAAAACAAAGCTCAAAGGTTGTTACCATATGGACAAGAATATATACATTTAAGGTAGATAGAAGAAGGTAGTTGAGGGAGAACTAAATTTAAAGCATAATATAACAAAAGATACTATAGTACATGAATAATCAAATCACAATAACACAAAACAAAGGAACATATAAACGTTAATCCCCTACGTTATACAGAAAGAAAACAATGTTTCCATTTTTATTTTAGCACCACTTAATTATTTGGGGATTTTATTATACTAGCTCTCCCACGTCCCAATTTCATCTTGAACGTCCCAAGCCTCACTTTAGCCTGCAAAAAGTTATTACTATATATGAGTTTCAATTCAAACGTAAACATATAACACTTAATTATAAGTTATAAGATAAATTATAAGTGTATAAATATGCATATATACGTGTTGCAGTTAGTGTCGGGGCTGATCTTGTACGGAATGTTTACGTTACACTTTTTGGGAAGGCTAGAGGCGTTGTCGATTTTGATTTTGCTAGACATAGATTTATATGCACTCTTCATGCAATTACATGCCGTCTTTTTTAAAGCGGTTGTATTTGACGCTTTATTCAACTTTTTAACGCCACTGCAACATGCAGATGACACTGAACCACCATTTTCCAAGTAGTTTAAGCATGGAGACAGATCGGAATCCACGTCGCTACAAGTCAGAGCCTCGGCCACCGCCATGCAAGCCACTATGATACATAGAACCTTCATTGTATGCCCGGCCATTGGAGAACAACTTGTGTTTGTTTCTTAAGTAAATGGTTATGAGATGAGAAAACCTTGTGAAGTATGCCATGTATTTATAGTGAGTTTATAGAGTTGGCTATGCATGTAGCTAGGGTTGTTGCCTCTTTTCTTATGTGCATTAGAAATGTGTTAATTAAATAAACCATTAATTAAAGTCGGTAGTAGAGCATTTTTGTTTAATTTGTTTCTTTTTTTAGTATATCTCTTCTAGCTTCTCGTTAACTTTATCATTAAAAATTCTTGCATTTATTTAAAAAAAACTACAATTTTCAATGTGTCACGTCAGTTGAAAACATAGATTTTTAATCATGTTTAAAAAAAATACTTATTTTTATTTCATACTATATTAATTTAATAATTTTCATATATATTATTCAAATCGGTGTCCATCATTTCCCTTCAGCAGAGAGGGGAAGGGCGGTGTTACCCTCGGGGTAAGGCTGAAACCATCCACCATGTTATTTTCTCGTAACCACTTCATTCACCCTAAGCAGTGGCGAAGTTTGAAAAAATTCCAACGGGGCGATACTCAATACATATTAACTTTTTATATAAAATTTTAAAAATAGGTACTTCTTGACGAAAAAACAGAGGGGACAGTCCCCCCCCCCCTCCCCCCCCCCGCGTCCCAATGAAGCTGCGCCAATGACCCTAAGAGGCACGACCGTTTATTAATTTTTTTTTTTGAAACGACAAAATTTTTTATGAGAGGCTAGTAAGTGTCTAAAACCCCACACGCAAAAACATTACAAACCACGTCCAAATAAAAGAAAATTGATTACATCCCCATCAACCTACATCAAAACAATACCATTGTGGCCACGTGATCTTCCTTTTCTTCATCCTTGCATTTATCAATAATATGTTAAATAGTATGTTATTGCTCAACTTTTTAGGATCCAAACTTGACTTCTTTCGTGTTAGGCTTGTATTGTATATCTCTAAAAGATTAGATCCGTACACCATAATTTTTATTATTGGATCTCTTTATCTAATGATTGTGATTAATTTATTTTCTTCGTTTATTTTTTTCACTTTTCAAAAAATTTTGGGGGTCTAATTTGATATCTCTATTGTTTCCTCTCATGACTGTCGGTGTACATGTTTGCCATTTTGATTGTCTTGACCTCAGCCGTTCTGTTATTGAAGGTGCTAAAAGGGTTGTTCGTTATGCATGAGATTGTTTGCGTGCTATTCCATATTATCTAAGATCACATGTTTATTTATCTAGAACAGATGATACAACTTACAAGCTCATATAGAAGATCAACAAGACACTTTATTTACTATTTACTATTTAAAGAGGTCATGGAAGAAACTAACCATTGTAAATATTAAGGAGTAATATAAGATTGTTGTTAAAAAAAACAATACACTTTATTCATCTAGAAGAGATGGTTCTCTAATTCAAACAAGGTTCGGTTTTGATTAAATATACACCTACACTCTATTTGTTCTATTATTTTGCAATAAAAATACACCCTAGCATAGCAATAATGTCTCTTTTAGGAGCTAAGTTATTGAACAGCATTTTAATTAATTCGCTTTTAGCCGCTTCTAATCCCCTATCTACGCCATAAATCGTCTCATTTTGACTTTAAATTTCCTAACGTGCTTTGTCCTCGAGTGAATTTAAACACAAAAGAGTTGTATTTTTTTATTTTTTTAACGGCAATTTTATTAAACACAACACACCCCACTAGCAAGGAACTAGAAAGGGCGGACACCAAACGCCAACAACAAATTACATAATACAAAAATTGCCCCAATCTATCGAGAGTTTACATCTATTCTCTAACCACAATTTGCCCTAAGTTTTTTATGTCGGAAATGACTTTGGCAATGGAAGGCTCCTGACCCTTGAAAACCACAGCGTTCCTCTCCTTTCAAATACTCCAACAAGTAGTAAGAATGAGGCCGTGAATAATATATCTCTTCTTCGCATGAACAGTGGTCCCCTAGCTCATTTGGGGAAGGTCTTCCACCGAAAAAGCAAAAAAGGAAGGCATGTTACACCAACCCGCAAACCATTTCCAAACGGCAAGGGCAAGCCCGCAACCTGTCAAAAGATGTAACACAGACTTGAAGCCTTCATTGCACATTTTATAAGTCTTCGAAACGCCAAATATGTTCCTTCTCCGAAGGGCATCCGCGGTAGCAATTTGGTCCCTAATAGCTCTCCACATAAAAATAGTAACTCTAGGGGGAACCAATGTACTCCACTTAAACACAAACGCAGATCTATTACTGGATGTGTTCAAAATAATCCTTCTCACATCCTTGGCCGAAAACTTAGCATCAGAAGCCCCTCCAATCCATTTCCACAAAACAATTGTATTGTTATAACACCACATAAATAGAAAACAGAGATCAATTATATAAGTTGAGTAATAACTCAAACACTTAAATTTTTTAACCCACGACCTAAAATAAAACCTCTATGTTACACGACTTTACATATTATACTACTAACTCTTGTGCTAAATTCGTAGATTGAAAAAAAAAATCTACTTTTCACGACTATATACTTATTATACCACCAACTCAACACCAACTTCATTGGTAAACTCGCAAGGCTATACGCGTTAGACCACCAACTAATATGTTAAATCTAATGCCTTTAGATAAAAGGGGTAATTGCATACACCCCCTACTTTGAAAAGAAAATTTTGCATATTTCTCCAATATACAAGTTTTTAATGCATAATATACAATGTTCTTCAAGCATGATTTGAAAAAATATGTAAATTCTCAAGTTTAAAAGGGAAGATATGAAAATAATTCTTTAACCAATCTGGTCATATTGTTTGGTTACTATAGCATTAGCTCCTTGCTAACTAAGATGACACGTGTCACAAAACACCCAAGCTAGGGGTTTCATGACTACACATAACCTAATAAAACTATTAAATTATAATTCTTTGAAATTTAAAGATAGTCCTCAAGTATCATAAATTACAAGAATAGTCCCCGAATGGTTAAATGACAAAATTACCCTCACATGCAATGCACATGACTGGAATTAACGGACATATTAACGACCATTAGGCTATAATACAAAACATGCTACAACATAAAGGACATTGAGTGTACTTTTCTTAGCTTAAGAACAATACGTAAAATCGGTACCAACATAAAAGGTTTTATTAATAATTGTGCTATAAAAAAGATTTTATTTAAATTTTATTTATGTAACACCTCATGTTCAATTTGATGTCAAACATAACCGTTTATAACGTTAAAAGTTGGTCCCATAAATTTTTTTTACAAACTTATGATTTATCAATCATGATTTGCCACCATTGTGACTAAACTTTACAAAATACCATAACTATTTTGACATCCATAAATTGTTAGACAACATTTAAATGTTTTATAAACCCAGAATACAGAACGGGTTAGTTGATCTTCACGTGGTCGGTTCTTCATAGCCTTGATGAGCATCCTCTAAGCTTTCGCCTTACCTGCAACATACTCACTTTCGATAGTGAGTTTCTGATGTGTTCGGAACGACTACTAAAAATATTAAAAATATCCTAGACCTAATCCTAGACCTAGACACACTAAGTTTTACCTAGACAACTAAACTAAACCGAACCCACTAGGCAAGTGTACCTATCGGACGCAGTATAGCTACAGAAGACCAGGATCGAACCCTAAGGACACTGAATAACTAGACTCAACCTAGGACTAATGAATAAGAAAATTTGAGAAATTGGTTTTTAAACTAATTAACTAAATAAACTATCTACGACTTAACTACGAGCAACCGAAATCAGAAAACTCGAGAAAACGACCAGATGAGAGAGAAGTACTACCTAGACCTAGAATCCTATTCAACACTTGCAATCTTACTCGGCTATGGAAATCTATGATGGAATCAGGATCTTAACAACAACTCCAAGAGACCCCTAGTGGACCCCAGATCACTCTCTGGGTGTGACGCAGTAGGAAATCCTACGAATCGAATACGCGCACTGATTGGTTAGGTCACCTTCCAGCTTGTTCCTAACAGATATTCTAGTACTCGAACAGATAAGTCACCTTCCGGCTTGTTCCTATCCCAGACACCTAACGATGAAAGGAGTAACTACTAACTTACAGAATTAACATGGAATAGCAGGTAAAATTAGAATTACTAGGGAATCCCTCTCCCGAGGCAATTTAACCTAAAACCCTAACAACCCCGACTACCCAATAGGCTTATCACCTCCCGGCTTGTCTAAACCTAGCAGCACACAAGAATCAAGATTTTCATAAATAACCTAAACAATGATTAACCTATTTAGCCAACCACATCAACCACCAACATAAAGTCATGCAATTTTACCCAATCCAAACCGAAAGACATTCGCAAATTGAGCAGTTTAGATTATTAATTACAATCCTAATTTAAGTATCCACACGCATTAATCTGTAAATTAATAATTGTTTACAAGAATATCAACCAAACATATGAAATCCATAAACCGAATAAAATCACAAACGTTAAATAGTCATCATAACAGTCTAGGCAGCACTAACTATTTAGCCAAGAAACATTGTGCAAATATGAACACGAACAAAAACAAAGCCGAAGTTACTGTTCATCATAAAAGAATAAAAATTAGGTCAGCAGCCTGCCTGCTAACATGCTAGCTTAATAATTCTTTTGACTTTTTGACGTGCCTGGTAGCCTGCCTGCTCCCAATTTCTTTTTCTTCTCGATCGACTTCTGGCTTACGAATTGCCGTCTCCTTTGCCTTCGAATGTTTCCTCCCTATTTGCCGTTCAAGTGTCCCTCTTTTTCTCTCCTTTTATTTATTTGTACCGTAGGGTTTTTATCTTTTATACCTTATCACCCTTTAATTCCTTCGCAAGTTAAAAAAATAATATCCTCGAATTAATTGGCGATATCTATTGACTGCTTCCGTATCCTTCATTCTAATTCACATTTAATCATATGAATTTTTACATATTTTTAATTATGCCTCTGAACTTTCATTAAAGCAATGCCGGTCCTCCATCTTAGATATAACGTCATACCATCCTCTTTGGACTCGTACGTCAACCTACAATCAAATATAATTAAACATTCTGAGCACAACTGAATCACATTTAACATAATTAAAAACAAGACTTAAATATTTGACTAAACTCACACCAAAATATATAAAAATGACTCAATACCACATTAAGACTCAAATAACTAAAATATATAAAATACTAAATAAAAATGACTCAAAACCGACTCAAATATTATACAAATTACACGGGAAAACAGGATGTGTTTACAACACATCAGTTTCTATTGCATAACAAGTACAGACAACAACTAACAATGAGGAGAAACAAAAAAAAATCAGATTTTACATACTAGGCGTATCGCCTAGAGGGAATGAGGTTCCAAGCGATACACCTGTTCCTCTATGCGTATCGCCTACTAATTCAGTTGCTCCAAGCGATACGCTTGGAACCAACTTTCCAGGGAATTTGGCCGAATTTAGACTGTTCCATACTTAGCCAATATTTTGGCTGTTTACCCTGTTCCTACCAGTTTTGCACCAGACCTGTTGGGACTTGTTTTCTACCATTAAAATGTCCCAAAACACATTTTTTTAAGCATAAAAGCATACACATTAACATACCTTAGCCATGGTTACGTTAAAATAACCAACCCCGGGTTCACCCTACCCGTTTGACCCGTTAAGGGATTTCTTTGAGGCAACCCAAAGAGTCATGATCCAGATTCAATCCACACACATATATGTTTTGCAACTATTTTTATATCTGCAAGCAATTGCCATAAACCTGCTTGTATGCACACATTTTGTTTTGTCTTATACCTCTAATATGTATTTAACTTCACATGTTACCAATTTCCTTGAGTTTTCTAATCACAAACAATATAATCACAAATTAATTATTCCACTTGTCATTGCAATTCATTCCCATTGAAAAGAGCATCCACATGTCCCAATTTCTTCCTTTGACCCGTTAAGACGGGTCCTTGCCTTTGGTATTTCCCAACGGCTCATTTGACCACCTTTAGGCATTGGGGACCTATGGTTCTACAACCATTTATGATCCTCCTTCCCTTGTTACATGGCATGGGTTCTATAAACTCATTTCCGCTCATTGTAACTTGTTATTCATTTATTGATTCCTTCGAATCTTACTTGTGGTCAAATTTAGTCATTTGGGAACCCCTTGGCATTCGGGCTTCATGGTTCCTCGAACATTCCACCCATTTAGTAAAACTTTGTTGGGTGTGAAGGCCTTTGGGCCGGTTATTTTATTTAGGGCCCGACTTGGTCCCTAAGTTTGTTGACCTAATATTTTTCTATTTATACCTTAGTCATGTAATTGTAATCTTGTGCACTAAAGCTTAATGAGAAAACCCTAGTTGCAGCCCGTGGATGTAGGTCACACCGACCGAACCACGTTAAATTCTTGTGTCGTTCGTGTTATT
This sequence comes from Deinandra increscens subsp. villosa, assembly GCA_039602395.1. Taxonomy (NCBI): domain Eukaryota; kingdom Viridiplantae; phylum Streptophyta; class Magnoliopsida; order Asterales; family Asteraceae; genus Deinandra; species Deinandra increscens. The sequence continues at coordinate 7,469,247 of JBCNJP010000012.1, read as the reverse complement.
TTCTCGTTACCGCGTGATAATCGTGTGTGCATTGTGTGTTATTGATTCCGCTGCGCCACTTGATTCCTAACAATTGGTATCAGAGCTACGGCTCGTTGTACACACGGGATTGCACCGATCACGATTCGCGATTAGGGTTTGTAACCCTTGAGCCGCTGGCGTTTGTTTGATCAGAGAAGAAAGGTAATCAAAGATGAATGTCGATTTGGGGTTTTTTTTTTGGGTGTTGCCGGTGCTTACAGCCGACTGGATCACCGGTAAAATTTCTTGAGTCGATCGGGTTTGACTTATTTATTATCAACCATGGGAACCGGGTTTTGTGATGATCGGTTGGGTCGGGTTAGATTTGTCTGCAAGGTTTTGCAGGTGCAGATCGGTTTGATTGACAGTGTTCGGTTGAACAGCCGTCAAGTTCAGGCTCGTGCCATTGCTGTGTCTATCACTGTTTTTTCGATCTATGTTTGCCGTTTGTCAATGATATGGCTGAAGATGGGATGGTTATGATTGAAATGTTTGAAGGTTCGGATTTTGGTTGATTGGTTTGTCAAGGAACTTGGATGTGGTACTGACGATGAAGAAACTAAAGAAAATGGAACTAGTGGACATGCTAGTTGACGACACAAGTGAAGAAAAAAATCAGTGGCAAGTCATGTTGATTATTGCTCGTTCGGAAGATCTTTCGGTTAGGGTTTGCGTTAACTGATCGTGTGTACGGTCATAGAATCCTTGGTACCGCTTGCGTTCCGTGAAAGCTCTACTGGTGTTATAACATTTTGCCTATTATATTAGCTGGCCCGGAATTGTGGATGTTATTCCTTGTTCGGTGGTGATCAGTTGTTCGACATTTGAGGGGATTCGTGATCTTGTGCTGGGTGAAGACGTTTTGTTGGTATAGTACTAGTTGTGATTCTTCTCATGAGTGTTGGTTGGCAATGGGTTTAGACAACAGTGACAGTGGGAGCTGAGCATAGTTGACTTGGTGTGTGGCTGCATAGGTGGGACATTTGTTTTAGAGTCGGTGTCCAAGGTAATTGAATTCTGCTTCTGGGTATGTGTCTGGGGTTGATGCATTGGGACTCAGTGGAAGGCAGTGAAGACTCTTGGGTTCGAGATTCTGGTATGCTTCATTTCATGTTACCCACTGTAGTGAAGTATTGGTGAATCTATTGATTGAAGACTTTGGGAGGGTACAGGTTTGTGTATCGCTGGAAGAGGTGAACCAACTTCCAAGTAGTAAAGTCTTGGCTCGCTGAATCAGGTAGTGCTAAGTGAATCCATTTAACAAGCATGAATTCTGGAGTCGCGTGGATGTCAGCTTGAGCGTATTCGGAGGTCTGAACATGGTCGGGGTTTTAGTAACAGTGGGAGCACGAGGTGTGTTCTTGTATTGTTACAAAGCGATGTTGGGTTCGGAAGACCGGAATTCCGAATGGCAAAATCTCTCCTGGGTGCTTGTTATTTTGGAGAGTGTTCTTTGTTCTCTGGATGTCTCTGGAGCCGGTAGTGCGAATCAGTGGGAGCCGGTTGAGATTGAAAATGAGTCATTGGCGGGTTTTGCCATGACTGGGTCTGTAATGACCGTATTGGAGCTGTGGCGAGCTTCAATGGGCCTTTCAGGTTACTGATGAGAAGGGTCGTTGCAACTAGGTGGATTGTTTTCTGAAATCATAGCTTGTTCTTGGGAACTGGAGGCTTGGAGGATTTCTGCTATTAAAGATTACTGGTATTACTGGATGACTGGGTCATTGTTTGCTTGGATGGCGGGCTGGAGTTTATCGCAAGGCCTTCAAGTGGGAGATTGTTGGGTGTGAAGGCCTTTGGGCCGGTTATTTTATTTAGGGCCCGACTTGGTCCCTAAGTTTGTTGACCTAATATTTTTCTATTTATACCTTAGTCATGTAATTGTAATCTTGTGCACTAAAGCTTAATGAGAAAACCCTAGTTGCAGCCCGTTGATGTAGGTCACACCGACCGAACCACGTTAAATTCTTGTGTCGTTCGTGTTATTTTCTCGTTACCGCGTGATAATCGTGTGTGCATTGTGTGTTGGTGATTCCGCTGCGCCACTTGATTCCTAACAAACTTATGGTTCATTCTATTTATATGATATTACACATTATCATATCTATTACTTGTAACATAAACGATGTTACCTTTAGTGCTAGAACCTCCGCTTTCACCGACACCGTGGTTGTTTCCTTGATCAACTTGATCACCTAACGGGTCACTAACAATATTAGGACCTTTAACACCATAGCATTATTACCATATTTTCATTAACATGATTTTTATGCTACACATACATGTTTTCATATACTTGACAACCAAACATATTTGTCAAGTTTACATCTAGCTTTATGGTCTCATTTCACCACATATCAAGTAAGGCATTCACTAACCAATTATAGCCATAGATCATAATTTCATCGAGGATGGGTCAATTTATGCACATATTGTCTCCTATGATCATTCAAGCTCAAAATCTAACAATTTCCTTGTTTTATCATCAACTAGTTTCTTTTAGGCATTTTATCAAACACCTTGTGTACATACATGTATACACACACACAACCCAATCCCTTGAACCTCCAAACTAGCTAATTGATCTAGTGTTGATGAAAGAAAACTCCGAGGGGGCGGGGCTCAAAAATTTTACCGAGGGGGCGATACTTAATACATATAATTTTTTTTTACATAATATTGTGAATATCAATGCTTCTGGCCGAAAAAATCGTAGGGGTGGTTCCCCCCTCCGATCCCTTCAAAGCTTCGCCCATGTTTGCAGCACAAGCTCCAATTTGTAGAATTTGGACTTTGAAAGGTTGAGAGGGGTTGGGGTCGAGATGCAGATCGTGATCTGTGATCTCCCCCTCCTCCTCTATTTTGTTTAACTTTTATTACATATTTACAATTTTGGCCCCTAAAGTTTCATCCTTGTTTAAATTTTTAACCAAAACACAATTTTATCCTTTTAACCCCATATTTCCATATGATATAAATTTTACTATTGTAAGGGATTATTTTATCTACGTAAACTTTACTTGACTAGACGTTAACGGGTACTTGACTGGACGTTAACGGAAAGTTTTAAATTATTAATAATTTGGGATGTTACAATTTATTATTAAAAAACAATAGTTACATAGAACAATATAAATACAAAGGAAACTGCTAACGCAGCTTCGGCGCAGTGGCACCCCCACAATCTTTGGGCTGGGAAGCTTCGGTGACCCAGGTTCAAATCTTTAAGGGGGGGGGGGGGGAGTTCCGGTGGTTGCTCGCAGGCCGGGTTTCCCCCGAACTGGGACAAGGAGGTGGTGTTCTGACTGGCTCACACCCGCGGACTTGAGATACTCTCAGAGACACTGAGTCATCATGGTGGGCTCAACATCAGGTTCGACTAAGAAATCGCTGTTAAAAAAATACAAAGGAAACTAGCTTCTAGAATTATCAATAAAAAATTTTAGCTTGGATAAATGTATTGACCATCTATTATAGGCTGAATATAATTTAAAAATAAGAATGTCACAATGCATTTTTTAACACTCAACAAATATAGCATTTTCTAGGTTACTCCATACTGGATTTGTGTTTTTGTACGGATTTTTGTTTCTTTGTTTCGTATTTAAAATCTAGTGTAGAAAAAATCAATAAAATAGTTGTTTTTAGTGTTTTTAGACAAAACACTGTTTTTATTTAATCATGTCCCTATAATTATAGTACGTTAACACTATTTAAGAAAGAAGATTAACCATATCTAATAAGTTTCACCCGATCTTATTAGGGTGTTCATCGAGTCGAATTCGAGTTATTTGAATCGAGTTATTCGAATTTTAAAATTTTAAAACTGGATTCGAATTCGATTCGAATCGACTCGAATTCGAATAAAATTTACCTAAACCAATTCAAATAAGCTTTTTCGAATTCGAATCCACTCGAATAAAGCAACTAGAAAAAAATATTATTTCTAATATCTAGTAAATTTACACATGTTATTAACATCTCAATTCTCAGCAATCCATTAGGAATGCACTGATGAAGTGCTTAACCAACGAAGATGAACTAATTATAGTGATGAAGACATATTTATTAGTGATGGAGTGATTCGAAGAAGTTGACTCATTTCCAGATTAGCGATGAAGTAATTCAAGTACGTGAAAATGTGATGCGACTAGGTATGAACCGATTAGCTATGAATTAATTTGAAGGTTTGAACTAGTGTGACTAGTGTAAGATCAGCGGCACTAGGAAATGGGATGAAGATGAGTTGATGCGGCAACCTTAGTGATTAAGATAAGAATGTTGCTCAAAAGATGGATTAGGATTTAGGTTCAAGTACGTGAAAATGTGATGCGACTAGGTATGAACCGATAAGCTATGAATTAATTTGAAGGTTTGAACTAGTGTGACTAGTGTAAGATCAGCGGCACTAGGAAATAGGATGAAGATGAGTTGATGCGGCAACCTTAGTGATTAAGATAAGAATGTTGTTCAAAAGATGGAATTAGGATTTATGTTATAATTTTGATCCCAATATAATGGATAGCGTGGAAATGGACTCTTTTCAATGGTAGGAATTAGATAGGCTCAATAGTGTAGAGTTTGACCCATAATAGAATCTTATATTATATAATAATATTTAAAATATATATATATAAAATCCTTGCTCGAGTTATTCGAGTCGAATTGGTCTAGAATATTCAAACTCGAATTCGAATTAGTTATTTGGTTCGAATCAGAATTTGACTCGAATAACTCGATATTCGATCGAATAAGTTATTAGAATACGATTCGATTGGAATTACGAGTTATTCGAGTCCAATTCAAATAATGAAAACCCCTAGATCTTAGTCATTTATAAAAAAAAAATCAATAATAGAATAAAACTCAAATCATTGTATAATTAAATTTTGTTTAATACATACTTAGAACAAAAACTACTTTAGTTACCATTAAGCGAGAATTTTCCTCCATTATACCGCTTAATAGAGAATTGAATTTTCCTCCGTTATACCGCCTAATAGAGAATATATGACCATATAGTGTAGTGATATCGTAATATAATGATGTAGTAACTGCTTCATATAAAAATAGTGAGAGTTAATTTTTACGACAAGGTTACATAATCTATCTATACTATATAATAAATAAAAATTTTTGTCATACTTTAATTAGTAAAAAAGAAACTTGTTATCACCACAAAATTTTGAATTAAGTCAAAATTTTAATATTTAATTATTCAAATACTAAATTTCTATATTAGGGTTTATTTAGTTTAAACTTTTAATAAGTAATTATCCAATACGTAATAATACAAATACAATTTTTTTATATTAAGGTTAATAATTATCCAAATACTAAATTTTAATATTAAGGTTAATATTTTATTCTAGATAATATTTTTATTACGTATATATTATATTTTATTAAAGTAATATATTTTATTACATATACTTTAATATAATGCTTATTATACTTTATTCATAATAATAATTTAATTAAATATTATACATGTACAATAAAATATTTTATTCTATTTAATTTTATAACTTTTTTACTTTAATATATTTAATTATTCAATTACTAAATTTCCGTATTAGGGTTTATTTAGTTTAAACTTTTAATAAGTAATTATCGAATAAGTAATTATACAAATACAAATTTTATATTTTAAGGTTAGTAATTATTCAAATACTAAATTTTATATTAAGGTTAATATTTTTTCAATAATAATTTATTGCCTATATATTATATTTTATTAAAATAATATATTTTATTGCATATACTTTCATACTTTAATATAATGCTTATAATAATTTATTCATAATAATAATTTAATTAAAGATTATACATGTAATATAAAAAATTTTATTCTATTTAATTTATAACTTTTTTATTTTAATTGAGTTTAAATTCAAATTTATCAAGTTTTTAATTTCAATATAATAAACAAAATCCTTATTTCCGGTGACTTTATTTTCTTTTTTGAACTGCAAACATCCGGTTACCCGGGGGGTCTCATAATGGCAAACGATGTTACCCATGACACGTTACGACCGCAGTCCGTGCCAGTAACCAAGACCTTCTGTATTGCACATTCATCCCAAAGGAAACCCACCGCCTAAATGCTTGTTGTCGTAAACCATCTGACCCACTTATAATATACTGAGAAATTTTAATATAGTTACAAAAATACATAATTGTCGTAGATTATAATTATATTTATAGTTTTTTTTTATAAACCCAGCCGTGTAACACACAGGGGTAAAAAACTAGTATTTAATATGTATGAGTAATAAATTGTTTTTAAAAAAATACTTTACAAGTACTACTAGAACCATAGGAATCGTGACCATTTTCCCACATGTCTCCATTTTCATATTTCAGTCTTTAATTTTTAATAGCTAATTAATACAAACTTTCAATGCAAATAACTTCTATCAATTTTCATAAATAATTACTTTACTAAAAATATAAAATACTAAGATAAGATTAATATATATTCGATCACTAATTTTTTGAAAACATTACATAACAATAAAATATAATAATATTGTTAATATTAAAAGTATTACAATCTAAGAGATAAATGTTTAGGAAATAAAATACAAAGATATAGAATTAATATTCATGAAATTGTTGTGTATATTCATCTCCCTTTCCCGAGTATAGGACATAGTCCGGACGCGAATACCACCATCAACAGGAAACTTATCATAGGTGAAAATAACCCTTTAGTCGAACCTGAAATCCCTATTTCTGAATCCAAAACCTCCACATTTTAATGAAGTCTTTGAAACTCAACCAGTTGAAATAAGGATCATTAACGACATACCACTTTAATTAATTAATGATTTTAAAGCAAAACTGTAAACACATTTCTTTTTCCTTTTTTAACACAAAACAGAAGATTAGTGAAAGACCTCACATAAACGCAACATCTCTATAAACATGGGTATCCTTTGCAAGGTTTTCCCATCTCAACACCAAATTAACACTTACCTAGTTAAGAAACAAACACAAGTTAGTTATTCTACAAAATATGGCAGATTTGAAGATGAAGGTTTTATGTATTATGGTGGCTTGCATGGTGGTGGCCTCCCCTTATGCTGAGGCTCTCACCTGCAGTAATGTGGTCAGCAAGCTGGCTCCATGCATAAGCTACCTGCAAAACGGTGGTTCGGTGCCGGCTGCATGTTGCAACGGCGTTAAGGGGTTGAATGTTGCCGCAAAAAACAACCCCTTTAAAGAAGACGGCTTGCGGTTGCATGAAGAATGCTTATCGTTCTATGTCCGGCATCAAAATCGACAACGCCTCTGGCCTTCCCAGAAAGTGTGGTGTAAACATTTCGTACAAGATCAGCTCTAACACTGACTGCAACAAGTATACATAATATATCTTATATATGTGTCAAATATACATAATACAGTTATAGTTTATCTTATAATTAACTGTTATATGTTAAAGTTTGAAACTCATATTATGATATATAGTAGTGTTGCAGAAATCGCGATTAATCGTCGATTAGTCGGCAATTAATCGCTTGGCGCCCCTCAACCGTCTATGATTAAGGGCTTGACGGTCAGTTGGTCAACGATGGTCAACATCGGTCCTTGACGGCCCTTGACGGTCTAGACGGTCAGCTTAAACTTTTAATTTTCTATTAAAAAAAACATCAAAAATTAAGTTGTAGGCGTATTTTGAAAGAATGTTAAAGAAAGATGAAGATTTAAATATGAAAATGTATTTGTTTTTTGAGATTTTTAGACGTATTAGTCTTTACTATTGTAGTTTTTTACTTAAATGTTTATTTAAGTACTAGATTATAAATTTTTCAAAGGTTTTTACTTATTTACTTGTTAATTATACTAAGATATTGTCATATTAGAAATATATATGTGTATATTTATTTTTTCTATAATAATCTAGGGTCTCCGATTAATCGCCGATTAATCCCCGATTAATCCGATTAATCGCTTAACACCAGTAGACTGCCCGAGCAACCGTCGAGCGATTTCTGCAACCTATTATATAGTATTATAATAGTAATAACTTTTGCAGGATAAAGTGAGGCTTAGGTTCAAGATGAAAATTGGTGGGAGAGCATTTCATGTCGAACTCACATGATAGTAATCTCTTATAAAAAATAAAAAGAAAGATTTGCTTAGCAAAAGAACCTACTACTACAGCATTTAGAGTTGCAAGTTTTTTGACGAACTAAATGCAATTCTTATAAAATTCCTATATAATCAAAGTAGGTGTTAGCTAAGTAAAGTGATTTTGTTTTTTTGTTTTTTTTAATACTGTTTTGTTTCCTACGTTTTTTTTTTATTTGTCTTTTTCTTAATACGTTGGAGAGCAATGAGTTTAGCACATTAATTGGTGGAGTACCGGGTACGGTCGTGTAACATAACTTTTAGAGTTTTAGGTAACAGACCCAACACTATGAACGTTCGGTTTCTAATTTTAACGTTGTTACGTAGTTTCTTTGAATTTGCTCTTTATTTATGATAATTTATTTTTTAAACGTGTCGTTATGTAATCATTTAGCATTTTCGATTTTGTAACGTTATAGTAATACAACTATTTTGTATACCGTGAAATCCCGTGGCAACACACAAGACATTAAAATATAGTTTAAATAATATTTACGACCTTTCTTTTAACCATTTTGGGCCTTTTGTTTATCATTAATGTATTGGGTTATAGAACAATGTTATTATGTTAGTTGGTTTGTGATTGGGCCGTAGGCCAGCAAAACAGAAAGTTTACTGTGTAAATCCTCAGCTTAATTTCATTACATAATTTGTATTTAATCAGCTCTAGCTAAAAATCCGTAACAAAAAACCAAAGTTAAAAATCTATTGGTAAAAATCCATAGGAAAATCTCTAGCTAAAATGGCTAAAACCGTAACAAATTAGTATCTTTCTAAAGCAAAAGCTGTTATAAAAAAGGTATTTGCTATGGATTTGCAAATTAGTATCTTTCTGAAGCAAAAACTGTTATAAAAAAGGTATTTGCTACGGGTTTGCCCGTAACAAATAAATGAATGACAAAACGATTCTTGGTAATGCAATGTGCAACAAAAACGATAATATAACAAACTTACCAAACAAAACTTGCCTCGGTCAACAGCACTAAGTCGGTAACTTGCCACCAAGTCACAAAAGAACTATGGAAGTTTCGCAAAACCCCAGAAAAGGCATATGCAAAATATAAGAACTCTCCAAACTTGCCCCGCAGGGCAAAGCCTACTAAAGCTAACACAAATGCCCCGTATATTGTATACATTAGATTCATTGTTGTGTATATATTGTAACCTCCACATTTGTGAGGTATTCATTCTCAAGCACACGTTGTATAGAGACTTGCCTTTCACCCTTCCTCTTTCATTCCTCTTCCCTCCCTCGTCATCTCCTTTGGATCCTCCTGCCTTCCCTAGCTAACTACCATGGGTTCTCACCCCCCCCCCCCCCCCCACCCTTAACGACGACAGCCTTCCAATAGCGACGATACTTCACATGGTAAACATCAAACGCTAGCTCCTCCTCCAACTACCTCTTATGGAAGAATTTCTAAACTACCAAAATCTATTAGGTCATGTTAATGGATGTTCTCCTATGCCTCCTGAAATGGTGATATCAAAAACCCTAATTATGTTCTCTAGGTTTAAGTTGATCAAAGGCTTGGCTTCTCCCAGCTTGAATATCCTCTCACCTAGGAAATCGCAACTGAGATACTTAGTCTCACTAATGCCAGCAAATCTAGATAACCTTCACTTCCGCCTACAACAACACATCCACTACTAAAAAAAGGGTCACGTGAATTATGACATATATATATATATATATATATATATATATATATGTGAGTTTTATAAAAAAACTGTCATAAATTTTAAAATATGAAGAGTAGATGACACGCATTTTTGTGCGTCATGGAATACCTGTCATAAAGAAAGAAAAAAAATAGGAAAATTGGATTTTAATAATACAAGTTTTGTCTTGTTGATGGATAATAATACGAGTTTCAAAATTTGCTCACAATAATATCAATTAATGAGGTAGGTGCTTATAATGAAATGTCGTTAGTTGATCCCTAACGGTGTTAGTGATTTGCTGAGGTGGCACCTATGTTGCTTACTTGGCAGCTGACGTGGCATTGTATGTGTTTTTTTAATAAAGTTATAATAATTGAGGGACTAATTATGTAATTTCAATAAACATTTATAAAGAAAAAAGAAGAAGAGAGAAAGAGAGGGTCGGCGGTGCCGACCTCCCCCTCCGATCGACTTTCATCGAGCACCGGCGACCTTCCGGCGACCTCGCTCCCGTTGATCAGCGACAACCCCGTTCGAACCTAGCGACTCTGGCGAACCCCAGCTCCGACGAGCGTTCGTTCTTCATCTCCAAAATCCGAGGTGTCTTTCCCTCTGTTTCCTTCTTCTCCATCGCTCCGCCGGAGATTGCGTCGGTCTACGCGCTACCAATGTCTGTGATTTCGTCAACGGCGGCGGCTTAATCGGCGGCGACTTCACCGTCATCTTCATCTGCAGCCCTAATTTGGTTGCGTTGGAAGCAAAAGGGGCAGGTCGTGAGAAATCGACTTTGCTTGATTCGTTCCAGGTCGTGAGAAATTGACGTTCCGGGTCATGCGAACGCCGGAGGTTGGTTTGGTTGCGTCGTCGGAGATGGAGGGGGCTAACCACTGTGAGAGGTCGCCGGAGGAAACCTGGTCGCCGGAACCCTAGCTAGGGGGAGGCCGGTGATTTTTTTTTATAACTTTGTAGAAAATTAAAAAATAAAGTATTAGATATTACAAACCAGTCCCTATATTATGATAATTGTTAAAAGAAAAACACATTGAGTGCCACGTCAGCAAACCACTAACGCCGTTAGTTAAAAACTAACGGCATTTCATTATAAGCACCTACCTCATTAATTGGTATTATTGTGAGCAAATTTTAAAACTCGTATTATTATCCGCCAACAAGACAAAACTTGTATTATTAAAATCCAATTTTCCAAAAAAATACGAATGATACTTCTCAAAATTACGCCTCAACCCCTCTGCCTCCGTATATTTTTCATCACCCGCTCAAGATTCCCGCTCTTTCATCCAAAAGCCATAATTTTACGTGCAGAACACAAACATCAGCATACAATTGAAACATGTTTAGCCATGTTATTTAATGCTCAAGTTCTGGCTACATATTGGGTAGATGCGTTTAACTCTGCCACCTACATTATAAACATGTTACCCTAAAAAAATTTAGATAATAAATCCCCATTTCAAGTGTTATTCTCCCGACTCCCACTTTATGCTAATTTTCATACATATAAATTCCGAAAATGTCCATTTTGAAAAAAAAAATCAAGGTCTTGTCCATTTGAAAAGCCTCTCCCTCATTTTGTCCATGTTTTACGGTCTTTCCCAACCGTAGATTTTATGGTCGTCCTACCATTAACCATCCTATTAGATCTTGTCACGTGACACTAATGATTGATTCTACCATAAAATATGGTCGAATCTACCATAAAAGTATGGTTGAATCTACCATAAAGTATGGTCGAATCTACCATAAAGGTATGGTCGAATCTACTATAAAAGTATGGTCGAATCCTACGTGCTTTTTTTTTCATTGGTTCCAAAAAATGTGTAGTTGACATTAGTTATGGTAGATTAGACCATACTTTTATGGTCGAACAATCATTACTTATGGTCGATTAAACCATACTTTTATGGTCAAAAGTGTCACGTGTCAAGATATAAGAGGATGGTTAATAGTAGGACGACTACAAAATCTACGGTAGGGGAAGACCGTAAAACATGGACAAAATGAGGGAGAGACTTTTCAAATGGACAAAACCTTGATTTTTTTTTTTCAAAATGGACATTTCGAAATTTCCCCTTCCTGTATTTATGGGACTATTCGGGACATAAACTTGACCCAAGGAGCATCTGGTGTCTCTTTATCGGATACGTTTCTAAATATAAAGGTTATATATGTCATTATCCAATAACGTCCTGAATTTACATCACACACCATGCCCAGTTCAATGAAACAGTATTCCATTTTCCAAGCACAACTATATCGCAAGATTTATCTATATTGTAATTGTCCAACTTCTTGCAGGAAATACCTAACTCTCCTATCATAAAGAATAAAGTGAATAAACATGCACCTGACCAATCAAAATCAACATTACTAGTTGTTCCTCATGTAACAATCCAACTACGAACTCCATTGGGCCACAAGATCAGCCCTAAAAACCTAGGCCGATGACTTTAGCGCTTGATGTGCATGACTCTCTTGCACCTTCCAAAAATAATGAGCCTGCAACCCATGGTTTGGCTAATACAATTGGACCATATTTGCCAGTTTTAATCAATTATGGTCAACATGCTAGTGGGCCTACACCTCTTGTAGCTCCTGCTAGGCACCTGATGACAACACGAACGAAGGCCGGGATCTTTAGTCCCTGTCAATAGGTTAATCTTGCGCATACTACCAAATACCAATTATACTTTGTGTTATTTCTTAACATGACCATAAAAAATGTAAAACGGGTCCTTTAAACCCTTAAATGGGTACTTGAAATGCATGAGGAACTTCAGGCACTAAGAAAATATAACACATGGGACTTGGTTCCTTGTCCAGTGTCTCAGCATGTAGTTGGCTCGAAATGGCTATTTCGCACCAAGTATAAAGTCGATGGGTCTATTGATAGATATAAGACACGTTTCGTTGCTCATGGGTTCATTCAAATACTCGACATCGACTTCTCTCACACATTTAGCCTCGCCATAAAAGTTGTAGAATATCCGTTAAATAACATGTTTAAGATGATGTATGGAAAATTAAAACCCCCTGAATTAGTTATTAACAGTTTTCATGTGTAAATACATGAGTTTATTGTGTAAAATAAAGTTGTAGGACTTTGATAGGTTAACATTGAAACTTGGGGGGCTAATGTTGCAATTAGACAAAAGTCTAATTAGTAAAGGAGCTAGAGAAGGGGGAGGGGGGGGGGAGGTCACCATTTCTCCCTGGTTATCGACCCATCCCTGCTCCCATGCCCTAAACTCCAATTTTCTGCAATCGAGGCTTGAGCTGCGATTTTCCTTGCATCATATTAGAAATTGGAATTGTTTTTCATCATCTAGAACCATTCTTAAATCAAGTAAGTGATTCCCCATCTTGTGTATGTTTAAGTCACGAAAATGTGGGTCTAGAAACTTGAAATTGATTGGTTAATGTCACATCTCTGGATGTTAGAGTCTTGTTTTTCTATGAAGAATCCATGTTTGATTATCAATTTGGTGATTTAGTCACCCAATATCTAGTGAGAATTCTTGTTGTTGCTAAACTACTTGAAAGTTATGTGAACTAGTAGGTATATCATGTTAGTTGTAAAATTATACACATAATTGATGAAATTTGATGTGGGTTGAGGGGTTGGAAGGGATTCCACCAAATTCATGCTAATTAGTGGGTGAAATGTTATAAGAGGGTGAATTACATGAACCTACAATTATGTGCACATAAGGTTTTTGATGAAATGCCTACATGAGCCCTAATGCTTAATATGACCAAATTGCTAGAATTAGGTTGTCTGCATATAGAGGGTTTTATGTTTGGTTGAATGAACCAACATAGGTGAAGTCATATTAAAATTCTTACCTTGTTGGATGTGTGCATACATGGTTATGTGTTATGATGAATCCATGTTAATGGACAATTATATCTTTGGTATTGGTCATGGTAAGTCCTAACATGATTAGTGACTTAATAGGCTTTCAAGGCGATCGAGAGGATAACCAAGGCAAAGCAAGTGGTGGTAGTTCAAGCTCACGAGGTAACACAATTCTATTGGCATTATGTACATGTATGATTATGCTTAACATACAATTGATAGTTCGGTATAGCTCACCATGGTAATCATGGTAAACATGAGGAAATGGTCGTAGAGACCATAGCATGAAGTTGTGTTACAATGGGTAAAATGGTTCAAGAAAACCATGTGTAATCAATTGTTGTTCCTTGGCTATAAATTGGTTCAAGGAACCATACAAATAGTCAAACATGGCCATAATGGTGGAAATCGTTCAAGATGGCCATTACCATAAGGCATGTGGTATTTGATCATAAATGATTCGTAGGAATCATGGAGCATAGCTCATATGATTGAGGCTATCGGGCAATGTGGAAATGCCCCAAATGGTTGGAGACCCATGATAATGGGTCAAGTATGCAAAATGACTCTACGGGGTCATCATAGTATAATTGACAACTTAAAAAGTCCAATAGTGATCTAAGATAGTTGTTGGTAATGATTAATGCGAGGAATAGCCATCTTATTTGCAAAAAAGGCCCATTACTAGAAAATGTGGCTTTACGGGTCAAACGGGTTGGGGGTTGTAAGTCCCAAAACGATCCTTACACGATATCAACGATCAATCGAAGGTGCGGAATCCCGACGATTGATTGATTCAAGAACAAAGATGAAAATAGTAAATGATAAAGAACACGATTAAACAATAAAACCTGGAACAAAGTGCACACGATTAATAATCGTCTGGTACACAAGCTTGACACAACCGAAAAGCCTCCTTGTCTCCTTCTCAACTGTCTAGCCCCTAATATGAGTATTAAGATTTGTTTATATATAGATAAACAAATCTTAAACCTAATTTTCGGATTAGGCTAAACAAGCCCATTAAACTACCCTTAAACTCTATCTAATTGGGCCCTAACATGTCCAAAATGGCCCAATGACCCAATACAATGAAAACCCAACTATTTTACACCTATTCTATCACATAGGCCTTCAAAATAGTCCGCCAAGTGATGATTTAATACACAAGCCACAAATTATTCCCTTACAATCTTCCCCTTGGCTTGTGCTATTAAATGTCTTCTACTTTCATTCTTTAGACTTGCAGTCTTCTCCTTGGCTTGAGCATGGGTTGATGAAGATTCTTTTCTTTAACAATCTTCAATGGGCAGCATATTGGATGTTAGATGGCTCTCTCTCTTTATCAGCATCAGCTTGAACTTCAGATGATAAACACGTAATGAGAGAAGGATTCTCAAATACTTGCTCCTTCTTGAAAACTGTTGAGTCCTTGCTGAAACATCAGTAACTGTCTTGACTTGCTTGTGACTTCAGAGGGCAAATTTTGGAAATCTCTGTCTTGGCATTCTTGAACTTCTGGAATGAAAAATTTCTTGTTCTGCTCTGCATCTTTTCTTCATTTAGCTTCCCCTCAACATGTGAACAGTGTCTTTTGAGACTTTTGAAGCTTTACTTGAACAACCAACAAACTTCCCCTAAGCATAGGGTACGTCCTTTTTCCGGCTGGTTCTTCAACTTGATCAGTCAGCAGAGTTCTTGCTTTGGAAAACTGAGTCCTTGACCTTCTTGTCCATGAGTTGTCTTTTTCTGACTTAACCTGTCAAGCACAACATGGAACAAACACAAACACTAACCAGCATATGATACCTGGTCACTGGGTTAGCAGGAGGACAACATTCTTAATCACAAACCCAAACATTGATTACGAGTTTCCTTTAAACACTTCCCCTGAACCCAATGACTCACTTCACATTTTCTCCCCCTGAGATTCTGGAGGGGTGATACTTTCTTGCATGAAACCCATAAAACTTATTAAAATCTTTTAAATTAACCTGGCCATGGTTGAAAAAATAAACATTAAAAAAAACTTAAGATAACATAAAAGGAAAAAAAATAAAAACAAACATACCAAATTACTAAATGAGAAGGTTTTATTTAGGGATCAAACCGTCTTTGTCTGAACTGAGGAACCCTTTTCAGCGTCTGTTACTCGAACACGTCCAGGCGATTGCCGGTATATTGGTCCTTCTTAAACCCATGTTTCCCGGCTGTTTGTCACTTATTTATCTTTTAGGTGCATTAATTATGAACATCCGACAGTCACACACAAATCCTAGGTAATTAATATGTGCAGTCTATCAAGCTTGATCATTCCCTACCACATATTTTCACATTCCCATATCCAGAGTTTTGAATCTTTTCTCGAGACTTGGTTGAGAAGAGAAAGAACAGATCATAAAAGAGATAGGGATAATATACAAAGACTTGTATGATTTCAACTCAGAGGCGTTTAGCAGTCAGGTGGTAACCTTTCATCGAACACATAAGCCTAGTCACAAAGTCAGGGCTAAAGGGTTTTGGACGCTAGAGGGTCTCTTTTGTTGTGCACATTGGCATCTTTTGGGGTGCAAGTTATATACAGTGATCTGCAAGCACGTTAATCTAGACTAACCAGGTCTTTGCTCACGCAAAACAGAGGAAAATCTGATTAACACGTCAACCATTCTACACCAGGTCATTGCTCACGCAAAGCAAAGGCAAGACTTGACTGACGGCTTTGACATCCCCAGATCTTTGCTCACACAAAACAGAGGGGACGCCGACTTTTTGAGATTTTCGATTCAACACTTTGGAGTCCGGCGTGTGTATCGGGAACAATTTCGCAGTCAAATAGAACAAGCACTTAACCTAAGTGTGTGTTTCCCGTCAAATGACATACTTTGTCTTTAAGTGTTGTGACCCATACCTTTGTTTTTGGAACTGAGCCTACCGAGCACATCACCTTGGATCATGTCTTTCACTTTTGCCTTACGTGTGTCAGTTATTCTGAGAACGGAAATATTTCACTTCCCCTCCTTCTAAAGGAAACAAAAGATTAAAAATTAAAAAGCACAATTTAATTTTGAGGGGTCAACAATTTCATCTTTTCTATTCTTCCCCTTGCTTTTTGATTTTTAATAACAACATACATTTTTTTTTTTTTTTTTTTTTTGATATATATATTTTTTTTTAACACTCACTGACACAATACTAAATATGTACTAAAAACTGGCCAAGCTAACCTTGAAAGTTTATCTTTTGAAAATTTTCAGAAATGGGTTTTGTTTCATGCACAACCATACTTCACATCAAATCAGCCAAGAACCAAACAATTAAGACAGTGTTACCTTTACTGCTGATTTTTTTCAGATTTACCTCTCACAAGGAAACATACCCTCCATTGAAATCTTCATGTCATGTAGTAGAGAGATGTCTCCTGTCCTGTGCCTGGAACAATCACTATCACAAACAAACAAGGTTAATGAAAGTCCTCCTTGACTGTTCCTGCACAAGGTGAGAGATCAGTTAACCATAGGTACCCAGGCCATTGTGGTTCTGGGTATACCTGAAGAATCAATGAATGTTACTTCTTTTAAACACATGCCCTTTGAAAAATCAGGAGTTTGAGTTGCAGCTGCCTTTGATTTTGGTTTCCAAATACCAGGTGATTTGAAAGTTGTTTTAGTCACCTTTGAAGTAGTGACTTTAGGTATTTCAACCTTCTTCATTTCAGGTTTCTTTTTCAAAACAGTTTTAGTTACCTTTGGAGGAGTAACTTTAGGTTTGTCAACTTTGTGTTGTTTTGAAATCGGTTTCTTCACCTTTTTATGAAAATTTTCAAAATTTGGAAAAACATATTTTTGATTTGAAAATTTTCTTTGCTCTTTGGCAGCGCCCCAATGTTGATCAGAGGGTTTTATCGAATGAGAAACAGTCTTCATTGCCTTAGGCGGTTGCACCTTCATTGGCTTAGACTTAACTGATTCCTGAGATGAAACCTTATGACTCAGCGGGTAATAAGGTTTAAAGGGACGATGCAAGCAGTTTCTAGCAATATGGCCAGGAACTCCACAGTTATAGCAGGTCTGCTTCTTCAGGTAGAAATCAGACGTGTAGCCATTTGAGCTGTATGGCTTTGATGGAGAGGCATTGAGATTCGGTTGCATGTTCAGAAAGACTCCAGATCTCCAGTTGTTCGATCTTTCTGACCTTGATCCATTTCCATTGTATCTTTTCTGGTTCGTTGAAAACTGAGCAGAACCAGACATTTGAACTTTTGGGCCCACTGGTTTCTTTGAGACTGTTGTGTTGCCACTGCATGAGCCCACTGATGAGTTTGGAGACTTGATAGTAGTTTTGGGCCTTTCAATCTTGATAGGAACAGAAGTTGGAGGCTTGATGGTGATCTTGGGCCTCATGCTCTTAATGTTAGATGATAAACCGCCATCATAACCCAAGCCTTTGAACTTGGAGGAGAAGGATGGTAGTTCATAGCCAACATCTAGTTCTTGGTCAAACATAGACCCCGATGTCATGAATATCCTACCATTGGGCCTTGTAGTCATCACCACACGTTCCCGCTTTACCTCATCCACAACTTTGGAATAAGGAGTCTCGATCTTTGGATAAGGAACCAACTTTTCTTCATCAGCTCTCTTCACTTCACTAGAGCTTGAACTTGCACACTCAGTAGTGTTATTAGACTGAGTTGCTTGAGTGGTTGTCTTTTCATCTTCATGTACTGGTTGAGGCCCATATACCATGGTTGCTTCATTCAGGGACTCCTTCAACAATTCCTCTGCAGTTTGGGGCACTTTGATGTATTTATGTTGTAATGGGGGAGGAAAATTTCCATCCCCGAGGCCAGATGTTTCTTTTACATGCTCGAGTCGCTCCTCTGATTTGAATAAAGTACGATGAGAGTCCATCATTTTCTTTTAAATAACTTGATGTTTCTCAAGGGCAGATTGGGAAGTGTTAAGTTTTGCTCTTAGTTCCTCAACCTCCTTGGTTAGCTCTTCTACCTTAGCGTTAGCAAGCCTAAGATATGTGCTTTTATTACTCACCTGAGATTGAAGATTCTTAACATCAACCTGAATGGCCTCAAGTTTCTCTCTAAAAATTTTGGTCTTTCCTTTGGACTCCCTAAGGTCTCTAGCAGTGATTGCATGATTTTGACATTCATTTGTAAACTTGCTCTCCCATTCTTTAATCAAAGCACAACACGTGGGGTTTGAGCATTCCTCGCAGTTACAGATCCAAGTTCCATCAGCACGATTGATCTTCCGTTTTTCCTCCTCTTTTTCACGGAATGTCCGGAAAAGATACTTCTCCTGACTGAGTTCGTTACCTAAAGACTCTATCCTCTTTTTGTAGGGTTCGACTTGTTTTAGATGATTCTTTAGTTTGTACTCTGCATTGAGACGGTCTCTTTCTTCAGTTCGAAACAGTTGCTTATAATGTTCGATTGATTCGGAGCAAGCCGAGTTCGAACATATCTGAGTTTGATCACTCACAGGAGGAGAAGCAACTTGAGTACTTGTCATTGTCGTCTTTGGATGAACTTCTGGATAAAATACGAACTGAAAGACTTGAATGGATTGAAAAGGGATGGATCGAAAAGTCTCAACTGGATCGAAAAGTCAGCTTTTCGATCGGGCAGAGTTTCGGCTCGATCAAAAAGTGTAAGCAGATCGAAAAGTCACGAAGGGACTTTCCGATCGAAATGCGAGCTGATCGAAAAGTCACGAAGGGACTTTCCGCTTGAAACGGAGCTGATCGAAAAGTCACGAAGGGACTTTCCGATCGAAACGGACCTGATCGAAAAGTCACGAGGGGACTTTCCGATCGAAAAGTGGGGAACCGGGAAGTACTCTCCGATCGAAAGTCACGAAGGGACTTTCCGATCGAAAAGTGTCCAAAAGGGCCGAAAAGCCAAAAATTTCGATCGAAATAAGGGTCCAAGCCACAGATTTTCGATCGAATAGCTTATAGAACACGGGCTTCTTGCTTCTGCAACACCTGTAACCTGTAAAAACAATCACAAGAAACTCACAAACAAAACCGTTAGTAACACCTTAAAACACTTGGAGCAAAAAGATATGAAAATAAAAAAAAACGAATTACTCCAAAAGGTGTAGAAAAATTCAACGATCAAAACCCTGTCAAAATAAATTTGCCCCAACTTGAATTGAGTGGCCGTTTATAGCTTTAAAAACCGAAAAATCTGGACCACAAAATTTAATTAAATCCCAATGGCATTCTTGTAATTTTTGATTTATGAAATTGCACCTAAATGCTTTTGATCGAGAAATTGATTTCGGTCGAAAAGTCACATCGATTTCTACCGATTATTTTCTTTGGCCCCCTTTCCAATGTTGACTGCGAACCTTTCTTTTAAAATTGTACACTACGGAACTGAAAATCAAAAATAAGCCGTAGCTTTCTTTGACACCTAAACTTTGAAGATCAATTTCTTATTTTTGGAAATAGATCAAATCAGTTATTATTCATGAGATATTCAAAGATCACGAAAATTATGGACAAGATTGAAAGCAAATTAAATCATGTGAAAACGTAGCCAACAAGAGTCTGTTTAGCAATTTTATAATCTCCCAAACGAGTGGCAATAGCAAGAAAATATTTGTACATAGCAATTTCGATACAAATAACCTTAATGTGATTTCAATGATTTCAAAGAAGTAATTCAAATATGGTGAATCAACAATCCAATTCGGAAGATCACAAACCCATTAGAAAAACATTCAGAACAAACTCTCAATATCAAAACTCACGAAAAAAATAAAAACATGCTAAAATCAAGCTATTATGAACCCTAAAATCACCGAAATATCAACGAAACACTTGAATCGGATATCGCGAGAGCCTCGAAACTTGCGTTTCTTGGCTCTGATACCAATTGTAAGTCTCAAAACGATCCTTACACGATATCAACGATCAATCGAAGGTGCGGAATCCCGACGATTGATTGATTCAAGAACAAAGATGATAATAGTAAATGATAAAGAACACGATTAAACAATAAAACCTGGAACAAAGTGCACACGATTAATAATCGTCTGGTACACAAGCTTGACACAACCGAAAAGCCTCCTTGTCTCCTTCTCAACTGTCTAGCCCCTAATATGAGTATTAAGATTTGTTTATATATAGATAAACAAATCTTAAACCTAATTTTCGGATTAGGCTAAACAAGCCCATTAAACTACCCTTAAACTCTATCTAATTGGGCCCTAACATGTCCAAAATGGCCCAATGACCCAATACAATGAAAACCCAATTATTTTACACCTATTCTATCACATAGGCCTTCAAAATAGTCCGCCAAGTGATGATTTAATACGCAAGCCACAAATTATTCCCTTACAAG
>JBCNJP010000012.1:7424676-7447676 GCA_039602395.1 Deinandra increscens subsp. villosa | reverse complement strand
ATGGAGAGGTCAATACACCATTATGCTAAAGGCAGATGTATCACACGACTTATGGATTCACATGCATTCTTTAAAGTTGTAGAATTAAACAATGATATCTGTGTACTCAATCAATCCTTACTATTTAATCATATCTTAGATGAGAGTGCACCATAATGTAACTTTGAAGTGAATGGGAATGTGAACACACGTGCTATCTTACAAATGACATTTATCCAGAATAGCAACACTAGTTAAAGTTTCACATATCCCCAAGAAAATAACCTTAAAATGAAGTTGTTTAAAAGACATAAAGAGTCAGAAAGGATTTGGAGAGAACCTTCGGTGTGCTTCAAGCTAGGTGGGGAATGATACAAGGTCCATCACGATCTTCGACCTTACCAACATTAGGTGATTGATGACATGTCGTCGGAGTTATGCAAAAAACTAATTAACCTGGGTGTCTAGGGTAAGTCAGGTATCATATCCATGAGGAGCATATGGTCAGTATTACACGTTTAGTCTCATTATTTAAATAAATTATCTAAATTACCTAAAAAGAAAACTTGATTTGGTTTGTGAAATAAAATAATTTAGAATAACAAACTAGAATGCAAACAACACCTTAAAATATGATCACACCTAGGGTTCAGGTTTAGAAGCTAGAAATATAATTTAGATTAATTACCGTTTAGAATGCCCCGAAGACATAGTCACATGTAATTTCAAGCTCAAAGGGTAATAGCAAAACTCAAATTCGACCATCCTGGCAGGATGAGATTATTTAACCACCGAGACCACAAGCTAAGATGTTATAATCTATTACCTCCAAATCATAATGAAACAACATTAGGTTTTGAAAAATCTGACTTTAACTCTCTTTGAAACTTCAAACAAATACATAAAACATTCATAGACAAACGAGATATGTCCAAAATAAAAACCTGATTGAATACACTTACCAACTAAATCATACATGTTATTATTCCTTCCAATTCACTTTCCCAAACATGTTTCTTTTTATTCTTTTCATCTTTCTTTTGTATGCAGGATTGGCTGCTTGTTTTCTCTTTGTGCGCTGCTCCTCTTCAGGTCCTTCTTTGTCGACTGATTTACTTCTGGGCTTGATTTGTTGGGATGCCCTTGGCCTGACTTAACAGCCGCCTAGTGTTGTTGCTCTTTCCTTTATATCTATCGCCTCCCACATGAAGGATTACAACCAATATCAAGTAAAAGTTCTCTCTCTGAAATTAACACAAAAGATCTCCCTCGAACTATTGCTAAAGCCTTCAAACTTAAGCTTAGTTTTGAAGCTCTACATTTGCCATCTTTTTGTTGTTGCATCTATAATGGAAGCATCTCACAAATATAAAATATTGCTTTCCTTTGTTTTTATTATTTTTGCTCCGAAGACTTTAAATAAATCTATAATTCATCTTCTTGTTCATTTTTTTTTTGAATTTCTGATTTGAAAGTGAAAACTGTTGTGCCTTTTTGACATGGTATCATGTCACACCCTGTAAGATTTGTGTCGGGATGCGAAACAATGTTATCATAGTCAAGGTTACAAACATACTATGGATGGTTCAACAACTAGGGCCGTTTGGAGTTGTTAATTGTAAATAAGAGTTTTTCCAATATCATTACGCAGCGGATTAATTGTAATGAGAAAAGTAAATAGTTTTAAGTTTATAACACATAAGTTTTCAAAAGATTTTTAGGACATGACGCCGTTAGGTGTTATGTCGGGAAAATCTCCAAAGGCATAAATATACTCCAGAAAGCAAATGAAAAGTCCTAAATGCAAATGACAGGAAACAAGCAGGTCCGAGCATGCAACAACAAATAAGTTCAAGTACCTGAGAATTCATACGAGAAAACGGTCAACAAATAATTGTTGGTGAGTTTCACAGGTTTAAAGTGCTAGCAGTTAAAGGTTGAATGAAAACAATAATTGGAAACAGTTCATGTTAATAATTGACAATATCAGATAAGACATGTAGAAATGTTAACATGTACCCTGAATTCCGAAACTGACCGATTACCCACTCTTGGTATCTTTTGTCCAGTTGATACCGCATAGATAAGATATAATAATTTGTACCCTTTTGACTATCAAAGCGGAGTCACGATTGGAGCTACCAACTAGAGCAGGGGCGTTAACCCAATAGATCTATTCAAACGTTATCGTTTCAAATGATAATTAATTGGATTCAGTTAATAGTGGGGTTTAATTATAACATGAATGAACATGAGATAACAAGGTTGGACAATTGAAAAAGCACATGTAACAGATAAGATAACAAGGTCTAATTGTCTAACATGGAAAAGTATGTATGAATTCTCCCCCAAAGATAAAAACAGTTAAAGATAAAAGGGGCCGTGAAAACTCACATGATTCAGAAACGGGAAATCGGTAGCACGATCAACGAAAGGGTAGTCCTAAATAATTATAAGACATACAATTAGTAATTGGGTTGACAATTAGTGTCAATCCAATTATGTATGTCAAGTCTTGACGTCATGGTAGCCTTAGGATTAAACGATTGTTAAGTCGAGTGAAAATGTCCGATTGTACATTTATTTGGAATTTAAGTAAATTATATATTTTAATTAATTAAAATATGCAAAAATTCTCAAATAATATTTAAAGATGATAAATATTTATAGAAATAAATACTGAGTCAAAATGATAAATTTTCAATGTGACAAATTGGTTAATTTGACTTATTAGTTGAAAATCTGGTGATTTTGCGGTAATGGCCGAATACGCGATAGTTGTCCGTTTTGGTTAGAAATCAACTTAGGATAAAAAAATATGATCATTTTATCCCTGAAATTTGTAGATAATTATTTCAAGTATCGGTTTTCAGTAGTTTGCCGGTTTTGTCGGTTTTGTGTCGATTTTGCCGTTTTGGTCCCGTTTGCCCGTTTAATGACACCTTTAGGTTCCTAAATTCACCATATGTATTTGTAACATTTTTTACCATTAAAATACCTCTATAAGTTCATTTTGACCAGATTTGGATTTTATTACAAAAATGACGTTTTCAGGTTCGTCGGGTGTTGATTTTAGTCCCGGGTGTAGGGATATGATCATGTAATAGTAAGCGTATGTCCGGAAGTTATTTAAGCCTACGGGGTCACACGTCTCGACACCAAATGTATTGATATTAATTAATGGTTACTTAATATTTATCACGAATATTTAACGAGGTTTCGTTAAAAACTGACAAGTTAATTGTTAACAAGGGTGTTAGTTGTAATTAGAAAGAGTTGTAATTGGATTACAATTGGGATAGGCTTTGTGATAAGCCCTTTAGGCCGAATTCGGTTAGGGGATTATCACAATCCCTAACTTGGTTATCAAGTCTTTTAAACCTATAAATAGATCCTCAGGGGTTTAAGGTTTAGTTGCTGGATTGACTTGACAATAGTCCAAACCCTAATTCTCTCTCTTCTCTCTCGAAATCGGCGACAAGGATAAACCCAAGGGGTTTTCGATTTCCTTGTGTGGTTCGACCAAGCCTACATCAAGAGGAGTTCGTGATCATTGCTAGCACATAGCATTGGTGTGTCGTGTGTGCGATCGTAGAGGGATTTACTTCAAATCCTCCAAGTGATCAAGTCTTGCCGAGCTTAAAAGGTACACATTCTAATACCGGTTAATTAGATTAATTCATAGGATTCTTTCCGCTGCGTACTCGTGATTTTGATAATTGTTATATAACCCAACACCGGGTTGTGCCCAAATTTAAGTAATTTGTTAAGGGATCTTTTGGCTATGTTTTAGAATCATTTTAACCATCACAACTTACTGTTTAAAAGCCTAAACTTTCTGGTCAAA
The DNA here is from genome assembly GCA_039602395.1 of Deinandra increscens subsp. villosa. Taxonomy (NCBI): domain Eukaryota; kingdom Viridiplantae; phylum Streptophyta; class Magnoliopsida; order Asterales; family Asteraceae; genus Deinandra; species Deinandra increscens. Next base: position 7,443,850 of record JBCNJP010000012.1, on the reverse strand, counting down.
ACGTATTTGTATATAGATGCATTTTCCTAGGGTTTTAAAGTGTACTTTTGATAGTAAAAGTTCCCTATGGTGAGTTTAAGCACAAGTAATCTTTCTAAAGTCCAAGATAACCTATTTTGACTATTATAGGAGTCCAAGTTCGTGTCATAGGCATCAAGGGGTCCTAAATTACAAGATCAACATACAACACACAATATATACAAAGTTAGTGACTAAAAATGCAAACTAAACAAATACTTGTGTAAAAGTTCTTCAAATCAATGTTTGTACATAATATTCTAAGGAAATGACTATCATGAGTTGCTAGTAGGAATATACATGGAGAAACATAAGGATATTTACAAACTAGTATACTTTTATGGTTCAAAATTATGTTTAGACAACAATGTAGTCAAGACTTGGTCATGGAGTGAACTTGATATGACAAGAAACAAGAAATAAGTTCTAGAGTTAAATATCATAAGGAAAGTGGAGGTTAAAGCTCACTAGATGATGATGAAGGCCGAAAATGTGGATGATGATGATGGTTCTTGCTTCCTCTTGCTTCCTAACACCTTGTATCTTCAAGAGAATCCTTGGTTTGCTAGGAGTTTTAGAGAGAGAGAGGTGGACGGTTTTGGTGAAAGAGAGAGAAGGAGAGAGTTCTCTTGAAAGGTAAAGGTGATGAATAAGGCTAGGGTTTACAAAAGTTGATTAAATATGGAAGCAAATGAGAAAAAGGAGTGTTTGGTTAGTGTGTGTGTGTGTGTGTGTGTGTGTGTTTCGGTTTTAGTGAAACCGAGAGAGAGAGAGAGAGAGAGAGAGAGACGGGTTTGAGAGAGGAGAGGGAAAGAATGTGAGGGTGTTTGGGAGTGTTATGTTAGATATATATCTAGTATGTATTATGGTTTAATAAAAGTCAAAGTGTTTGTGTGTGTGTAGGTTGGTTACGGACCGAGAGAAGAAGAAAACGAGCTCGGGTTCGAGCCCTTAGGTGGCCGGCCGGTTCTAGCAACACAAGAGGGTCAAGGGAGGCTCAAAAACTTTTGATATTTGTGTGTATGTTGATGGATCATGGCTGCAATATTAGAGAGAAGTAGGTGTGTTTGTGGAGGGAAATCTTTGTCCAATTGACAATAGATTTGGAACATTGTGAGACAAGCTTAACCTACAATTTGTAGGTTGTAAGATGATGTTGGGAGGGTGTTTAAATGTGATGTGAATGGCATCATGTAAGTCAACTCTAGTACATAACAACTAACTAGATCAACTAAAGGGAAATGTGGTGGTGGTTTGTGATTTTCGGTTAGTAGCCGAAGAAAGAAGAGAACACGGGTTTCAAATCCGGTTCAAACAGACGAGGGAAAAGGGAGAGGAGGAAAGTGACGGGTCGGCTAGGTCGCGAAGGAAAGAAAGGAAGAAAAATAAGTGGATTGGATCGGCCTTGAATATTTTTATAAAACACTTATTCCACGACGATATAAAATAATGAAAACGACTTGGTTTAGACTAGAAATACTCGAGGATTAATAGTTTGACATATTACGTTGCATGTCTATATATATTGCATGCATGTAAAAAAAATATTCGTCGTGAACGTTAATAAAGCTTTATGAAATGATTTGGACGTAAAATAAATCGACATTTGCTTAGCGAATTGTCACAAGTCTTGGTTTGGTTGTCATTGTCTAAACACATTATGAGTTAATAGGGAATTGTTTATTAAAGTTATTCGTGAAATATGTAAATGATAAAATGATATAAGGATGATCATTTTACGATTAAAATGAACGTAAAAACGATAATAATGATAATAATGAATCCCATGATAATGGAATTATGCATGTCATTTACTACAAGGTTGGTAATAAATCAAACGTGTCCGGATAGTCGCTTTGTTATTATCAAAGTTCCAACGACCATTCTGTGCAAAGAAGTATTAATGTTCAAGTATCGTTTTCAACATGAGTTAAGCTACGTCAAGGCTATGATCATATTGTAATTAAAGCAAAATGGTAAAATTTGACACGTTGCAAGTAAACAGTTACGTAGCATACTTAGCATTTAGTCATATATTATCAGTTTAGGTCCTTGAAAACTTACGGGTTGTCACATATCAAGCCTTGGTGATACTTTTTTCACACTTTTAAGTTTTAACTTTATAAAATGATAACCTTAAGAAACCGACTACACACGAAGGAAAGTGCATTTATCGCATAATAGTATAGTCTAATAAGTAACCAAGTATCGATCCAAAGACTTGGGAGCTACAAATAATCAATCGTCACTATATCCTAACCAATTAATTAAGTTGGGTTTTTGTTTTAATGTTTAATCTACTAAGTAAACAAAAGTGAGAAGATACTAATCAACAAGTGTAAGAAACTATCACTAAGGCAAATCATATTTCTCGGTAATATTAGAAAACAATACACGGTGGTCACATGTAGGGCTGGGCATTGGGACGAAACGTGACCGAACCCGATACTGCGAAAGAACAATAATATAAAAATTCGGGACCGGATCGCTAAATAGAAAGTTCGTTCGGTTTTTTTTTCCAGGAAACTCGATTCGATTCTATACAACGCAAATCTGTCCCGCAATTCCTAAATGGTTGGGTTGGGCATGATTTGTATTTCCCTTTAATGCGCCTGGCTACAATTGTGAAGCTCCAATCTAGTTAAGCCCAATCTAAACCTGATGTTTCATTTAGAATTTAACTACTAACTATTTTGTCTTATTATTGTTTTCTTTTAAAAATAATTTTAGTATAAATTTTAATAGAATGAGTTTGGATCAATTTCTTTTAAAAATAATTTAGTACAAATTTTAATAGAATGAGTTTGGATCAATGTGATTCCATCAAAAAGTGGCCTTTTAGTTTGGGTTCACGTCAACGAGCTGCCTTAAAAACAACAAAAGTAATAGAATATAAGGTTTTATTAGAAAATACAGGTATGGGTCAAAACGGGTCCATCTAAAAAATACCAATATATTAAAAAAACTATAGAATAAATTATATTCATCCGATCAATTTAACAAGATTTTTATTATTTAATCTTTAATACTAATATACAAGTTCATTCCATAGGTAAGAACTATAAAAACAAATAAATAAAATTTAACATTTACGATACACGAATTGAAAATTTAATAAACATGAATCAAAATTTTTCAAAAAGGTGAAATGTGAGAATTTTGGTGATGTTTGACAAATAATTGTTATATGGTGTGAATAATGGGTTGGTAAATATATCAATTTTACTATACACATCTTAAATTAAGTTCTTAAATTTTAAAGAATGGCCGGGACCGAGAGGTTATTTAGATGATTTTATAGTTTTTACCCTAAAATATAAAGATAAGGTAACTTATTGTAAATGGATTGTGAATATTCTTAGTTGGTTGTATTTTTTTTTTTTATGTTTTGTTAGTTTAGTATTAATAATTAATTTTAAACCTATTACGTTTTTTCTTAACTTTTTTTTTGGCTCGAGTACATCCATTTTTATGTATGTTCGGTATAATTTTTTATTCTAAATCAAATCGGTGTAAATTTGGATGTGAACTATATCTAAAATGTCCCTGGTCAAATATCATATGGTTTTATCTCCTCTTTTCACGGTTGTATATTTTCATGATGCGGTTTTGTAATATATTTTACGTGTTTTGTAACACGTATACGACCTGAATCGTATTCGGAAATATATTTGCATTTCTGTTTTTTTATTTGATAATGCTATTTATGTTGTGGTATGTATATTCTTTCTAGGGGCAAATTTTAAGAGGGCCAGAAGGGACCTCGGTTCCTGTCGTTTTTTCGTTCAGAAGCATTTATTATACGTGTATTTCGTCTATAAATTTTATATATATTGAGTCAGTCCTCTCCAAATAATTACATGTTTGCATCTAGTTCAATTGGTAACACTTTTCCATCCCCTTTTTTAGTTTTTTTTCTTAGCTCAAGTCTTTTTTACGTTTGTATTTTTCCTTTATTGTTTTAGTATTAGTGTTTAATTTTAAATTTTTTTATTTTCTTCTTTGAAGGTTTTTACACTCCGAATATATCTTTGCTATACCCAATTTTTCTACGTGTTTGCATTTAGTTTATGTTCAAGATCAAACTGGTGTATGTTTGGGGTATCATTTTTATTCAAAAAGACCCTTGTCAAATGTGGTATATATATATATATATATATATATATATATATATATATATATATATATATCTCATATTCTCATTCTTTCTGGCAATTTTTATGGTTTTATATTTTCGTGATTTTTTTTAAATATTTTCCACATTCCGTATTGTGAATATATAAAGGCCCAAATTGTACGATGTTTTATTAGACTTTATTGTATATTGATCATTCTATACTTCTTAATGTTGGTTGAGTTATAATTTTTCTTCGAGGTACTCACAATTTCTCTCACATTATCATAAATATTTCAGGACTTTGTTTGTTAAAAGATGTCTAGTTTTTTATTTGTAAGAACGATCCTTTCAGTGAAAAAATTATGTATTAGACTTTCTATTGTTTGACCTGACCCGAACTAGGTCGACGATCCGAGCATATAATTAACCCAAGACATAGCGATAGAAAAAAAATTATGGGTTGATTTTCGGTCCCCCCTATAAAAATTCTCAAGCTCCGCCGCTGATTCTTTCAAACCAAACTATGTAGGATGTGATTTTTTTTATACATACGGGATTTTCGCTGCAACACAACAAAAAAATAAAGACCCTAATTAATTTCACATGAGTCGACATCTTAGACATTCCTTTTAGCTCTTCCACTAACACGTCCTCGTTCATTTTCTACGGGCAAATTGGATTTAAATAATCTTAAGTTTTATTTATTAGCCGACATTTTCAAAAAACGAAATGTTTATTACCGAGCACAACTTTTAACATATTTTTCTACAATGATCCCTACTAACAAAAACTTAACAATGTTATTTTTTTTTATTTAGAAAACTTAAGATCATTTAAATCTTTTTCTATGAAATACATAATTTATATATATTACAATTGCAATTGATGGTCATACACTCAATAACCACTATTCATATCTACACTAATAGGAACATGACACGTGTCATGTTCCACCACTAATAACATGACACGTATCATGTTCAATAATAGATTGGCATAGGTCACTACGTGGCCTGACACGTGTCCACGTGTCATATGTAGGTCAATGCTTTTGCGACACGTGGTCATGTGTTAGGTCATGTATGACGATACGTGGCTACGTGTTAGGCCAATGTTTTTATGACACGTGGTTAACTTTTAATTCACTTTTAAAGTTTTCGACTTTGATCACGGCGTTTCGGAAAATGGGTGGCCCGCCGCGAAGCGCGTGCGGGTCACCATCTTGTTAAAATAAATAAGTGCTTATCAAATACATAAATTGTAGTTCATGGAATAAGTTAAAAAGAAAAGGTTAGAATTTTTCCATTACTTAATTTTAAATATATATATCACACATAAAAGAGATAGACAACGACCTCACATGCATAGGCTTCCCTATAAATACAATGCATCCTCCATAAGGTTTTCTCACATCACAACCAAAAACATAAGAAACAAACACAAGTTATTTGTTCTACAAAATATGGCAGCTGGTTTGATGATGAAGGTTTTATGTTTTATGGTGGCTTGCATGGTGGTGACCGCACCCTATGCGGCGGCTCTAACCTGTGGTGACGTGACGAGCAAGTTGACTCCATGCCTAAACTACTTGCAGGGCCATGGTTCGGCGTCCACGGCATGTTGCAAAGGTGTCAAGGGCTTGAATGCCGTCGCAAAAACATCCTCGGATAAAAAGATGGCTTGTGGTTGCATGAAGAAGGCTTACAAATCTATCAAAGGCATCAAAACCGACAAAGCCGTTGGCCTTCCGAAAAAGTGTGGTGTAAACATTCCTTACAAGTTCAGCCCTGATACTGACTGTAGCAAGTATGTGATCAAACTTGTACAACTTATGTTGTTATTGTTGCATTTTCAAGTTTGAAACTCAACATAATGATAATTTTTCTTTAAGATATATTTGGTTCTTTAATTTCATATTATTATGTTATACACACGAAATTCTTATAATTTTATTTCATGGATTGATGATCTCTTTTGGGTTTGTTTTTGCAGGGTAAAGTGAGGAGGTTGAAGGGATGAATTGAAGAGGGAAATTGGGACGAATTGAAGTAATAGTAGTAGAATAAAGATGGAAAACTTTGTTTTCATTTTAGAGGGATAAACGTTTGTATGGTCCTTTGCTTTCTATTGTCTTTTGATTATATATATATATAGTCATGTATTTTTGTTGTATTATTAAATAAAATTGGCATCTCTATTCTCTCTCTATCTAGTATCCACTATATAATAAAGGGTTATTGGTTTGTATTAATCTGAACTATCACGTGTTGGCCGATAACACTCCCAACTTTACTCCTTCCACCCATCACTACGAACTATCATCATATTTTCCTCCATCACTCCCCCGGTTAAATTTACTTAACGAAATTGGAACTAAAAGCCGGGTAAACTTACAAAACATAGAATTCAAATGGGGTTAAGTAATTAATGGGGGAGTGACGGAGAAAAATATGATGATAGTTCGTGGTGGCAGATGAAAGGAGTAAAGTTGGGAGTGTTATCGGCCAATACATGATAGTTGAGATTGATACAAGCCAATAACCCTATAATTAATAAAAAATCATAATATCATGTGTTATTATTATATTCACCCAAAAAAAAAAATTCCAGATAACTTACGAACCCTCTTTCTTCTGTTAATACTAATAAATTTAATTAAATAAATTATATAATTAAATGAAATAAATATAAATATTCTTCTCTTAATAACTTTTTAAAACTAAATATGTTATGATAAGAATTCAATTATATCTTATCTTAAAATGTAATTTCATAATTTTTAAATTTTTATTATTTGTTATTTATAATTTTAAATATTCATCGTTTCTTATTTCACTGGGTTGCTTAAAAAAGCTCAATTATTTCTTATACGTTTAGTTTAAACTTATGCTTAAAACATAATAACTATTATATACGAAATTATTAACCATATTGTTTTTTTTTTAAAATCTCATATCATATATGAGTTGATATCACTATATACATATACAAGAAAGCAGTAAATATTGGAGTGGTGTGAAACTTACAGTAAACCAATTAAGCATTATAAAAAATGATTTAAAAGAAATGATATTTTAAAAAATAGAGTGAGAGTATGTAAATAAAAACGTATAAAGTTACCATAACTCGGTTATAAATATTTAGAAATTATATCTATAATTTAATTAAAAAATTACATTTTTTGTTTAAAAATATATTTAATTAATTATACTAATTAAAAGAAATAATTATTAGTTGAGTAAATTAATTTTTACATTAACAATAATTAATGATTACAATATAGGATATTTGTTAAAGAAATAAATTAATTACTACAAATAAATTAAAAATAATTAATTAAGTATAATAATATGTTTTTTGTTTTCTCTTTTACTCTAATAACAACAAAAGCCACTAAAAATATAATAGGAAGGTCCATTCTATTTGTACATCCTCAAAGTATTATTTGGACACCTTTATAACAATATATAAACTTAAATATTATTTCCTTATTTCCAAGATATATTTAATAATTATTTATATTTATTTTTGAACTCTCTTTTATATGAATTAAGATATTTTACATATCTATTTTTTCCTAATAAAAGATTACAAGATTTGACACTTATCAACACAACATTTCACCTCATAAGATTTTTCCTTCTAAACCCTCTTGCCTCATATCATTTAAAAAATCTAAGATTTTAGAAATTTTATTTTCAATTCTCATGTATATATATTATTTATTTAATAATAAAAACATCACAAATAAAAAACTTATTTAATTGTTTAATATAATGTAATACGTAATTTCAATAATAAAAATAGAATAAATAAATTATGATGATTTTCTTTTTAATTATTCAACCCGTATAATACATGGAATCTGTTATATAATTTAACAATAAAGTTCCAAAGCATTTGAGTATGAAAACGAATAAGAATAAAGTTAATATTTCTTTGGTTGAAATACTGGAACACTTTCGAGAAATTTAAAAATTAAATAGAAGTTCTTTTTCTGATTGATTATAACCTTGGCGAAATAATATTTTTGTGCATAAGAGGTTTTAAACAACCTCATCACTTAGAAAGATAAAGTCTTATCCAATACAAAGATATCATTAAATCAATTTATCTAAAAAATTTAAGGTTTCCTATTTTATTTTATAGGAAATTCCAGTTTAATTATTTTTTAAGAAAAGTTAAACCATTTATTTTAATGTTAAGTATATTACTTTTTAGTGACTCAATATATTTAACACATTTTTATTTTATCTCATTTATGTCTTTTCAAAGGGATAATGTGATGGTAATTTATGTGCATTTCATAATCAAAAGGTGATTTATTTTAACATTTGAGTGTAAAAAAAATATCAAAAGGTTGTGTGTTTCAAATTTAAAACCAGTAATAAATTTATCCTAAATCTAGGTGTAAATGTTATAAAACATAAAACTAATTTATTTGTAACTAGTGACCATTGACAGGATAAAATCAAAGTATCATAAAAATCAATTTATTTACAAATAAATGTATCAAAATAGTTTGATCATTGCTAGCGTCTCACCATCTATCTGAACATGTATAACTTCTTTGGTAAAATAACATTTTAAGTATCATAACAAACGATTTTTTATGAGAAAGACTTGTAACATCAAATAATGATGTGAATTATGCACATTATGTTTACTTATAGAAATACAAATAATGTAATAAATAAAGGATCATACTGATTGCTGCACATTTTTCATGAGAAACTTGGGAAAAAAAGTACCCAAAATGACCATCCATTTTGTGATCCAAATATAGGAGGGGTGTCACATTGTGACCTACTTTTTAAAAAATTAAACAAACTAACAGCCGAATTTGCCACTTATTTATTTTTATGTATATATTCCATGCTTGAAATATACTTCCGCATGAATGAGAAGTTACTAGTTCGATCTTTGAGTTCAGAGGTTTAATCACCCATTTATTCACAGAGATGAATTTTTCAGGAATGAGTTCGACTGGTATGCCTTGATCACGCAAGCATCCGTGAATGTATGGCTACGCTTTGCACCTCTAGACGTGTGTGCACCCTTTAAGCCATTGAGGTTACATTGGGTGGCCGGACATTATTAATTGGCCGCTAGAAGAAAACAAATTAATCAATGAGTTAACTACACCTTTATTGTTTATATTTACCCATATCATGAGTTTAGTATAAATGACTTCTTTTTTGTATTTATAGTCTAAAAGTTTAATATTTCTATTAGACCACCTCCAACGAAATCCGTTTGAATCCGTCGCCTACGTGGACCGCGCGCATCAGACGTGTGACGTTGGTCCACACGCATATGGGTGCAAGCCCAAATCCGTCCTGACATGCGTCGAAGGTGGAGCCCAAGTTATTTTTTTTTCTTTTCAACGGTAACTTTATTTTAAAACAATATATTCAAATACATTTAATTACGAATACTTAATAATTAATTCGAATAAATTCCAATAAAAATCATAAAAAATATATGAAAAATATTAATTAAAAATAACAAAAGTATTTAAACTCCTAGTTTTTTTTGTCTTTTTCCTTACGGCTAGTTTTTAATTCCCCTATAAATACACCGAATAATCTCATTCATTTTCACACCTTCATACTCAATTTCTTTTAATTTCTCTGATTCTAACCCATCCAATTCAAAATGAGCTTGGATGATTCAAACCTTGCCAGCCTCTTGAAGGAACAATTTGATGAAGTGATGTCCGATGACATTGAAGATTTGATGCAATAGTTGTATAACCTTGACGCTCTGGAAGAAGCTGTTGGAATTTTATGCGTAAAACGATTATGACTAATCATTACACAATTAGAAGCATAAAATAAGAATACAATGTAAATTGACGATCTAACCGAATCAAAGGCGCGGTGAACCGTATGACGAACTGATGGCAGGAATGATCCCTGAAAGTAGAAGACAAGAAAACGAAGGAACCGGGCTTGTGTTTGACACAATTCCCTTAAACAGATTCGCCGTCTGTTCCCAGGGTACACCGGTTCAAAGCAGCGTGTACTGCCGGACTATGATCCTTGCCTGAAACGAGAACGGAATGTTGCAGCAGCAACTGTGATCAGCAAAAACGAATGATGTGTGTATGGAGCATATGGTGTAGCCATTCACGAAAATCTCTTCATGTATGTATACATGAAGAGTTCTACACACCAAAAGTTGCAATTATTATTGTCTTAAAGGTTCTTCATTATGATCGTTAATTAACGATCATAACTAGTCGGTTTTAGGATGCGAAGAGTCCAAGTCACACCAAAAGGCTGATCTAGAATTTTCTAGACCATGATAAAAAACGAGTAAAAATCTGCTTCTCTCGGACCCGGGTTTCCGAAGCTGCATTCGTGTTCGCAGGTCGCGCGGGCACGCCTTGGACTTTGACCCATCGAACCACTTTCTGCACCCCCCCCCCCTGCGCGAGTGTATAAGCCGGAGTAAAACATGACACATGAGTTATTCAAGGCTTTGAGGGTTATCCTTATAAACTAGAAGAACTTTTGTTCCTCCACCAATGTGGGATAGGATACACCACATTCCTAAACTTGAACCAAAAAATTCTTTGAGATTAACATCTCATTCACACACACTTTTCCAACAATCCCCCACATGAATGGAGGTTGATCTCAGAAGCAACAGATTCCTATTAAGTTTCAACAGTTGAATCTTGCATACGATAGGTTGGTGTTACCCTTTGAACCTTCGCTCATGAAACACACTTAGTCTACTGGCTCTGAGTAGGCGGTGATGCCTTTGAACTCGTCTGCCGTTTGTGTAGGCGACAATGTGCTTCACACAAGACTCTCCTTGACAATATCAAGTCCTCATAGTTATGTTCGTTATGGTCATGAACATTAGCCTGGTTCTGCGAGAGCTCTTAGGTATTGTGCCCCCTCTCAATACCCTTCGAAGCGACCCCACTTCTCTCTCACATAGGTGATTCACCACGTGTGGCTGCCTCAGCTGAATCATTAAAAGCCATAGGCTTAACCTCGTACTTGTCACTTTTAGGAATGGACTAGGAGATGTATTGATTCCAATTATACATCCCCTTCTTAAAGTGCGTGGAGTTATCAATTCTTCCCCCCACAGTGACCTCACTAGTTCATACAATTAGGTTATCCTATTGAACTCTGATCTTGGGATCTCCAGTCAACTGAGTTAGGTTTTCCTTCATATGAACTTTAATCTTTAAAGGGCTTCAGTCCCATTCCCATGGACGACGTCCGGACTAACTCTCTACTTAGCCCTTTTTGTCATCGGATCCGCAATATTATCCTTTGACTTCACATAGTCAACAGTGATAATTTCCGTAGAGATTAGTTGTCGTACCGTATTATGTCTACGTCTGATATGTCTATTCTTACCATTATACATTGTGCTATGAGCTCTGCCAATTGCCGATTGGCTATCACAATGTCTACATATGGCTGTTGCCGGCTTAGGCCATCTTGGTATATCCTCAATAGACGTAGCCATTCTGCCTCTTCACCAACTTTATCTAAAGCGATGAATTCTGCTTCCATCGTGGATCTACAATAACCTTTTGTTTTGAAAATTTCCACGATATGGTTGCACTTCCAAGTGTGAATACATATTCACTCGTTGCTCTGGAATCATTCGTATCAAGTATCGTATCAGATATCGTATCAGATATCCAACTTGGATCACAATGTCCTTGAATCACTGTTGGATATCTGTTATAGTGCAACCCGTGTTCCTTTGTATACCTTAGGTACGTACTTAAGTAACCTAATCACACAACTCCAATGAGTTGAACTTGGATTAATCGTGTATCTACTTAGCTTGCTTACAGCGTATACTAAGTCTGGTCTAGTACAACTCATTAGATATATCAGACTGCCAATAATTCTTGAGTACTCCAAACAGGCTCTCCTCTATTCTTAGCTAGATACTGACGCGTGTCAGTTTGTAGTTCTAGCCACATTAGAGTCATTGCAAAAACCATTTGCAAAAGCTATTTGCCATTCCCATAACTTCTCAAGAATTTTAGTCCACATAGTGGGTTTGACTTTAAACAAGTCCACTTTCAGTTCATGTGTTTTTGAATTTCCAAAACCACATTTGTCATTCCCATGTCTTTCATGTCAAATCTTGCATCCAAGACGTCCTGACATTACTTACATCAATGAGCATATCATCTGCATGGGAGCTAGCGGATCTTTCCCTGGGATGCCAACCACTCAGTTATCATAAACTAGATGGTTCCCACAATTCATCAAACCAACCAAGATAAATTGCAGCCAAGATTTATAATCTTGATCTTGAAATAAGTACCCTTTGTGACCACATTATAGTCTTTCCAAGGTGAACACATCCTTATGACTATTATGTACTCCACTTAGTCATATGATTTCAATCCTTATTGCCAAACATATATATCAAATGCAAGCCACCCCCACATTTAAGTGTCATTAGATGACATCCAAATAGGGTGATGAAAGGTTCTCCCTTTCTCTATGGTTATGCCATTTCAACCATCACACTGGTTGTTTCTCAAATGGTCTCTCTCCCCCCACATTGCCTGCACTTTGATAAGCTTTATGTGACATCACTTATTATCACGCTTTGAACAATAAATGTATCATTACGGTCCATAACTTCAACTCATTATATATATTAGCTCACGAGTGCTTTAGAGTTGATGTAATGATTTTCCCATAAGTATGTTCACACAAGCATCTCATACTTAGAATAGTTCTAAGTTAACCTCTAGCATAATTCTAGAAATTGTGGAAGACCCACATGAGTCCGGAACCACCTTTCCGGAAGAACCTCACGATTCCGGAACAACTTATCCGAAGGACCACACAAGTCCGGAACAACCTGTTCGAAAGAACTAGTGGTTCGGAAGAAATCAAAATTGCTATAGGCGTCGAAAAACTAGGTAATATCAACTTTAATGATCTAGTCATTCAAGTTTTCCATAGTTTATATCATGTTCCTTACACCGAATGTAGACTTTCTTGAACTTTGTCTATACACAAATCCAGTCTTGTGTTCATGTGTATCTTAAATGTTATAGTTGATTACTCTTAACAGAGCTTCACAATCAACCTAGTGCTAGTCTCGCATGCCTTAGACTGGAATATGTTAGCATGTGAACAGAAGATGCATCATTCTGATTCATCACAGCCTCAATGGATATCACAATATCCGTTTCCCACATTCACACATTCACACATTCATTTAGACAAATTCGTGAGACTAGACCAATAACATTGTGTACGTCTCATATGTATGTTACAAAACCATACATAACCTATTATTCGGTTTTAGGATCATAACCTATTTGCCTTAGTATCCAAAACACCAATGATACTCGAAGGCCTCATCATGAGCCTTAATTCGATTAAATTTGGTGAGTGCATTCATAACCAATATGAATGAATCCAGAATATAATCAATATTGTATTGAGATGTAGTCAACCAAATTGACACTCAACACTCCATTACACAAGCGATGTATCATCCCTTCTTTTCTAGAACTATATGTTTTATGATACTCTCCCAAATGAAGACCAAGTCTTCTAATAGTTCAACAACATTGAGGTGGTAGACGCATCTACTTGACCTTCATAAATTTCTACAAAATTTATAAATTACAATATCATATATTGTAATCCATAATAACATATCTTGCATTCATACGTCACAATTCACACTTGTGCATCCGTAATATGTTGAGCACATCAACACTACGAGATATACCATGTCCGTGCATTTTAATACACTTTATCATCTACCATTGTGTGGGGTGATTCATATATGATTTACATGTTTAATTTAAACTCACAAGTTATACATGTGCATCTGACTTCTTGTGTTATCCTGTTGAAAATAATTTGAATAAACATTTGCATTGTAAAGACCAAATATCAAAGCAAACATAACCATTTTATTAAAATAATTTCAAACCACAAACACACTTATTCCAAAACATGATAAAGTCTTATATAAACCAATTATTTCATAACGAAATAAAGTCTTATTTAATTAAAAACATAAAATCATATAGTGTTGCTATCCCCAACACTCTCGTCATCAGATATCTCGATGACCTCTTTAACATCACTCCAAAGAGTTAAGCGATGTAGTCCTCCTACAACAGTTCCTACCACATGGAACTTAACCGAATTCTGATGACGAAACATTCTCCACGAATTCGTTGATGCAAATAATATCGAGTAACCATCGATATTCAACTTGCTCACAGAGATAACATTCTTCTTGATACTAGGCACATGGAAAACATCTTCCAAGGTAAGGGTACATCCTGTAGACACTTTTAATTCTACAGTCCCGATCCCAATCGCCTTGTGTTTAGTGCCATCTAGCATTATTATGCGATTTTTGACAGCACGATATTCCTTAAAGGAATAACGATTAGAGCATGCATGAATTGTTGCTCCAGACATTATGAACCACCCTCGACAGGCAATCACTCGAGTCATTCCTGACATTGAAGGAGTGAATCCTAAGATATTTCCGTGAGTCCTATCTTGAGGTACTCCCTCAGTGGAACTCCACGTAGTTATCTCTTCATGTCCTTGTTTCATTTTGAACAAATCTGCTCAAAGCAACACCACCAAGTCATTATACATCTATATTTTATATAGATATACTTTAACTCAATAAATTTGAAAACAACACCAAGTTGTTTTCCACAGTTGCTATTTCTCACAAATTTAGCAATGAGATTCAACGAATTTTAACACCTTGTTAAATTCTTTTGATGACCCGTTACAAGGGTTGTAAACATAGTAGACCAAAAACCCTTTATTAATAAATAAGAATAACATATTAAATTATTAATGGTCATCACTATCACATCAAGACACGTTCTTAATTACATCATCAAGACACGTTATTAATTACATCATCAAGACACGTTTAAAATACAACTTTACATAAAGTTCAGTTTTTAAAACTTCGTCATCTGTAGCACTCATGTTGGACAATAACATTATAAATCATTTATACATTTGGTATAAAACATCTAGCTGTAACACGCATGTTAGAACCAACAACTAGATACAACACACGGAGATTAACACCGTTTTATTACAATTATTTTGTATCACCATAATATGTGAATTTAAAACATTCTCCAATTTAGAGGACCAACAACGAGTGCTTACCAAAAATTAAGTATATATCAAGAAATCAGATTTTGTTTCACAATCTAAGAATCTGTTTAAGTTTGTTGAAATTTTATGCGTAAAACGATTATGACTAATCATCACACAATTAGAAGCATAAAATAAGAATACAAAATAAATTGACGATTTAACCGAATCAAAGGCGCGGTGAACCGGATGACGAACTGATGGCAGGAACGATCCCTGAAAGTAGAAGACATGAAAACGAAGGAACCGGGCTTGTGTTTGACACAATTTCCTTAAACAGATTCGCCGTCTGTTCCCAGGGTACACCGGTTCAAAGCAGCGTGTACTGCCGGACTATGATCCTTGCCTGAAACGAGAACGGAATGTTGCAGCAGCAACTGTGATCAGCAAAAATGAATGATGTGTGTATGGAGCATATGGTGTAGCCATTCACGAAAATCTCTTCATGTATATATACATGAAGAGTTCTACACACCAAAGGTTGCAATTATTATTGTCTTAAAGGTTCTTCATTATGATCGTTAATTAGTCGGTTTTAACGATCATAATTAGTCGGTTCTTCATTATGATCGTTAATTATCGTTAATTAACGATCACAATTAGTCGGTTTTAGGATGCGAAGAGTCCAAGTCACACCAAAAGGCTGATCTAGAATTTTCTAGACCATGATCAAAAACGAGTAAAAATTTGCTTCTCTCGGACCCGGGTTTCCGAAGCTGCATTCGTATCCGCAGGTCGCGCGGGCACGCCTTGGACTTTGACCCATCGAACCACTTTCTGCACCCCCCCCCCTGCGCGAGGGTATAAGCCGGAGTAAAACATGACACATGAGTTATTCAAGGCTTTGAGGGTTATCCTTATAAACTAGAAGAACTTTTGTTCCCCCACCAATGTGGGATAGGATACACCACATTCCTAAACTTGAACCAAAAAATTCTTTGAGATTAACATCTCATTCACACACACTTTTCCAACAGAAGCAAGTTCTTCTCAAGGCATGAAGAAGTGTAAAAAAATTTATTGGAAAAGAAAGGATGAAGATGCACGTTTATAAAACGATTACTTTGCTCCCACCCTGGTGTGTGATGAGAGCTTTTTTAGGAGACGATTCAGGATGACCATTCATCTATTTAACTGGGTTGTTGACGGGATTTACGGACTAAGTAATTCTGATTATTTTAAATTCTTTACATAACGTTATGATATAAAGCAATTTAATCATAAGACCTAAACATAAAAGACATTTACTAATATTTATTTTTACCATATTCAAATACTAACTAACTTATATTAAAATATATCTTCACCTAACTACGTACACATGTATTTTTTTTCTCAATTAGACACTCCAACTATGTAGTAGAAAGATACACGTTAATTTTCTGTTTTAAGATACAAATTTCATGATATAGACAAGTGAATAAGAGGGTATAAATAGAGTAGCATCATAATTCTAAAGTTATGATAAGAAAACTTGTTTCTATTAACATTTTTGTTCGTAAAATGGTGAGCCTTCCTCGATCGTATGTAATGGTCTTATTGATATATTTTCTAATGTTGTCAGCTTGTCAGCACTGTAAGTTCTCTTCATCTAAGCACTTTTACTGTATCATGTTCATCATATCGAAATCCCAATGAGTGTTACCATTGTTTATGTTTTATAGGTGTAATAAGAGAACATAAAGATGTGAAAACATTTGGTGCTCCACCACCAGTTAACTGTAACAAAATCGGTTGTGCAATAGGTCGTGCTACGAAATTATATTGTTGGTGCGGTGAGTTTGGCTCAGGACATTCTTGCTTCTATACAAAAGAAAAGTGTGAAATAGTTTGTAAAAGAGATGGTTGTGACTAATAAATATACAATATTATTGACTCATTCTATATATATTAACTTACAAATAATAAATATTTGTGATAACCTTCATTTTTCAGGTCAACTTTTAAACTTTAAGCATAAGCATATGTACGTTTAGTTAAAACTATTTGTGGGATAGACTTAATTAATATAATGTAGGTAACCTTATACGCATATCTGAGCAATAACGTAAAATTTGACTGAGGTTAGGTAAACACCGGTTATGATCACTAACTTTGAATTTTTTTTTTTAACTTTTTAGTGGAACTTTAACCATAAAAAATTTGAAAATAAATTATATTTTCGTGGAATTTTAACCATAAAATATAATAATAGATTTTATTATCTTATATCTCAAACTTGTATTATTTAAAATAATTCATATATATTGCTTTATCTAATACATTATTTATTTTAATACTGATTTCAGTTTTAAAATGTGTTTTAACGTTTAACTCGAGTCATTTATAACATGTTTAATATGTTCACATTATGGGTTGGGGAAGTGATTAAATTGATCCGTTGTTGAGAAATGATGGTTTGCTTGTTAAATTGAATTATTTGAAACACAACCACGCATATCAATTTCATAAATGCCATCACAAGGAACAACATCAAAATAATGAACATTATTTTTAGAAACTGAAATACCGATATTATTAAATGCATTAATAAATCCTTGGTTTTTCAACAAAGAAACTTAAATGACACCTCTAGTAATAGAAGGTGCATAATGACAATTGTCTAATACAATAATTAACCCAGTAGGCAGAATTAAATGATATTCTCCTATACCTTCCACAACTGCTGGCAAACCATTTCCCACGAACAACTGCAAAGCTCCAGGCTTCAGTTTCCTCCTCTTTCTAAGACCCTGTAATAAATTACAGATGTGAGTTCCACAACCAGTGTCATACACCCATGAATCACTCTTAGAAAAGGAAAATAATTCAATTGTGAAGATACCTGAAGTACTAGTCCCACTAGTATTATTTCTCTTCTTCATCAACTCAGCTAGATAGGTAGGACAGTTCCTCTTCCAGTGTCCAACTTCACCACAATGGTGACAGATCTGGTCTTTAGCTGGATGCTCTTTTGCGGCCGGAGGGGTTTGCTTGGTTTTAGGAACAAGTGCAACTGCCTTGCCTTTTCCCTTACCATCATTCTTGTCCTTCGTCTTTTGCGGTCGTTTAGCCTTTTGGATCTTTCCCCCTTTGATCATAAGAACTTGGGGTGTTTCAGTGGCCTTCTTAGGAATCGTTTTCTCATACTCGACAAGCATAGCATGAATCTCAGGTATAGTTTTAGTCATACTATGCATGTTGTAGTTGCGCACAAAACCCTCATAATCCTTCGTAAGAGATTTGAGGATCATGCCAACTGCCACAGCTTGATTATACCCATAATTGAGCGATTCCAATTTGTCAAAGTAGCTCTTCATCTTGAGCACATGACTACTGACTGATTTACCAGTTTCAAGCTTCAAGTCGTGGAGTTCCACAACTAGGTCAAACAATTCAACAGCAGCTTGTTTTTCATACATCTTCTTTAGCTCTTTGATCATATCTCAAGGTGTATGAAATTCGTATTGCTTCTGAAGATCGGGAGTCATACTCGAGATCATCATGCAAGCAACCTCATCGTATCTGCTATACTCTGCATTATAGAACACTTTCTCTTGATCAGTAGCATTAGCAGCTGGCTCGGTCGGCCAATGATTTTCAAGGACATCGGTCCTCCGTTCAACTCTAAGGACGATCCTCAGTTGACGATACCAGTCATTGAAGTTAGATCCATTCAGCTTTTCTCTTTCAAACATTTGACGAAAAGCATGACCAACATTGTTTTGAGGAGGGCTTGTTGCCATCTACAAAACAGATTAAGTTCAAAAATCAGTATTTTCGATAATCTTTTCCTTAATAAATTTAATTACCCAATGTTTAAACATTTTTAAACAATTAAGCTTATTAAGTCTAGGATCCAATTGATATGCCATCATTTCATCAGTTGATC